>JAJPUD010003818.1:5303-104615 GCA_023553655.1 Myrmecobius fasciatus | reverse complement strand
GAGTCCAGGCCCATTTCCGTTTCAGGGGGCTCGTCTCCCCATCCCCTCAACATCCCCATGATTAACAATTTATGATACGGCACTATAAATACCGCTGGGGGCAGGGCAGAAATGTTCCACTGCCCGGCCACGTTTTCCTAAGCAGGTTGTAAAAGCCATTACAGAACACGGTCTGCCAGGCTTGCCCCCATATAAATATTTTATCAGGAGTTAAGAGCAGCATGCAAGGAAGTTCTGCGGGAATAAAATGCTCTTCTGGCTCTGAGAAGCCAGGGAACGAGTCCGCAGGGGAGAAAGGAGCCCTAACAGTGCCGGGCCCCATCCACTCGGGGGGACCCAAGCTCCCCTTTACTCCTGCGCTCTCTGGACAAAGGCATCAGTGGGTCCGTTAGTAAAGGGGAAACTGAGGCTTGGAGAGACTGGGTGGGCCTTGCAGAGAGGGTCTGCTTCCCAGCTTTCTTAAGGTGCCTCCAAGAACCCCCCCAAGGGGGGGCGGGGTTCAAGCCCACATTTCTAACTCCGAGCTCAGGGTTCTTTCTGCTCTGCCGATAGGATTTCTGGCTAAGAATGAATACATAAAATGGGGGTCTCTCCTTGCATGAGCGGCTCCCCCTCGGAAAATCCCCCACGTCCTTCAAGCCTTGATGTAAGTGCCACCTTTTACCTGAAGCTTTCGCTGCTCCCCCCCAATATCTTTTATCTATTTCATATTTATTTGGTATATCTTATTCCACAGGGTTTAAACTTCTTAAGGACAGGCGCTTTTCCGACCAGTGCCCAACACAATGCATGGCACATAGGAAGGGTTTCATAAATGACAACTGATCAATTTCTTGGCTCCCACAAGCTTTCTTTTATGCTTTTCTCTTTCTCGATGCCAGACTCAACCTTAGACAATAGAAAGGAAGATAGTTTTCTGTGTGATAGTTAAACAGATTTAGAATTATCCTCCAAATGGCCAACTTTCTTTAAATCTACATTTTGAGTGGAAAGAAAGCCGGTCTCCTTTGAAATGTGGATGTATTTAGAAAAGTAATAGATCATGACTTGTGTAGGGGTAGGAAAGGCCTAAAAGTTCCAGGAGACCAGCAGAAAGAGTATTTTGGGCTCAGCCCAGAGATGGGGCAATCATAAATCTCTTGAGACTGCCTTTACTCTCAAGAATTATAGCTCGATTTTTTTAGACTTAAGATTTATAAAGTTCATAAAAATTCAGATATGGTTCAGATAAATTTCAGATAAGGCTCTGAATTTTCACCACTTATCTAAGCCAAATAACCTCTCATTCAATGGTGGTTTAGGCTTCTCTAATTAGGAAATAAATCTCCTACACTCTTTGGCAAATATCCTGGAGGCAAATGGAACTTTAGCTGCCCCAAATGTCTTCTTTACCTTCCTTTATTGAAGTTACCCAAGATCCTGGCTTGTTTGGTGTCAACCAAACATTTATAGTCTTGTAGGCTCCTAGCTTTAGGGGTCTGGGTTAATAGAGCCAGGAGTTTGGGAATTACAGAGAGTGGTTCTAGTTGGCAGTAATTGGAGCTGAATGGAAAGAAAACTAATCAAAAAGAATCAAGGGAAATCATATTATTATTAGCTGCGTAAAATATAGGCCATTAATCCTGCTGAAGCAGGAAGTGAAGGTTTATTCTTCACAACGCACTTCACCTGGCAAGGTTCCACTTCTCAGGTGGGCTCTGCACAGCCTTGTGGGATCCCAAACCAAAGGAAAGCCGTCACCACCAGTGATCTCAATGTTGGCTGTATGAGGTGACTAGAAATGGAGGATTAGGTCACCATAGGTCTGACCCATCCCCTGCCTTCCCATCTGAGTTTAGGAAAGCCAAGAAATGAGAGGGCGGAAGCCAACAAGAGAAAGGGAAGTCCACTTCTGGAAAATTGTATTAACAGGGCAAAGGGCATGTTGAAAAAGATGGTCTTGGGTTTTGAAATGCAGTCTCATCAACTAAGAGAGCATTGTAGTTTCAAACGAGGACCACTAAGTCAAAAAAAAAAAAAAAGCTCACAGAACAGGGTTTTTACAGCCTATCCACAAATATTTTTGTTTCATGTTTAATTAAATTGTAAGTTCCTTGAGAACAGGTATGAACACAATCAGAAAGACCTAAGTTTTAATGCTTCCCTCAAGTGTGTCACTCTAGGTGGATCACTATGAGTCTCTGGGTTTCTGTAACTAATGCCTAAAATGAAGGCATTGGAGTCAGTGTTCTCTAAGGTCTCTTCAATTTATAAAATCTATGATTTTCAGAGTCTAACACATGGAGACATTTCATAAATGTTTGCAGATGGTTGACCGATTAATAAATTATGTTTAGAACTGATTGCATACAGATTAAATAGTGCATTTATTACTTTATGTAAGATAATTTTCCTTGAATTTCATTCAACAATAAGTCAAAACTAAAAAATCAATTTAGGGAGAATTCAGACTTTCCTCTCATATATATAATTATTAATTTGTTTTCCAAACATTGGTCACTTTTCCCTCTTAATTCCTGCACCCTAGAACAAAAATTTAGAACTCCTTAGAGTAACTAAGCAAGGTTCAGTGAAAAAAAAAATCCCACATTGGCTCTGGGAAAATCTGCATGTCTCATTGTATATTTGAAGTCCATCTTATTTCTGGGAAAAAGTGATGTGATATGATTCCCCTTCAGTCCTTCAGACTCATGTTTATCACTGTATTATTCCAAGTTCTAACATCTTTTTTAGATAATATTTTTCAATTATATATGCAAACAATTCTTACCATTTATGTTTTATTTTAAATTTTGAATTTCATATTCTCTCCATCCTTTTCCCCTTCCCCCTCACTGAGAAGGTAAGCAATTTTAAATAGGTTATGCACTCATGGAAAACATTTCCATATTACTCATATTGTGAAAGTAAATACTATTTCCTCCCCCCCAAAAAAAGGTCAAATCAGCATTTAAATTCAATCAGTCTATTTCAGAGATGGATAGCATTTTTTATCATCAATCCTTCAGAATTCTCCTTTTGCCGTTCAATGTGTAGGATTCTCTGAGATCCTATTTAGGATTTTCATGGCAAAGATACTAGAATGGTTTGCTATCCTTTTGCAGCCCTTTTTACAGATGAGGAAACTGAGTTAAGTCACTTGCCCAAGGTCACACAAATAGCGTCTGAGACCATATTGGGACAAGAAGAATGTATCTGACTCCAGGTCCGGGGCTCAGTGCACTATGGCGCCCTATAGGTGCCCCATCCAGACTTATCGTAGACCATTTCATTGATAAGCAAAGCTAAATACATGATCGATCATTGTACGACACTCTCCTGCTTCTGTTCATTTCACTTTGGGTCAGTTCACTGAAGTCTTTGAAGGTTTTGTGAGCCCAACTTGTTTGTCTTTTCTTACAGAACAATAATATTCCAGCACAACTTGTTCAGCTATTCCCCACATTCCCTTCAATTTCCAGTTCTTTGCTTCTACACAGAGAGCTGCTATAAACCATTTTTTGGTCCAGAGAGGTCCTTTTCCTTTTTTTCCTTTGATCTCTCTGAGATGCAGACTTAGCAGTGACACTGCTGGATCAAAGAGTATGGACAGTTTTATAGCCCTTTGGGCAGAATTCCAGATTGTTATCCTTAACATCTTTCAAAGCTGTTTTTCTCTATAATGTCATTGTATACATTGTTCTGCTAGTTCTGGGTCTCTTCTAACCCTAAATACTGCATCAGATCATAAAGATCATCCCCCTTTCCTCTGAAACTGTCCCTTTTCTCATTTCTTATAGCATAATAATATTACATTCAGACTCCACCCAGTGTTTAGACATTCACTATTGTGTTTCCTTAATTGGACATATTATTATCCTTTAATAGACATGTTCTAATAGGTGGGCACTCCCTTAAATGCCAGTTGGAGGCTATTCTGAAAGAAGTTACTATACACATGTATACACATGTAATCTTTTTCCTCTTTCTGTATACTCTAGTGTTGCCATAACTAGGCAAAATGGGATGGGAGACAGAAGGGAGGGGAATAAGCATTTCTATATTGCTTACTGTGGCACATGGTAAAAAGCACCAGGTGCTTATTATAAATATGATCTCATTTAATCCTCACAGCAACCCTGGGAGCCAGATTCTATCGCAACCCCATTTTACAGTTGAGCAAACTGAGACAGACAGAGGTTGAGTGAGTGGCCCAGAGTCACAGAGCTGGGGAGTATCTAAGATTGAAAGATTGAAATCGGGACTTCTTGTCTCCCCTCTAGTTCTAACCGTCCAAGATTTGGGGTAACAGCTTTCATCTTATAAAAGCTTGTGCCGAACCCTGAATGGATTTCAGATCAAATGGGAAATCCAGTGGTGTCTGCTTGCCATTAAGAAGGCTTAAGAGAAAAGGTGATGGGGGGGCACAAAAGAAAGGGGGAGGGAAAAAGAGGGAAGGAGAGAGGGGAAAGAGAGAGGGGAAGAGGGAGAGGGAGAGAGAGACAGACACAGACACAGAGAGGAGACACACAGAGAGACAGTGACACAGAGAGCGAGTTTTTATAATCCTTTGGCCTCTCCCTTGGGGAGATGCTGCTAAAACAAGCTAATGCACATGAAGTTGATCTCCATTCAATGGGAGACCCTTCCAGGGAGCCCCTTCCCGCTGAGTTTGCATTTAAAAGGAGGCTCTTTGTCACCCAGACACTGGGACACGTGGCAAGTGAAAGTGAGGCCTCTCTCCGCCCCAGTCGCCCTGCCTAGGTGACAGCTCGCCCAGGCCCGCTCTGGGCAGGCTCCCACTGCCGCTTCCGGAGCTTCTCGGCCTTTGGTGGCCCAAGGCGTCAGCGTTTTCCTGGGGGGGGGGGGGCATTCCGCCTTTACCCAAATGCTGCCCGTTATCTGTCTCCTTTGCTCTTCCACAGCACCCCGTGATCCTCACCTGACAAATGGGGAGCCCGAGCCCCAGCTCCCCAGTCCCCAAGAGCCACCGCCCAGCACCGGCTGGCTTCGGGTTTTCGGGGGAAGGGGAGCAACGGGAGGCTTTCCTGTGCCGGCCTTGGGGCTCGCATCTGACGTGTGGTCCCCCAGAAATGGAGGACTTGCAGGCCCTTCCCAGAGCTCTCAGGGCCACGCGCCTGCGCTCCTGCAAAAGCCAGGGCAGGGACAGAAGGACGTCCCCATTTTCTCAGGCACAAAAGGGAAACCTGAAATGGGGCAGGGGCTGGTGCTTACCACTGAAAGGGGCTTCTAGGCTGAGCCGAGGGAGCAGCCCTGCGGCAGCCCCCGGCCCTGTCCCTCCACTACTTCTCCCCCCAAAGTGTAGAAGCTTTTATGGGCTGGAGCTTTAAAAAGCTGACTGGGCAGGGTTAGCTCCAGGCGACTGTGGGAAGTGGCCAAGTGTGAAAAGGACGCGTGGGTGTCTTATGGGGGTGCGGGGATGCGTGCTCCCGCAATGCCGTGTACGTGCGTGCATTTGTGTGTGAGTGTGAGTGCGTGCATTTGTGTGTGTGTGAGTGTGTGTGTGTGAGTGTGTGTGTGTGAGTGTGAGTGTGTGAGTGTGAGTGTGTGTGTGTGTGTGTGTGAGTGTGTGTGTGTGTGAGTGTGTGCGCGTGAGTGCGTGAGTGTAAGTGTGTGCGGGGGGGGGGGGGTGTCACATTGCAGAATGCGATGTGGAGAGCACAAATTATATGCATGTGTACGTCCTAGAGCCTGTGATGTGTATGAGACAGCCATACACATACAGACATCGTGTTCCCGTGGGAATGGGTAGACGTGCGTATGGAGGAGATCTCAAGAGCCTCAATGCCATTTTCAACTTGAATGGCTTAAATCCAGGCCAAGATGTTAACATTATCTTTGTGCATGTGGCTGTATACATGGCATAAGTGTGTGCATGTATATACATGACATATACATGTATAGATTCTTCTGCAAGCACATACAATCCCCAGCTTCCAAGGAGGAAATATTGCTAGAAAATGGTGCAAAGGGAGGCAGAGCCAAGATGGTGGAGGAAGGAAAGGGATCCACTTGAGTTCTCCCCAAAATCCTTCCAAAAATCTTGCAAGGAGAGGGGAAAGGAAGGCAGGGAGGGAGGGAAGGAAGGAGAGAAGGAAGGGAGGGAGGGAAGGAGAAAGGGAGGGAGGGAAGGAGAAAGGGAGGGAGGGAGGGAGGGAGGGAAGGAGAAAGGGAGGGAGGGAGGGAAGGAGGAAGGGAGGGAGGGAGGGAAGGAGAAAGGGAGGGAGGGAAGGAGGGAGGGAGAAAGGAGAAAAGAAGAGGAGGAGGGAGGAAGGAAGAGGGAGGAAGGAAGAGGGAAACTTTTGGAGAGGCAGATCCTACAAAGAGATGGTATGAAACCATTAGGGTTGCCCAGAAGAGGCTGCCCCCAGGCAAACCAGCAGTAGACCTCACGGGCAACTGAATCCATTATGGCATTGGTGATTTCTGGACCTCTCAGCCCAGAGATGCCAAGGGAGGCAGCACTCTTACTTTGCCCATTCTTGGTCCTGGTCACGGTCCTGGATGGCATACTAGCACACCACAGCTTGTGGCTGCATAAAAGCTAGGACTCTTATCATAGATCCAGGGCAGAAAAGAGCTTGTGGTCACTCACAAGCAGAATACTAGCCAAGAGAGTAGTAAACGCATCTCTTCCTAAATCATACCACCTCAGAACACCCAAGAATTACAGATCCCCAGAATTATTTCTTTAAAAAAAGAACCTGAAACTTGGGGCAGTACACCCTCCACTCTGGAAGCAGAGCCCCACATTAGCATAAAGTTAAAAGCCAAGGGATAGTCTGGGGAAATGAAATGGGAAAAAAAATGATAGAAACAGCAGAAAAAAATCCTGACCATAGAAAGTTACTATGGTAACAGGGAAGATCTAAACACACACGCAGAAGAGGACAGCAAAGTCCAAACTTCAGCATCCCAAGCCTCAAGAAAAAGCATGAATTGGTCTCAGGCCATTGAAGACCTCAAAAATATTTTCAAAATCAAGTGACAGAAGTTGAGGGGAAAACGGGAAGAGAATAAGGGTGATAGAAGAAAATCATGACAAATGCGTCAACAGCTTAGTAAAGGAAGCACAAAAAATTACTAAAGGAAATAACACCTTAAATACAGAATAGGCCAAATAGTTTAAAAAAAAAGACAAAAATCCAATGAAATAAAGAATATCTTGAAAAGAATCACTGGCCAAATAGAAAAAGATCAATGAAAATAGCATGAAGATGCAAAAGCAAAAACTTTCATAAGCTGAACCTGTGAGAAATGGGATGGAACCACTAGAAACCAAAATCTTTCACTAGAGTATACTGAAAATATACTTTTCTGCATGTATTTCTTTATAACAAAACAGTAATTCTAATAATATGCATTTTCCTAATGCAGTAACCATGAAATAACCCATAAAACGCAATTCATAGAATAAAACATGCAAAAACACTTTTATTACCAGCAATTCTCTAGAATTCTGTGACCTCTTATCTAACATTTTAATTAAAAAAATGTTGACTCCAGATAATAATCACTTCTCATAACACATGAAATCTACAGTACCACAAATAACATAAAGCAAATAAAATTTTAAAATCTAAAACATTTTTAGCCTGAATATAACCTTCCACTGTGTCAGATGATGGGGTGAGGGTGTTATACTATGGACTATAATTCTGTAAACCTTCGTAATTCGTGCCTCCAAAAACCAAGGGAGAGGTTGCCAGCTCTTTGGTAACTGCTACTGGATCACACCAAGACTGGCAAGATCTCTACATCACCTCCAACACTGGTCTTCTCATCTTCCCAGCTAGTGGATGGCATGTGAAATAATCCATCAACTGCATCTACTTCATGAGCCAGTTGATATCTTTAAAGGCCTGAATATGATCACTTCACATAAAAAAGACAAAAAATCTGCTGGCAATGTACCATTCTTTTTTTTTTTATTTTGTTTTGTTTTCTCTCTACCGTAGTCAGGTGCTAATTAATGTGTATGGTTGCCATTGTGAATGGGAAAATGAGGTTATTAATAAAATCACCAGAATGCTTGAAGTTCTGAAAGTTAAATGCAATTAAATGCACCATTTTCTAGGAATGGAATCAATTCAATTCAACAAGTTTTCATTAATAACTGTATATATACATATTTGTGTTTATATATTTAGCTGTTAAAAATCAAAACTCTACTTAGACATTTGAGTCATTTTGAGTGTATGTGTTGGGTTTTGCCCCAGATGCCCCTTCTGGACTGGCAGTTACATAGCATTTGTAAGAATTATAAAGAGCCTTCCATGAATTACTTTCATTTGATACTCACAACAATTCTATGAAACAGATGCTATTATTCCCATTTTACAGATGAGGAAAGTAAGATTGAGACAAGTTTTGTGATTCTGCCAGTTTCACAATCCTGGTAAGCATCTGAGGCAGGGTTTAGATTCACATCTTGATTCCAATTCTAATGCTATCAACTACAACACACAGATAGCTGCTTTTTTTTTTTTTTTAAGCCTAAAGTGCCTGGAGTAGGCAAAGAACTTTCATAATCTGCTTCTCCAAGAAGGGACAAAGTAGGTGATATAAGTTACCTAATACCTTAATATTAGTTAACTTAATATGTAAATTAATTTATCTCCTCCCAGAAGTATTAAAATTTTAAAAGAAGAAAACAGAAATGTCTGCCTAAGTAATTAATCATTAATGATTGCATTGCAGACACCTTGGCCCCGTGGTAAGAGCTTGCTGAGAAAGTAAGAGGCTTTTCAGGCGAGATCTTTGATTTTGCTCTCCCATAAGATCAAACCTAATTCTATAACCCTTTTTAATGTTTAAAATAATTAAGAAGGATCTAAAATCATAGACCTCAATGGGCAATGGCATACTTGTAACATGATGGCCTTGTGGCAGATGTTAGCCTTCTATTCCAAACACTACATGAAACTGCCAAACAGTTCTGATGACCCTTGCTGTAGCATCACATACATGAAGAAATCCAATACTGTATAGGTAGGGATGAAAAGACATGGGAGGTTTTTAGGACCCTGGGTGACCTCTGGTGGTTTCTGTCTGTGATTACATAAAATCAGTCAACAAACATTATCAACCTACTATGAGTCACCACTGTGCTACATCCTGGGGGTTCTAAAGACGAGAGACAGACAGACAGAGATAAAGATAGAAGGAGAAACAGAGACAGAAAAATATAGACACAGAAAAGCAAAGACAGAAACAAATGTATTTCTGTGTACATTAATATTTCTATCCACCCTACTGAAGATGCTTTGCAAACTGCTAGCATCATGACAATGCAGCCATGAAAGTTGCCTTTCAATATAGTAGAAATAGCTTTCTATCCCACCCTGAATGATTAGCTTCTTCTATAGCAAGCTTTATGGCAAAGGCAGTGTTTCATGAAAATATCCCTTCAAGCAAATGCAGACTGCTTGGTCCCTTAACCACTAGAATCCCTCAAACTGAATTCAGTAACCTGCTGCTTGGACACCATCCAAAGAACTTAAAACGTTGTCCCTGCCCAAAGCCTAATCCTTCAGGAGCTTAATTGCCTTTCTCTGTCAAATGAAGGCTCCCCATTAGCCGTAAAGCATAGGTTCCTTCAAGGCTAACATTCTGTGGTGCTTTGATTCCATGATCTCCTATAACAACCTGCACAGGTCTGGCAATCCTAACTAGGTTGGGGTTGGTATGTTATTTCTCCAGGAAATCCCTGGGAATATTAAAACTTTATTCATTAACTTAAAATAAATTATCAGATGGACCAGCTGACCAAGGAAATGGAAAATAGGGCAAGAGAATAAAGCAAGTTCTACTGAGTGTCTACTATATATACTATATAAATAGTATAAACCCATGTGTTGTATGTATATAAGGAGAGTAGCCCTAAGTATTAATATTCCAAAAAGGATGATGCAGTGGAGCACCCTGATCAACCTGTCTGAAAGCTGAACTCAGAGCCACAGGAGCTGAGTTAGAACCCCTATTTTACTATTGCCTGTGTGATCTTGAACAATTCACCAAGTCTGAGATTTAGTTTACTCGTCTGTAAACTGAAAATATTGGACTAAATGTGCTCTAAGACTCCCATGTAGTTTCAAACTTATTCTATGACCCTCTGATCCTTGAAGGGATTATATGAATAGCTTGTATCTGCCCAGGGCAAGACATTAAGCTCAGAAAGTTTCTGGGAAGCAGATAAAATTCATCTGGACAAAAATAGTGAGCAATATTGTTTATGAAAGCTCTGAGGTCATCATAGTTAGATGGTACATTAGATGAGGAAACTGAAGGCTTGATTTTCAAGGTTAGAATCCAGTTAATGGCTCTCATTTTAGTGTTCATTCCACTAAACTCGATGATCATTCTTTTGGAAGGTCTCAGGACAGTGTATGACTCAAGTTAAGATGAAACTCTATTAAAAGTCCAGAAAAATCATGATGGGTAGTTAGTACCAAAAATTCAGTGCATCTGTTCATTCCCACAATACTGCATTTATGCATAAATAATAGGCTATGAGTCCCACACACATATATCCCTTTTTTCAGACTCACGTAAGTTTTCATATGTCATGGTCTTAAAAATAGTGCTGATGTAGTGAATATAAATTATTACAGAACTCGGGGTTTAATCAGTGTGTAATAAACAAGTCATCTTCCAAAGAGCTGCAACACTGTGATGGCTATGCCTTAGTGGAATTCCTCTGGAACTGATTACGCGCTGCGTTGCTAAGGATTAAGAGAGTGATTTATTGATGGGAAGAATGTCACCTCCGTCTCCAGGATGGGATGTTTCTCTCAGCTGGAAAGCTATTTGGTCTTGAGTTGCTCTCTCCATTCAGACCAAGTAGAATATTTTAATTATAAGCTGGATGACTGCATTACACAAAATCCACAAGCAGCTTACTATGAAGCTAATTGTTCTGTGCCTGGAAAAAAGCACCAAGGATCCAAATCGGTGAGATTACTGTATCTAAAAATGTGCCCAATGTCTCTGGGCCCTGAGAGAAAGGAACTCAGAACTGGAAGGGACCTCGAAATTCTGGGAGGGCAGCCGCTTCCTAACCCAGAATGTTCTATATAACACCAGCAACAAACACCAGACTACACAAATGCTCTACCATGATTGCCGTTACTAAGTTAACGTTTGTTTTTCATTTTCTCTTGTTCTCAGTGTATAGTTCAGTAGCAAATCTGCCGCATTTGTAACTGGCTAAAATCCTGACTCTATAATTCAAAACCTGGATGATCCAGGACTGGGAATTCGGATCCACTGAATATCACTTGACTCTTCTGTGATATGAAGGATGTTTTTTAAGGTCCCTTCTACCTAGTGTGTAGTGTGCTGGAGAATGTTTAGCAATCTCCTATAGTGTAATGTCATCATATCCATGTGATGTACTTCAATAGAGAGACACCAATTGGGACTGGTGTACTGGAGAATGTTTAGCAATCTGGTCTCCAAAAGGGATAAAAGGAACACAGCACAATGGAACTTCCCTACTCAATAAACTCCCATGGCTCCCTAGTGCCCCCTCGATTAAATGCAAAATCCTCCATGTGGCATTCCGATCTGGTCCCTCCATCCCAGCATCTTATCGGACTTATTGCTGGCATCGTCTGGCATTTAGTAAGTGATTAATAAACATTAATCTCCTGATTGATTCTCAAGCCTAGGAAACCAACAAAACAATAAAGGAAGCCCTGATTTGTATCCACTGCCAATTTCTGAGATACAAATGCTCACCCTGAGAATGCACTTCTAGTCCCACCTCTAAATCCTATGAAAGTAAGGTAATTGGGACACAGGGCTTGAGGAGATTGAGGATTGGTTTGAAAAGCACAGAAAGGAGAGGCCTTCAAAATGGTTTTTCCAATTTGCACCGGCTGCTGCAGTCTCCAGATCTCTATTTGCATGTTCACTCTAATAACTGTTGACATTTATATTGTGCTTTAAAGTTTGCAAAGCACATATATGCTTGTTTCATTTAAGTCTCCCAACAATCCCTTGACCTTCCTTACAACATCCCCCTTTTACAGATGAGTAAACTGGAGATCATGGAGTTTGTGCCGTGTCAATGACCATCTAATCAGGGTTCAAATCCCACTCTCTCTGATACTTTCCAATGTCCTCTCCGTTGAAGAACATCACATGACTATGACATTACATTAGAGAAGACTTCCTATAGATCACAGATCCGAATTTTCTTGTTCTTTTGTTTTTTAATGATGAGCCCTCTAAGCTTATTTTTAATGGGTAACGTGATTTTCCAGCTGTTTGTCTCTGAGATAGCAGCCCCCCAATCACTACCCTTGTTAAACTAGAGAGAAACACTGACCTGAACATGAAGCATACTTACAAAAACAAATCTGTAAACCAGCTTGCATTCTCCTAAAACCACTGGGCACTGAAGCAATTTATATCTATGCCGATATTTTATTCACCATCTCCACAAGCATGTTTTAAAGTGAAAAGTCTAACAAATGTGCTCTCTATTTTCTCTCAGCATCCAATTCCCTCACTAGTGTGGTTAAGTTGAAAAGTAAAACCCTAATGGCCTTGCAAAGCCCTCCTGCATTTAGCTGCATATTTCTTACTTGGCCATCTCCTCCCACTCCCCCCCCTCACTACTCCATTTTCCTCCTTTTTTTCCCTTCCTCCCTCCCTTGGAGAAAATTTTATAGTGCAGCATAAAAGAGCTGTGTTGCACTATTTTTTTATCCTGCAAGCCAAATGTCACTCCATCATTCCCATTTTAGCTGACTGGTTTAATGGCCAAGTCAACATAAGAGCAATAGGTGATCATGACAGGAGCTGGAGTCCAAGCTGAAGCAATCAAAGGCACATTAAGGCAGCCTTAAAGGTGGCCCGAAATAGGTCACAGGCTCAACAAGTGGAAGCTGCCAAACGGAAAGGAAGGCAGTGGACACACATCAAGCCTGTAGAGAAACGAACTCCTTAGAATATTATTTCTGAAATCCAACAGTAGCACCCACAAGGCCACACTGATCAGGATGGGGAAAGCCTCAAGTCCATGCCATATGTAGATACACTGAAGAAAATCAATCCTGACTGGAGTTTGGAGAAGAAATCCAGGGTAGGCTTGGGAAAGGGGGTCACAAAGGCTGTTTCCAAGTGGCCAAAGGGCTGTCATGTGCATGCGCTGGTTCTATTTGACCCAAGGAGAAAAAACCAGCAGCAATGGGGTAGAAACAGCAAATACCAAAATTTAGGACTGACCTAAGGAATAACTTGCAAACAAAAGCGATCATGGATTCTTTCTCAGAGAAACAAAGGCCAGATGGCCCATAATGGGTATGGTATGGAGATACAGATTGGACTACATAGAGTTCTCTTTCAGCACACCTACATATATCCACAAATACATACACATGAACATTAGCTTGCTGATTTTAGGAAAACATGGATAGCCTTGCACAAAATAGCAAAGAGTAAAATGAGCAGAACCAAGAGAATATTGTATATAATAACAGCAATATTGTTTTAAGATTAACTTTGAGCAATTAAGTGACTTTGACTATTATCAATGCTCAAATTGACTGCAAAAGACCTATAAAGGAAGATGCTATCTGTATCCAGAGGGAGAAGTGATGAACAGAAGAAGGTATAGAATTATTTTTACATATATATACACACATATGTATATATATATATATATGTCTGTGTACATGCATATACATTTGTATCTATACACATATTTGTTTCTAATTGTAGCCAGTCTACAGTGGGAGTAGAAGGGGAGAGGAAGGAAAGAAAATTATATAACTTTACTATATAAAACCATTGGAAGATGGATCTTCTTTATGAAAATAAGATAGACAGGCACAGTCTCTAGCCCAGCAGGTCTCTGTAACACTGACTAATATCTGAAAACTTCTGGCAGATAAATAATTGTTGGCTTGTGTTCTAAGTTATAGATCATTAGGTCCCCCCCCCCCGCGTCTGCTGTGACAGCTACGGGACACATGACCCTGGCACCTTAGATGCCTAGACCATGAAAAAAATGGCAAGTAGTCCCCACCAACTGCTAGCCTGAGTGAATTGTTCCCAGTGACACGGCTTACAATGACTTAACCCCTCCAAGAATTCAGCTGGAATTTGTAGTTCAGGGCATTTCCCTGAGGGATGCAGACTGTTCTTCACATTTAAAGAAAAATCCCATCAATATGGCACTCAAGCTTGGTAAATTGCATAACCACTTCTGAGAGAATCCACCAGGAAATAGAAAGTAATCCAAGTGCCTGCTTTCTTCCCATGCACATGGTCATAAATTAAAATCATTATCTCCGCAAATGTGCAACTTGGGCTTGTGAAACCTGGGATGGGCCATTCCCAAATGGATAAGCAGTCAGAGGAGATGAAGAGGTGAGTCTCAAAAGAAAGAGCAAAGTATCATCAGTCACCACCTGGAAAATGGTTCCTCCCTCTAATAGCCAGAGAAATACACATTTTGAACAATTCATATCTACATGGTGACTATATAAAATAAATAATCATGATAGGGCATACTAATAGCAGTAAAATGTAAGCAGCACCGAAGCAAAGAGCTCAGAAAAAGACATGGAAGTAAAGAGTATATTTTTGTTATGAAAGCATAAAAATTTTCATTTAAAGTCATTATAAATAAATAGTAGTCATAGCTTCACAAATGTTTTTTAATTGTTTTTGATTGCCCTTTTAGATCATTACTAACTTTAGAATGTTAAAAAGGAAATCAATAACGAATTCTCTCTTCACATATTCCACTGAACAAAAGATAAGAAAAAATAACTTAAATGATAAGGTATTTTAAAGGGGATTAATAAAAATGAAAGGTAATCTAAGAAATATATTTCTGTTGATTAGAACCAATGGAACAAGTAATTGAGGTCAGTAAGCTAAAACCACAGATAAATGAAAAGTCAAATGAAGCACCATCAAATTCCATAAGAAAGTTACTCTCACCATTATTACACACTAGTATCAAATTCAAGAGCAAAAAGGCTAATATTTTGTTCCCTCTGCTTCTTGCCCTTACAGATTCCAAAGAGACATAGAAACTAGTCAAACATTAACAGAAAAAAGAAACAAGAATTATTTGGAAACTGTATAATTATACTCAATGTCCAGATTGTTTAACATAACTGCTCTTCTCTCCAATTTCTAGCATTTCGTCAACTCTTCTCCAAAGGAAAAACACAAAACGTTGGTATTGAAAAGGACCTTGCAAGATAAAACAGTCAAGCCTTCTAATACTGTAAAAGTATCTGATCTTCATAATATTAAGGACCAGAGAATGTAAGACATAGCAGCTTGTATAAATAATAAGAGAGAAAGGGTAACTGAAATTGTCTACCACAAGCATATTGATTTCTATTTCAGGGGCTTATCAGGTCAATGCTATATTAAAATGTGACTTGAAGAAATATGCATGCTTTTGAATTCATCTATGTTTCATAAATACCCACCACAACATATAGACATTATACAATGCTTTATCCTTAAAAATAAAAAAATGTTTCATATGTATTTGATCCTCCCAATTTCATTAAGAAGTACAGAGGACAGATATTATCCCCCTTTTCCCAGTGGATTATAGGATCACATTTATTGCTAGAGGAATACCAAAACAACTCAGTCTGACAAACATTTAGCAAATAACTACCATAGGCAAGATACTATTGGAGATAGTAGGGGTACAAAGATGAAAATGATATATTCCCTAGCTTCCAAGTATTTTCAATCTAATATGGAAAAAGAAAAGCCTTATGAGTGTGAGGCCCCCATAAAAACTGCCCGAGATTCAAGCTATTCTGTCAGTCCACTTAATGTCACAGTAAAGAAGCCCTCACCAATAGTGGCTTTAATTTTTTCTAGTCTGACAGAGGGCCCTCAATCACTTAAATGAAAAGCATTTAATGAAAGAGCAGAATAAGAAAATTAAAATAGAATGGTCATTTTTAATATATCTAAGGCACATTTTCCCACCAGTATATACATCATCATTACTAACCTCCTTTAAAGTAGCTTATCATGGGTTAATTTTTTTTAGTCTTATCTATTGTTCACTGGCTTACCTTTTGATTTAGTGCTCCCCAAACTTACTGCTCCCCAAAATTTAGTGCTCCCCAAAAAGACAAACATTGAAAGAAACAACATTTTAATTATTCATAAAACTATAAACTTTATAATTGCATAAAACAATTTCCCAACAAAAAATGAATTTCTATAATTTTATGATTTCCATGTCCTTTCTGAGCTCTTTGCTTAGAAGTTTTTGACATTTTCATGCTGTTGTTATTCCATATCATGATCATTATTTCACATAGTTGCAGTGTATATATATAATGGGGAGAGAATCACAAATAGGGAAAACATAAGGAAAGGAATCCATATAGAAAATATATATGGCCATGGAGCATACGAAGGAATAAAACTCATCCCTTCAGTGTCTTCTGTTGAGTTTTTCAGATTGTTTTCCCTAAACCTAGCTTCCTGGCCACTGGTGTTGATTAATTTCTATCAGGTGTATAGTCTCTATTAGGGGTGTTCTCCTGGTCCTGTGATTGCCATCAGGTCTCTGTCTATTAGACATGATCATTGAGTTTTTCTTCCTACTACTAGTATCTGGCTTCAGTTGGAGTCTTCAAACTGTTACTACATGTTCCCTAAAAGAAGAATGGGCTTTTCCATCTTTCTTTTAACTCCGAACCGAGTCAGTCATCACATAGGGGAAAGACTATAGCTACTTTTTCTCTGTGAGAAGAAGTATCTTTCAGTGTCTTAGCTGAGTGTGCCATGAAAGAAGAGTCGAGTTTCAAGCCTCGTAAGAAATGAAATGACTGAGTACAGATTGTCAACCAAAAATTACAGAATTTAAAAGGGGAATGTGGAACCACAGGTAGCATAGAGGCTGGAGAAAGACATTGCCTATGGTGATCAGAAGGAAATAATTTCAAATTTTAAATGACTGCGGGGTCTACTTTCTTATCTAGAAATTATGTATACTAAAGACAATCATGGGCAGGGCTCTCTAAGATTAAATTCAGAATCACAGATTTTAAAAAATAAGTAAGCATACATATTTACTTATTTATATATTTTAAAATAAATAAAAACAATATATATTCACTTATTTATTGTTAAATATATA
The DNA here is from genome assembly GCA_023553655.1 of Myrmecobius fasciatus. Lineage (NCBI taxonomy): Eukaryota > Metazoa > Chordata > Mammalia > Dasyuromorphia > Myrmecobiidae > Myrmecobius > Myrmecobius fasciatus. The sequence continues at coordinate 87,466 of JAJPUD010003818.1, read as the reverse complement.
TTTATTTATATAGATAAATTTATATTTATATATATAAGTACATATAAATAGATATAGATATATATATTTATATGTAAGCACATATAAATATATATATACATATATATAATTTCATTCTGAACTTAAAAAACAAAACAAGCATTTCTATAACAGAGTAGAATGGAGGAAAAGATGATTATCCATGAAACTGAAATGCATTTTTGACAACTTGCTATTCCTTTCAAATATATAATAAAGTTATCATATAATTTGCTATTTTTTCTTCACTCTCCCCTCCCAGCACCATGCCCTAGAGATGGCTAATCTGGAGTTATGTCCAAAGAGTTATTAAATTGCCTACACCCTTTAACCTAGCAATACCACTACTAGGTCTATTTCCCAATATGATTAGGGAAAAATTAAAAAAAAAAAAAAACATGTTCTAAAATATTTATAGTAGCATTCTTTATTGTAGCAAAGAACTAGAAATTATAAGGAAGACCATCAATTGGTGAATGACTAAATACAAGTAAAATTTGGGGGAAAGATCTGCTCCTTTTCCTCCTCCCACACCAAGGTCACAACCCTCCAAATATGCTTATTATCCTCCATTTGGAAGCTGATATTTTCCTGAGTCACAAAGCACTTCTGGCTCTCCTTAGGAGTTATTGACCCTATGCTCTCCAACCCTACTCTTTAAATTTGACCTTTGTTTATGTTAGCATATATTACCTGGCTGTGCTTGCAAATTCCTTGTGTGCTGTGGATAAACAGACTCATTTCCCCAGCTTTATTTTGCATGAACAGTAAATGTCAAATTTATAAAATTTTAGGCTTAAAGGCAGAAGGGTCCTAGGATCTATTCTAAGTTTCTCATTTTTACAGATGAGAAAACTGAAGTCAAAGAGAGGAAGGGACTAATCCAAAGCCATCTGGGAAATAAACCGCAGAGCTGGGATTCCAACTCCTATTCTAAATCCCTCATGCCTCTTTCTGCACTATCATGATGCCTTTTTTTTATTTATTCTGAAATTCTATTTTAGGCCAATTTTATACTTTAACACGACTGAACAGGATGTAAAGTCTGATAAAATACTAGGTTCTATTTAAAGATAATGAAACTGGAGTCTACTAAAAGAGCTGATGTGGCCAACACAGGATCTCTGTGACAGAGCTAGGGCCGGATTTATCCAAGTTGAAATGAAGAGACTAAATTGGACTGCATTACTACTCAAGAGCCTTCCAGGTCTATAACCCAGCAATTGCAATCTCTTTATCCTCTGAACAGGAACTGGTACTCTGTCAGATGTTAGTTCCTGTTCAGTCATTTAAAATGCTTCAAAAACCATATTTAAAAAAAATTTTGTTAACCTCTCACTAGTTCCCTCCCACTATTAAAAGAAAAGCAAAAGCATAATCAAGCAAAACAAATCTTCAACCCTGGACATATTTGAAAGTGCTGTCTCACTAATGCATTGTTGGTGGAGCTGTGAACTGATCCAGTCATGCTAGATAGCAAATTAAAACTATGCAAAGGGCTATCAAACCAGGCAAACCCTTTGATCCAGCAGCACTATTACTGGAGCTGTCTCTCAACAAGATCATAAAAGTGGGAAAAGGACCCACATGTGCAAAAAAAAAAAAAAGGTTTGTAGCAGCTCTTTTTGGGGTGGCAAAGAATTGGAAATTGAGTGGATGCCCATAAATCAGAGAATGGCTAAATAAACTATGATATATGAATGTTATGGAATATTATTGTTTTGTAAGAAAGGACCAGAAGGATGATTTCAGAGAGGCCTGGAGAGACCTACATGAAATGATGCTGAGTGAAATGAGCAGAACCAGGAGATCATTGTACACAGTAACAGCCAGATTGTGTGATGCTCAACTATGATAAACTCAGCCCTCTCACCAACAAAATTATCCAAGACGATTCCAATAAACATTTTATGGCAAATGCCATCAGCCTCCAAGAGAAAGAATTAGGGAGACTGAAAGTAGATTGAAGCATATCCTTTTCACCTTTTTTGTTTTGTTCTGTTTTTTCTTTCATGTGACTTTTCCCTTTTGTCCTGATTTTTTTTCTAAACATGATTCATATGGAAACATATTAAAATGAATGTACATGTATAAGATTGCTTGCTGTCATAAGGGGGAAGAAAAAATTGGAATTCAAACTCTTACAAAAATGAATGTTGAAAATAATTTTTGCAAGTAATTGGAAAAATAATATACTATTAAGATCAAATTTTTAAAGAGTTCATGGTTCGTTCCACACTTTCAGTTCATTGCCCCTCTTTCATGGTAGCATGTTTCATCTCTGGGCCTTTTAAATCATGACTAACCATTGTATTGATCAGAGTTCTAAGTCTTAGTCATTTTTCTTTCCTGTGTTATTATTTTTAAATTGCTCTTGATGTTGTGCTTACTTCATTCTTTCTCACTTCTAACAAATCTCCCAAGTTTTTATGAAACTATTCCTCCCATTATTTCCTAAGACAATAATATTCCAATGTATCATGTATCATTGTTTATTAAGCCTTATCCCAATTGAAAAATATCCTCATAACTTCCTGTTCTTTCTCAATACAAAAAGAACTTCTGTAAATATTTTTGAATATATGGATCATTTCCTTTTTTCTTTGATTTCTTTGGAGTTTAGGCCCAACTGCTGATACCACCTAGTCAAAGATTGTGTACAATTTAGTGACTCTAAACTGGGCTATAGTTCCATACTGCTTTCCTGAATGGCTGATCCAAGTGACAGTTTCACTGAAATTGTATGACCTGCAACCTTTCAATTTATTATCTTGGACAAAGTTACATTTCACCAACATTTTCTGCTATTGACTTTGATGAGGACATTGATAATGGCAAGGTTACCAAATTTTCAGACAATCCAAAACAGCTAAGTGTAGTTAATATATTAGATGACAGAACAAGAAAACAAAGGAAGCTCTCAAAACATTAGCATGATGAGTCAAATCTAACAAGATTAAATTTAATAAAAAATGTAGTCCTATACTAGGTTTCAATAGTACAGGGTGAGAAGTGTGAGTTTACAAGAGTTGTTTATGTGAATGTGATCTGGGAGTTTTAATGGATTGAATATTGAAAATGATACAGAAATCTGAACCAACAACATAAACAGCTAATTTTAAAGCTAATGCAATTTTAGGCTACATTAAGAGAACCACCATGACTAGACAGAGGAAAGGGATGGTTCTCATTGTTCTTTTGAGTGATCTAGGCAACCTGTGGACTATAATTTTTAGTAGCACAAATTTTAGGAAGGACGTGTCTATTTGTATTTCTTTTGAAAGAAGAAAATCAAGGAGGTAAAGAGGTTCAGAACTATGTAAGTGGTTGGAAGAAGCAGAAGCTATTTAGTTTGAGAAAATATCAGAGAGACATCAAAATTGCCTTCAGGTATTTTGTAGCATCTTGGGTTTGGAACAGACCTCAAGAAATCATTTAGTCCAAGCCATATGTGAGCAAACAACTTCTTGTCTACAATATCACCTCAAAGTAGCAACTAGCACAGTCTTAACTGCTTAATAAGTGTGGAGAGATTAATTTATTTTATGATTCTTCAATTTCCCCCATCTCTAACCAATTCTGAATTGATGTCTTTCACAGCAGAACAGCTTAGGCAAGAGCATCAGGCTTGAAATCAGGAATACTTATTTTCCTGAATTTGAATTCAGCCTTAGTCACTTTCTAATTTTGTGATCTTAGAAAAGTCATTTAACTCTCAATTTCCTCATATGTAAATGAACTGTAATGTTTTGTAAAATGAACTGAAGAAAGAAATAGCAAACCACTCTCCAGTATCTTTGCCAAGAAAATCATAAATGGGATCATGAATAGGTGGACATGATTGAAACAACTGAAAGACAACAATGAAAATTATACAGTCTATAAGGAAATGGAGTCAAGAGTAACTGCATTTGGAGAGAGATTCACTTCATTGGCTCCCACCCCGTTGATAATAAATTAGGCACTTAACACAAATGGAACCATTCTTTGGTATTATACTTTGTGTCCAATGTCGTGAGACAATGAGGACAAAAAGTCTGGTACTTGGGCCAACTCATCTTCCTGCTGAACGAACTCAAGTTTCTTCCATTGTTAATAATAAAATTCCTTTATTCAGGATTTTTTAATCAATAACTGCCTCCAATCCACATGAATGTCTCAAAGGCACCACAAATTTAGCACACACAACATGGAATGGATTATCCTCCCCTTCTCCAAACTTTTTTGTTTCTGCTGAAACTTTCCCCAATCAACTCAGTTTGGCAAACTCAGCATCTCCCTTGACTACTCACATACCCACTCCACACATCCAACCCATTGTCAAGTATTGCCATGTCCACCTTCACAACGTCTCTCCTCTATGTTCCCTTTGCTCCCCTCCAACATCTTCAGTCTTCTATACTTTAGTCCCTCCCTATACTTTGTAATTCAGCTATGTTGGTCTGTTTACCATTCCTGGCGTCTTCACCTGCTAAGTCATTTTCTTGTACTCCGTCTCCCATATTTCTGTTTCCTCGCTTCCCTAGCTCCCTCCAAGATTCAACTTATACCCCATCTTCTGTAAAAGGTCTTTCCTAATCCCACTTTTCTTCTTTCAGTACCTTTCCTATGTGATTATCTTTCATTTATAATGGACACACACATAATTAATATAACATAATACAATATAACATAATATAGTAAATATAACAATGTAACATAAAATAATACAACATAATAACAGTTAGGTGGCTCAGTAGAGTAATAGAACTAGAATCAGGAAGACTGATTTTCCCAAGTTTTAATGTGGCCTCAGACATTAGCTGTCTGACTCCAGGTGAGTCATTTAACCCTGTTTATATCAGTTTTCTTAGCTGTAAAATGAGCTAGAAAAGGAAGTGGCAAATTATCCAGGATGTTTGCAAGACATCATGAAAACGAAATCATGAAGAATCAAACACAACTGAACAATGATTTCACAGAAACAAAAATATTTTGTGTACATAGTATTTTTTTTTGCATTTCAACCCCCTTTCCTTTTTAGAATGAGAGCTCTTTGCAAGAAGGAGTGTAGGATGCCAATGGCATCTCCCTCTATGGAGAACACTAGGACACCTCTCCCAGTTGAATCACAATGGCATGTATAGGATGTACTTTATGTCACACAGGGCCATGCTATAATTGGTTGGTTCTGGTTGGCTAACCAATGTTGTGAAGGAGGGGTCCTTGATTGGCTGTGGAGACATTCAAAAGGACCTTTTACCTTCGGGGTGCCCTTTTTGACACTCTTCTCCTCAATGTTATGGTAAAAGTGAGAGATCATGCTGTAAGGGGAAAGGTCTTAGGGTCTTCTTCTTCTATGAGACCACATGAAAAATGATCCTGGATCTTTAACCTTTTCATTTGTTCTTTTCCATTTGGAATGAGTTTAAGGAGTACTGACAAGCAAAAGACTCAGGAAGAAGCACTGCAAATAGGCGAGCTTGCTGCTCTGTACTAGGGACTAGGAGTAGAGAATGGTCATATGAGTCAGTTCAGCGTGTAATTATATAGTCTCACTCATTTGTGTTACTACCTAGCCTAGCTAAGATTTGGATATGAGATAAGCCTGGCTTTGAGTGACTAATTACAACTACCAAGTTCTTAAAGCACTGGATCATAACAGCCCCGGTGAATACACAGGAGCACCCCCAGATACACACTCTGGGAGTTTCAAAGCTCTCAGGGTGAGTTACAAGAGCCTTGGAATTCAGGAACCCATGTCAGGTAATCCATATTAGCACAGTCTCGAAGCCTTAAGGAGTAAGGGGCAATTTGGGGAGTAACCTGCAGAATTCAAGTCCAGAGGAGGGACTTGTCCAGCAGCCACAGCCACCTTTAGATTTGAATTTGATGGTTCAAATTTAAATAGAAACTGAGCTAAATGATAAAGCTGTTCCCTCCCTTCCACCTACTAAACTGAGATGGTTTAGAAAAATTATTACTCCAATTATTGTTAGGGAAAATATTTAACCTTGCTATATTTGTAAATATGACTTTGTAAAACTTACTTAAGTGGTTAAGTAGTCATTGGCCCATAAAATTAAAAGAGCACAGGAAGTGGGGACCCAAGCCAATGGCAGAAGACAAAAAGCTACCCCAAACGTCTTAAGAGCATCCAAGAACCTCGAGGGGTAGATGTCATCTCTTTGAACTCAAGACAGCAGGGTGAGAGCATGCATGCAAATTACAGGGGAAAGTTTGCTTTTTACTTTCCTTGTGTTCCCCAGGACTTAGCACAGTGTCTGCCATATAATAAGCCCTTAATAAATACTATTGATTCAATTACTACCACCACCATCACTTAGAGTAAAACATAACTTCATTGAGAGCATGGGTGACTTTGGCTTGGTCTTTTTATCTATTTCTAACTATTTGATGAATCTGTGTTAAATCAAGCTTTGTGTTTAAATTAAAATCTGGACTTTCTGGGTAATAGAAAGACCAAATTGTATCATTTAAACTCCACATCTACCCCAGTGTCTATCTCTGAATTTTGCACATATTAATAAAATATTCAAACTGAATTAGAGGAAAGAAACATTTCTTTTCAGCACAGGAATTTAATCTGCAATAATGCAAGGGAAAAAAGGAAGAAGGAAAGGAAAAAAGACAAAAGAGGAAAAGGGAAAGGAAAGAAAAGAGGAAAGGGGAAAGGAGAAGGAAAAGGAAGGGAGGGAGGAAAGAAAGAAAGAAGGAAAAAAGGAGAGGAGGAAAAAAGGAAAGAAGAAAAGAAGGGAAAGGGAAAAGGGAAAAGGGAGAAAAAAGGAGAAAGAGAAAGTGAAAAGCAGAAAGGGAAAAGGGAAAGAGAAAGGGAAAGGGAAAAGAAAAGGGAAAAGGAAAGGGAAGGGAAAAGGGAAAGGAAAGGAAGGGGGGAGGGAAAGGAATGGAAAGAAAAAGGAAAGGAAAAGGAAGGGAAGGGGATGAAAGGGAAGGGAAAGAAAAAGGAAAGGAAAGGGAAAGGAAAAGGAAAGGGGAAAAAAGAAAAGAAAAGAAAAATCTTCTCCACTTGGGGAAAATTCTTACTATTCCCAAGCCAACTTCTATGTCAATTGTTCTAGTGGTTTTCCTGGAATGAAACTTCAATGTTAGTGTCTTGGTGGCCAGAGTTTGTATTGAAAAACCAGTCATGGTACTCTAAAGATGGCATTCCTCTTTCTATGGCCTCTCCATTCAAAGGACTTCCCCTTCAAGTGGTCATTCTCTTTAACCAACTCAGGAGTGGAGGTTCCCCACTGGTCTGTATTGCCTGAAGGACCCAGGACTGAGTGTGGGAGAATTTAGCAGGGAGGAAACAATCTAGTTTTACCTGGGTGACAGCAATTATGCAGAATGACAAAAGGAGCAGTTAAGTTACAAGTTGAAGACAATAATGGGCTCTCCCCAGTGGCTGCCAGTCACTCAGCCATGAGAAAAAAGCCTCTGTGGCAGACTGCATTGTTACCAGTTATGTCTCTATAATGCCCAGACATTGGGAGACTAGAATGCAAACAATGCCATTGGCTGGCTCCCCAAAGCACTCTGGGGGCATGTGCTGTGTCTTAAGCTGTCACTCCTTGGAAACAAACCATTGAGCGGGTCACCAGGTAGCCCATGTTAGACATGACGGCTCCATGGTCACAACTCTGAACCATCCCCAAATTCCCCGCTTTGAATCAGGGCTCTCCAATGGCATCCACAATCCACCAACCAAGTGAAGCAAAGAGAAAGACGCCTGGAAAATGCTGGATTTTCCTTAGCATGGGGATGTGCATGGGGGGAGGGGGAATAAAGAGATTGAGATGAAGCGCTATTCTATTTTGTCCCATTAGGAAGCCCTTGAAAAAAAGATTCCATTGTGTCACTGCAAACAAATTAGGAAAGCCCATATCGACCTGAAATCAGAGTTTCTTGATTTTTAATCATCTCATATTGACTTAAATATGTTGATTTACTCTGTGGTTTTCTGTGATTCTAAAGACCTTATCTTATTATGTCATGTTAGTGGGATGTGAAAATGATATATTTATCACATGTAAGTTGTGTAACAGAAAGGCCTTTGTAGCTATAAAAATCTCAGTTAAGAATATCAGTTTCTGGACTTTCAGACAAGAGTGTACAAGAGTTAATTCAAACTATTCTGTCAGGACTAGTTCAAACTACTTTTACTCCTTGAAAATGAGCAAACTACACAGCAAGGCTTAATTTGTTTCATCGACTATCTAATCTTATTAAGGTGATGGAGAAAATGTTAATAATAATATAGTTTAAAGTATTTTCTATGTACATTGGTAAGGTTGGGAGGGGGAGGAGTGAAGATAGAACTGGTTAAAAATTTACCAGTATATCTCTGCTTACAGTCTTTGTGCTTGGGAGGCAATGAACAGATCATCTAGTTGGATCCCTTCATTTTGAAGATAAGGAAAGTGAGGTTTGTAGAATGAGAATAATCTCATGTTTAAAAACTTGGCGAGCAGGAACATGCAATGTTCCAAATTAGAAAAAGTTGCCTTCCAAAACTCTGGTCCAATTAAGATCCACAAAGTTGATTTAGATAGTAATTAGGCAAGGAAATTTCTCCCTTCCCAGGTCACCACAATTAGCTGTAATTTTAATCACATTGATGCTTGGGAATAGGGACAAGGACTGAGCTTGTGATTGATTGCTTGGATGTTGAAAACTCAGATAAGGAACTCTTCTCTACCAAGATAGGTCCCTGAGACATAAGGAGCTACCTAGAGCACTAAAAGAAAGTTACATATGACTTTCCCAATGTAAGTATGGAAGGCAGAATGTGAATCCAGGACTTCCTAGCTCTGAAGCCAGCTGGCCATCCATAAAACAAATGGTATAGAACGAGATTATTTCCTAATGTCATAAAGTTGTATTATTTTTAAAAGGAGATGACTTAGAGGTCACACTATTCCTGGGCCAAATTTCCCTCATCTGCCAAATTAAAGGATTGAGCCAGAGGCTTCTGATACCAAAAGATTTGGTTTGAAAGTCATGTCCATGACACATTAAAGCTGTGCAAGCAACTCTGAGTAAGTTTCCTTCAAATCTCAGTGTCTTCCCTGCTCAAATTGTTGTTGGTTTTTTCCCTCAAATACTGTAGAATATTTTTATGGATGTCTGTATCCATCACACTTTCTACTCTCTCTCTCTCCATGGATACAGTTTTAAGCCTTACTAAGCTTAAAACTGAACTGAGATTTTTGGAACATCTTGTATACACCACCAGCACATACACATTCACCTGTCCTGCTCTGCAGACTGGCAGCACCTTGAGATGAGACTAGGGCATCTTTTATTTTTTGTCACTCAAGCATAGTATCTTGCACAGAGTAGGTCTTTTATAAATGTTTCTTGAATCTGAATTGTAATTTAATATAATTCTGAAACCTTATAAACACAGACCAAGTGAAGAGAATTAAATCATTTTCTCAAAGATCCATGCTAAAATGACAAGCTTAAACTATCTGGACAAGAGAACCAAACATGTTTTTCTTATCTTCCCCTCTATAATTTTATATTATAATTTTATAATATAATATATTTATATTATATTATTTATATAATAAATTATTAATTATATATTGTATATTATAATTAATTACTAATTCTACATACCATTCTCTGCATGTGTAGTTCCGATTATTATTTCTAGAAACCTTGTTAACAGAGTTCAACATATTATCCAAATGATTTCTGAATTCCACTTCAAAGAAGAATTCAGAACTGAGAAAGATGACAAACCAATTTGCTGTTCTCTGGGGCTAATGACTAAATTGTTGGGTGTTAGAAGCTTTGGGCTCACTTGGCTTCTTCATTTGAAATGAGAATGGAACATGAGCAGTAGAGGCTGCCAGTTTTGTTTCCTGCTTTCTCAAATAAAGTTACCAAGATAAAAAATCCATCACTAGTAGAAAAAGCACAAGGATAGCATTCAGGAGATCTGAATTCAGGTTTCACATAAATCATGAAAATAGCCATAGACCTTACCCAAGTTACTTCTCCTCACTGGGCCTTGAACTTTTAATGTGTAAAAGTGGGGTTGGGTAATGGTAAAAACACTAAGGTGTCTTATATTTCTAACATTCTCTGGTTATAATTCTAGAATCTTTGATTATAAACTATCATCTAAGCTTATTAATCTATATCTATGCTTGAGTCAATTCCCTATTTTTTCATTATTTAAAACATATTTTGCATTATAATTATTGTAGTGATAGAAAGGAATAGTGGTGGCAAAAACACAATTTAGGAGAAGGGATTTAATATACAGAAAATATCAAGAAGATTAGTTTGGCTATAAAGCAGAAAATGTAAACGGGGGGAGTAATAATGTATAATAAAGCCCAAAAGACAGTTTTGAGGCAAATGACAAAGGTTTTTAAATGTCTAACTTTAGGAGTTTGCATTTCATTTTAAAAGCAATAGGGAGCTATTGAAACTTTTTAAATAGGGAAGAAGCATGATCTGATGTACTTTTGAAATACTAATTTATTAGCTATATGGAACATGGATTAGAGAGGCAGATAAGTTAGCAAGTGATTGCAATAGTCCAGGTGAGCTGTGAAGGACCCAAATTGCTGTGGTTGTGAGTAGAGAGAAGTAGACAACTATGTGAAAAGCTGTAGAGGAAAAATTGAAAGAATATGGTAACTAAGAGAAAGTACAGAGGAAAAGCTAACTCAAGTTTGGTAGCTGAGTGACCAGCAGAATGGCAGTGCCCTCTACAGGAATTAAAAGTTAGGAAGCTGGGAGGAAGGATGACCAATTCTGTTTTGGACAGAATAGTGTCTATTTAGGTGATCCACTTAGAAATAACCAGTGACCAATCGATGATGAAAGACTGGGAGGAGGAAGAGGAAGGTGAGTGTTTAGCTGTGTAGACACAGGAATCATTAGTACAGAGATAATCTAGCTAACAGGAGCTAATAAAGTCCCACAAAAGAGAGGAAGCAAAGTATGATTACTTTGGTTCTCATGGTTTTAAATCAAACTTTCCAAATGGAGCACCCCTGTGGGACTAGCTCTAGAATTCAGATTCCCAAGTTATATGTTTCTGGTTAGGTTAAAGTTGGGGTTCCCTCAGGTTGAAGGCACTCTGTATGCATGATCTCCTAAAACTATAGTTGGTAAAATCTCCATCTTTGATAGACTATTGATACAACCTTTTCAAAGTATAGGAACTTACTGAAAAGAAGTAGCATAAATAGTAATAACATCTCCCCCATAAGCCTGTCCAGTGGATAAATGTAGCTTTAATAAGAATATAGGGTATATGGGTAGAAAGGTACATAGCTGAGAACATGTATCACTGCCAAGGCAGTGAACATCTCTGATGAAGCAGTATCCCATTGTCCTTTCTCTTTTTATGATGTAATCATGTGCTTCACCCTGAGCACAGGATGTCTTCAGGTAAATTGCTCATTTGGAAACTTTAATCCTTCTCCCTTCTCTGCCAGGGTGAATTCTAAACTATTCAGCTCAATTCTTTTTTATTTGCTCTTTACTCAGTCCTTTATGTCTTACTGGGATGGTGGTTACCATTGCCCATGAAAAAATGGGGAAGAGGGAAAATAAAGACCCTTCCCTTGTCCCAATCTCCTAGGCTTCAGAAGATAAGACATAACGAGTATTTTTCTCTCAAGAACTGGATTCTTCCTTTATAGCTGGCTTTCTTCTCTACCACAAGAGATAGACAGATTGACTCTCTCCCTCTGTCTCTGTTTCTTTCTCTGTGTATTTCTCTCTCTCTCTCACCCACCCTTTTCTCCTCTTTTGTTTTAAATAATTTCTTATTAAAGCTTTTTCTTTTCAAAACATATTAATGGATAATTTTTCACATTGACCCTTGCAAAACCCCCCTTCCTTTCCCTCATTCCTTCCCCTAGATGGCAAGTAATCCAATATATGTTAAACATGGTAAAAATATATGTTAATTCCAATACATGCATACATATTCATAAATTATCTTGCTGCACAAGAAAAATCATATCTAAAAGGAAAAAAAGTGAGAAAGAAAATAAAATGCAAGCCAACAACAAAAACAGTGAAAAAGCAATGTTGTGATCCACACTCAGTTCCCATAGTCCTTTCTCCAGATGCAGATGGCTCTCTCCATCACAACACCACTAAAATAGGCTTCAATCATCTCATTGTTGAAAAGAGTCACATCAGTCAAAATTGATTGCTGCATGATCTTATTACTATGTAGAATGATCTTCTGGTTCTGCTAACTTCACTCATCATCAGTTCATGTAAGTCTCTCCAGGCCTCTGAAATCTTCCTACTGGTCATTTCTTATAGAACAATGATATTCATAACATTCATATACCATACTTTGTTTTAAATCTTTACAATATGGCTTTCTTTTCAAAGGCCACCTTTAGTGTCATTGATCCTTCAGCCAGCTAATGGCTACATAGCATAGCAATTCATAAAGTTGATTAAAGAAGTATACACTTTATTTAATAACCTAACATCTCATTGTCTCTGCCTCTTACATCCTTAAAATGAAAAACAAATCAACTAGAAGAAACTCAATTGATCAATGATCCCAAATCAACTGCCCCTATTATAATACTATATGATATTCACAATTTCAAAGCATACACAACCCAGAGTCCTAATTTAGAATGACAGCATAAGTTTTCTAACACAACATGATCTGCTCTTTCAAAGAGCATGTTTTGTTATTTCAAAGAACACAGAGAAGGGGAAAAACACATTCTTAATTACAGAGTTTTGAATTAAATACTATTTTTGTGGGGAAAAAATTATTATGGCCAAAGAATTTATTTCTCTTCTTGTTTTATTCCCTATGTTCCCTCCAAACTCTCTACTTCCACTATGTTCTTTTGGATCTAAAGCTTTTAAAATATGTTTTAAGTTCCCTACAATAATTTGAGGAAAGCAACAGGATTGGCTCTAATAACTGCTTGCTCTAGAAACATTTCCTATACAGATCAGAAGGGATTTTCTCCCAAATAGGATTGTATGATCGGAACCCAACTCAGAAGTACCAAATGCATTAAGAATTTTAATTAAGGAGAGAATTTTTAGGAGAGAAGTCAGTGATTCTCTGGGGAAAAAATCATGTTTTAATTATACAGAGGATTCATTTGACTCTGACAAAACTGAATGAGGAAAATGATAGTTGGTTTTCTACTTGAGTAAAATGTTATCAGAAGATTTGAGAATTGTGATTGGTGTAAAATTCACTGCCTGCCAACACAAACCCCGCTTGTTATTGTTTTCCTGAACATTTTCCTTTTGATGGAGAGCCATTTGAGATAAAGATGGATCTAAGGGAAGGGGCTCGAGTGGAACTGGCCTCTAGGGCAAAGTAGTCTTCTGTAGGGGTCATCAAAGGCAAAAGGATTCCTCTTTTGGCTAGGCATTTTCAAAAAAAAAATTATACCAACAGTTTCCCTCCTGACTACATCCACATTCCCACCCATTGATGCTTTACTCCTGGACATGTGGAGAATACACATCTAGCAGGGTCAGTTCTGGGCACATCCCTGAAAGGTACTGGTAGCCTTGAATTGCTGTCATTATATCCTTTCAATGTCACCTTTTTTCTTTAAAGAAAATCATCTATCTTCAGATTGATATTTTAACTGAATCCCAAACAGTACTATTAGTTATTTCAAATGATTATTTGCAAGTCAGCTTCCTGAAAAAGATATTCCACTCTATCAAACAAGTGATTTAGTTTTAAAAGTGCTCTAGTTATCCATATCTATTTACATAGACATTGACATCAATATTTGTGTTTACACACTTATTCCCATAAGTGTGTACAGATACACATACACAGCTATATGTATGTATACGTATGTGTGAAGACATTTGCAGAAAGCACTAGGAAATTTTAAAAACGATTTCATACTATGGGGCTTGCATTAAAATTTCAAAAGGAAATGGAAAACAGGCCAAAGTTACTTTCCACGATACTATATGATAGTACTATGGTAATAGTGTACATCATAATATTGTAAGAGTCGAAAAGAGGCTTCATTCTAATTTTGTAGACAAGGCTCCTGTGATCCTGACTTTTGTTTCTTAGTGCTTAACACACTTTTTTGCTTTTGCAGTTTTTGCTTTGGATTGTGCACTCAGGTGATATGGGAGCTTTCCCCCCTGCTATTCTCTGAGGTTCAGACAATCACTGAGTTGTTTCTGTTTCCTTTGTCCTCTGGTTCTAATAGTTCTATACTGTATATATTAATGCTTTCTTGAGATCCAATGTCCAAGTTTTTTAAAATCCATTTTGAATGGAGTCCAGTGATTCTGAAATCAATTATCACTATCAGTATAATTTAATACTAAGCACAGGGCCTGTGTTTTCATGAGGATAGGGGATACCTATTTAGGAAACTTCCCTCCTAATATGGTCAGCACTCTCTCTCTGAAACTTAAGAGTCTTAGAAAAGTGCACAGAATACCTCTTCCCTGAACCTCTATTTGTATTTGGGGAAGAGTACTCTCCAGATCTGAGTGGAGGAAGAAGATATTTTGTGTCAGCAATTTTTACTACACCACCTCAATAAATGCCATTTTCTAAAAGCTAATGAAGTCTGGCTGATACGAATGGGAAATCCATGGGGGGGGGGGGGGGGGAGGGCTCATAAATGACAGCACTAGAAACCCAGTCCCTCGGGATAATCTCCTTGTCTCAAAGTAAGAGCATTGACTTCTTGGAAGCCGTCCCTCATTGGGAGTAGAAGGTAGAGAAGTAGGTTTAACAAATATTTAGTAAAAGCCTATTTTTCCTGAAACATGTGAGTTGGGTATACAGTTAAAATTCTTTTCTATGCTTGTAGGCATGGGGTTTCTAGTAAGGTGCCTTCTTGACTGTCAAAAGGGGAAAAAAAAAGCATTGTGGTGCCAGGAAGCATGTTCTCTCCAACCAAGACCATCCTGGAGGAGGAGGAAAGATATGTTTATACCAGTTTGGGCTGGGGTGCACCAAGGAAGGTCAGTGCTGGGTAAGATCCTTTCATTAACTCCCAAATCTAGACCTCTATTTCTGACTCTCTTCTGAACTACAAACCCTAACTCCAGGTCTCTCTAGGACACCTCCTTCTACATGCTCCCTATTTCAAATGTCACTCTGTTTCTGCCTTTTTGGCTTCTCCCATAATCAAAAAATGAATGAAAACATGCATTTAGCACTTGCTCTATGCTAAGCAGTGTGCTAAGTGCCAGGGAAGTGATTGGGGGGAGATTTATATATAATATATACTTAGCTTCAGATGCCAAAAGATTCACACAATCATCTCACCATGCTGCCAACCATATTCTACACCCTTCACCCCCTGGCAACTCTCATCTTTTCTTATGGGAACAGTGATCAAATCACAATTTTTGGAATGGGCATATCAGTATACATAATACCTTAAAGAATCTATCATTCCATTTACCATCTCTGGGACTTTATCCCTTCATATTCACCAGTACCCTATCTATTTTGGATCTTCCAATGGAATATAAGCTTCTTGAGGGCATACACTAACTCTAGTCTATATTTACATGATAAATTCTCAATATGGGTCAAAGCTTATAATAAGCATTAATTCAAACCCATCGATTTTCCTATTTATGTTCATGACACCACTATTTCCTTGGTTCCTCAGGCTTAAAAATCTCAGTGTTGTCTTTTTCTTTTGCTTACAATTCCCAACTGACAGTTAATCAATTCTGTTGTTTCTGTCTTTACCTTCTGGCTCTCATATTTCTCCCCACTTTTTTCCTTTCTAAATGACAATATTCCCAGTCAGGTTCTTATTATCTCTTACCTGAATTAATCCATTAATTGGATTAATTAATTGTTCAGTGATCTTGTTTGTAATAACTCTCTCCTCCAATACATCTATGCCTTGATGCTAAGATTTAATTTCCTAATGTTTACTTCTAATAAATTAATCACTTGCTCAAAAGTCTTAAAGAATCCACATTAACTGTCAATTAAAATCACAGAATCATTGAATGTGGGCCCTGAAAAGGATTTTAAAGGTCACACAATATCAACTTCTCTCTATATAGATGAGCATCTAAGGCCCAAAAAGACGGAAAAACTTAATGTTAAAAAAAAATGAGTAAGTGAACTCCAAACACAAATCCCTAGTCCAACAATCTTTACATATCCCTTAAAATGTCATTCAATTTCCTTCACCACTTATCCACAGAACTGTATACAATCCTGTCTTTACCATTTCTCTGAAATGTTCCTATATTTCAGCTGAACAGGATAATCTTCCATTGTTTGAGAAAATCCAATGTGTACTTGCTTCAGTAGCACATAGACTAAAATTGGAGAAAACCCAATGTTTCCATCCCTAGGTCTCTGATCCAGTCACTCCTCTGGTCTGAAACATTTTTCCAAAGTCCATTTGTCCAATTCATATCTATATTTTGTAACCAACTTCCAAGGCTTCCCTTATCCCTCTAGTTGGAAGCATTTTTTCTCCCTCTTAACTTTCAAGCACTTTGTACCTTTCTCCTTGAACTGAACCATATATTACCATGAGAGCTAGACATAGGTTGAGACAACTGAGACCTGGTACTGATATCAGGGATGTTCTTCCCCCAGGATGGTCCATTGCCCCATGCTTTGAGGTTTTCCACCAGTCCCTTGCCACTCTCACTTATTTTGGCACTCACCTCTCATACTGTCAGCCCTCCTCATCACAACCAACACATAAATCCCTCCCTCTGAGCTTCAGAAGGCAGAGGTGTCAACTCACCACCTTCCTAAGTGGGACCTGAACCAGATTCAAATGTAATTGAAAAATATTTAATAAAATAAATAAAAACACACTAGACCATAATTAATGTTAATGTTTCGTTTTCTAAGTCAATATGTAGTCTGCAAGGATCTGTGTATACTATTTAGAGTCTCAGTTTCTATTTGACTCTGACACCCAAGGATAGGTAAAAACAGCTATGCCACCTGTATACCATTTCCTTGGGATTCACTTGATTATTTTGCTAATCTTCTAAAATAATTCACATTATTGTATACACATCTTGAGGTATTTACATCTTAAAGAGTACTCAAAGAAATTAATTTTTAATTAGTAAAAATTTCAACTTGAAGGGGAGATGAAGGGAAAGAGCTTAAAAATATTTCCCAAATCACTGACACTGGAGAAGTCCCCATTTCACAGAAGTATTCATAAAACCCATCAACTCCTCATATATTACATTCAAGCCATAGGTTATGAAAAGGCAGCAGAAGGAGGAGTGAAAAAAGAACCTCTGACCTAGGTGAAGGCAGAGCTTCATCCCAATGCAAGCTCTCCTTTCAGAATGTGGAGTTAGCCCCATCATTTTTCTCTCATCCTCTGAAAATGAAGGCATTAAATAATTGGCAACCATAGCATCATAGATTTTGTGGAAACAACATCAGAGACTATAGAATCCAACCCTTTCTTTTTACAAATTCAGAGAATTAAGAGATTTGCCCAAGATCACACAGCATGAGACATCAAGGATAGGATCTGAACTCAGATTGTTGGGCTTTGGGACCCCTGCTCTTTCCATGGAATTAAATTGTTTTTCACCTGTATGTTTCCTTTATCCCTAAAACTCTATGATTTTCAATGGGATGGAAAGGGGTATATCATCAGTCCTTAAGAGACTCCATAACTTTGTCTCAGAAGAATTGCTGCTTTGGAGATCACCCCTTCTCATCCATTTCTCACCTTTGTCAGCTGTCTGTTAAAAGTCCTTTTGGGTATAGTAGTCAGGAAATCCAAGTTTTACTTCTCAAAGGAGTACTTACTAGCTATGTGATCACAGATAAGTGATTTATCCTCTCCAGTGCCCAGTTTTGTCATCTGGAGAGTGGGGATAATATTTTGTATACTACCTACCTAATTCACATATCTCTTGTGAGGACATTATAAACTGTCAACTGCTATCAACATGGGGAAATACTATTAGTAGTTCTACAATCAAGAAAAAAACATTTCATTTTTCTAAAGATCAATTTTCTCATTTGTAAAATGGGTTCAACAATCATTTCACTTCCTCTCTCAGGAGACTGCCATGGAGAAAGAATTTTGTACAACTTCAAGCAGTATAGAAAGGCAGTTAATTCTTCCCTAGATCAGTGATAGCTAAATGCAAGGCTTCCTTCCCTGATTTATCTGGCCAATTTTGGTGAAAGGGACAAACCTAGCATTAAATAATTGACTACAGGAGCCATCTAGGTAAGGATTGTCTTAAAATTCAGTAAAATTTCTAGCTGAAAAATAATAATGAAAAAAAAACTGTTCAGCTTCAGTGGTAAATATGTATTCATGTACCACACACACACCCACACACACACTGGTAATGCTTTTAGCTCTAAGGACAATGACTTGCCCTCCAAGGTACATTGTAAATTTTGTCCTAAATAAATACTTAAGTCTAAATGATAGGAAAATAAGATTCCTTAAATGCAACAACAGCTCACTAAATACAATCCTACAAATGCATTTCTGAAGATTTGTTAGTTGCTGGCTCGGGTCTTATGGGACTAAATCTCTTCCTTTGCTATTGATCTGTGCTTTAAATTATTTTCCCATGAGGCTTTCAGCTAAGAGCATCTTTTCCTGGGATCTCTTTGTATTTTTAATTGGCTTATGTTTGTTTAAACAAAATCACACCAGTGCCTTAGGCGGGTCTATTCATTACTTTTGAAAACCAGCCCCAGAATTGTACCACCCCATCCCTCCTTTCCCCCACTGCATCCCTGTCTCTCCTAGTCTTCTTTTTCATTGCAAACAACAAAAAGTGAAATCCCGATGGTCTATGGAACATAAAGTTAAGTTTCTTACATCTTTTGGGAGGTGGAAAGATAAAGAAATGTTTTCCAAATTAAGTTTATGACCCTGAGCCCAAATGAGTCTGCATTACTTCCAGTCAGACATAAAGGAGCTATCAATTCAACTCAAAGGAAAGGAAATAGTGTGCTGGGTAGAGTGGGCAAAACCCCAAGCTGGGCAAAAGGGCACATGGCTCTGTGGTCAGCAATCCCAATCATTATGTCTGAGATCTCAGGAAAGTCACTTAACTTTTCAGATGATTTGTGAAAGGCAGGTGCCAGTGACGTCAGTTTTCTAAGATCCTGCCACTAGGTAATATCTAAAGTCCCTTCTGCCTAGGCTGTAATATCCGATTACATTGGCCTCCATGCTGTTCCTCACAAGGAGGGGAACAAACAATAATGAAGTGCCTCCTGTGGGCTTTATCTCACTTGATCGTCACAGCAACTTCCATAGTAGATGCCCTTATGATCCCATTTTACTGCTAAGAAAACAGAGGCGGATAGAAATTAGGTGGCTTGCCCAGGATGATATATCTATTGTCTAAGGTGAGATGTTTAACTCAGACCTTCCAGAGCCCAGGCCCATCAATCCATCCCACTGTACCATTTAGCTCCATCTCCTGACTGAGCACTTTCACTGGTTTTCCCCATTTCTGGATCTCTCTCCCTCCTCATCTCGGCAGTTTAGCTTCCTTCAACTCTGAGTTGAAATCCCCATTTTTTCAAGAATGTTTTCCTGTCCTGCTTAATCTAATGCTTTCCCTTTAAAATTGTCCCCACTTTATTCTAGCTCTTGTTTGAATCCCATTATTGGCCTATGGTCTCAGTTCACTTCACTGTAAGAGAGAGCAGGGACTGATTATTGTTGTTGTTTCAGTGCCTTTCTCTGTATCCAGAGTGTTTAGCATAGTATCAGGTATCCCTTAATAAATGCTTCTTGACTGACTATGTGATCTACCATTACATTATATATGCCCAGAGGGAAGAAGATAGGACTTTCTCTCCAAAGCTTTACATCCTGCAGTGTTTATTGGTAGGCTTTTATGAAATGTCTTTTCAAGAAATAACTAGACAAGCTAAGAGAAACCTAACTTTTTAAAAAAATCAAACAGCTCGTGACATTTATAAAATGAAGAAATAAAACTGCAAGGATAGTTAGCCCCTGGAACTTAGATTATGAAGACAGTCTTCAAGATGGTGGAGTAAGCAAAATGAGCCAACCACTCTGCCAAATGAAAGAATTAAAAAAATCAAATCTTGGTGAAGAAATCCAAGGAGATATTACAAGAAGTGCATTCTGCTACCTCAGACCCAAATCAAGACAAAGGCATGAGGAAGAAAGCAAACTCAGTAGGGAAGCAATCCAGTCAGAAAAGTCCAGCCCTAAAACAACAAAAACATTTTGCTTTGGGGACCAGGTTTTTACAGTGAGACCTGCTGGCTCCAGTGGTATCACTCTGACCCTGAGTGACAGCTTGAGATCCTGTGGGCTCAGACTGAGAGTGTGGGATCATGGTAACCTAGATCAGATTGCCCCTGTAAACATGGTTCACTGGCCAGAGCTGCATTAGAATCCTTGAAGAGAGTAGCAGTCGTTACCAGGTCCCAGATGGTACAGATCAGGACCAAACAAGTCTGGTTTTTTTTTTTCCTGAAAGGCAGAAAATATGGACCTGACAAAAAGTCCCGATTCTGGAAGTCTAGAAAATGAGTAATCAGAAAAAAAAAAACCAATGATAAGAAATATTCCAGAGCCAGGAACTTCCACAATATAAGCCCAAAAGAAAAAAAATAATGCTCTGTATAATCTATAAGCAAAGACTCAGAGAAAATCATAGATATGCTACAAACCTACTAGAATTCTTAGAAGAAAGGAAGTTAACATATATGTACATAGACATATGTTTATTATATGCCATGTTATTACATTGCATAGTAAATTGTGTTTCATATTATATAAGGTTCATTTATATGTATGTGTGTGTATATATATATATATACAAAAAAATTAAAAATCTATGATAAAGTGAGTTTAAAGGAATTAATAGAAATTAATTTTTAAACTTTGACCTTGACTTTTTAAAATATATTTTGAGAACTATATTTCAATACAATTTATTTCTTTTGTAATTTTATGTATTTTATTCTATGCATTTTAAAACATTGCTCTGAAAAAGGGTCCACAGACTTCATAAGACTGACAAAAAGTTTCATGCCATAATAAAGGTTAAGAACCTTTACTTAAGTATTGGAAGAAAATACTGATCTTAGTGCATGAGGTTTAAAATCTTATGCAATTAATAGATTCCTTGAAAATTAGGTGAAATTAGACACAATGACTCCCTGAGACAAGTAATAACAGGACAAAAAATCAAAAGACTGCCAAAAAAAACTACAATATTTATAGTATTCATACCACTGGCCTAGAAAACAATAAAACAAAAAGAAAACAAATTATCTAAGGATACTCTGATTACCTGAGAACTTTGATGACATAAAAGTCTACACACTACACTTCAAGATATCATTTATGAAAATTTCTAATATCTTTTTGAATCAAAGAGGAAAGTAAAAATAGAATTTACCAATTATCTCCTAAAAGAAACCCCAAAATGAAGACAGAGAAACAATGCAGTGAAAATACAAAACTTCCAAGTCAAAAACAAAAATATATAGTCAGAAAGAAAAAGTTCAGTTCTAAAGAAGTCAAAGTCAGCTTTCATACAAGACCTGAAGCAGTTACCTAATGGAGATAAGAGCTTGAAATGTTAATTCAGAAAGAAATTAGATTATATTAGTAATGAGTTTTGTTTTTAGTAACAAAATAAACATTGTCTATAGTTAAAGTTCATGGTAAATATAAACAAGCAAGAGATTGGGGGACAAGAGGACAACATTCTTTGTTCTTAATCAGGATTTTTTTCTTCAATTTGTGACACTTTTCTCTCAGCATAATAGCTAAAGAAAGGAACCAAAACCTTTATTCATTTCTCATCATACTTTATCTCTCTGTCTACTCTGGTCTCCTCGATGACCTTCTCTTCTTGAATGCTTTAAAATGTTCAGTTTCAGGGACAACAAAGATTCCACACAGAGACACAATCTTCCTAAGTTTTTAAAATCTCCTCCAAGTTTCCCCATCCTTTTTCTAATTCTATATGGTGAGCTTTCTCCAAGGCACCATCTTTGACCACCTTCTCTTTTCTTAGTTATCTCCCTTGCAATTTCACATAACTACCCAGGTTATTCTAGAATCGCCCACAGAATCATAGACTTTTATCTAAAAGGAGACTTTAGAGGAGACAGTATAAACCAACTTCCTCATTCTGAACATGAGGAACTGAAACCCAGAGAGATTACATAATTTTCTCATGATTGACCCAAAGTGTAAGTGATGAAAGCAGTATTTCAACCAAGGTCTGAAAACATCAAATCCATTGCTCTTTCTAATGCTTCTGCCCCAAATTGGCCAACTCACATGTATCCCCTAAAATTCTGTGTCTTCCCTTTTCTTACTTCATTTCTTCACTTTTGTTCTAGAGTGCTCTCCTGCTGCCCCTATCATTCTCTTTTTTTATTCTGTAATGCTATCCCAAAGACATTTCCCCTGTTTCTCCCTTCAATTCTATGAACCATTTTATTTCTCTCATTTCTACTTCCCATGTTTATGTTCTAGAGATTTTTATACTTTGAACTCTTTTAGACTAGAAAGTCCAGGAGACCAAAAAGGAACAGTGTTTTTATTATTTTTCTCCTAAGTGCTTTGATTTCTACCTAAGTATTCTGTATTTAGTTGGATACTAATAAACATTTGGTGAATTAAATTTGTTTAATGGTTTCAAATGAATTAAACAAAGAATTTTGGTTTGTGGAGAAGAAAGATTTTTATTTTAGAGGCCTTTCTTAGAACACGAAAGGCACATATATAGGAATACTTAATCCATTCAAAGGGGATGGGGATGGGGACGGGGTACCGTAATGTCATTCAGTCATACAATGTAAAAGAAAAAAATAATTAAAGAAGTCAGAGCTGGTCCAACATCCTTCCTGAGTGGTTTTCTAAGTCTTTTGGGAATGCTAGGGTTGAGATCCAAGACATAAGACCCCCATTTTATTTTAAACGAATTCTCTCCATTTGATTCTTCTCCCCAAAGGTAATAGAGAATCCTCTGGAGAGTAAAGTCCTCTGGAGAACTATAACTGATTCCAACCCAAATACAACTCACAATAAGGGCATGGTTACTGCCCAGTCATACTGAGTTCCTAATTTGTCCACTGGTACAATTAAGTTTAAAATGTGATTATCCATCTATTTAACAGCAGGAATGGCAAGTCCTCCACTTATTTCTGTTTGCTCTTCCATATATGAAACTCAGGCCAGTTTTATAGCTAACTGGTACTATTAACCAGTTTCCTTCTGCCAGCAAACCCTGACAACTAGTGGCCTGGCTGGACTGTTTGGAACAGTTTCAAACCTTTATATTATATATTATGCTTCAAACATTCACAACAGAACATAAGCAAATTTTAAACACATACCAAATTATGGTTTCTTCACAGGATCCTTATAAAAATTGTTTTAATGAATAGATAAGAATGACTTGTAATTAGCATATTAATTGTTTCTATGTAAATGGATGTTTCTGAAGTGCTGGAGGGTACTTGAAAACAGTTTATTCTTTGAAGTTTTTAAAATATTGCCTTGCAATCTGTTTTACCCTATTAACTTGTCCCCTCCACAGAGAAAGAATTGACTAAGCAAAGATATGCTCTATCTGAAATTTCCCAAATTCTGAATTACCGACTTCAGTATTAATGAGGTTTGGCCATCTGTTACTAAATCTATTGTTGGATCTATAAGGAGACAGAGTTTAATACCATTCATCCAGCCAGTAAAAAACAAATTAGAGACAAGGAATTTTGCAAAGGTCCCCTCGGGGACCACAATCTTTGAAAGGGCTTTATGGACAAAATTTAAGCCTACAAATCCAGTGCTAGAAAAGAGGTCTTTTCAATGAAGTATTTGATTTGCAAGAAAAATTTGCTGTCCTAGAACCTCTGGGGTTACAAATAAACACTTTCTCATCATTGCAGTATAGAGGGGAGGAGACACAGTATATCGACACAACTACTAGATCTGGAGTCAAGATCTGAATTCAAATATTGTCTCTGGTACCCACTGGTGTTTGAGCAGGAACAAATCATGGAAACCATCTAATCTTTGGGGTTAGAAAAACCAATAAACAGATAAGTCCCTCCAAAAAAAAAACCCACTTAAATAGTTAAACCATCAGCTAATGTGGAAAAAAATACTGGGCCCCTACTTCCATGAATGCAATCTAAGACTGCTTTATCTTTTTGCAGATCTCATGCCCCGTTGTTGACTATGTTTAACCATCATTAGCACCAGATCATTTTCACCTTCTGTTTTCTCTCCATTCCACACTGAATCCTACCTTATAAAAACTACTAAATACGCAAGAAAAATCATCTCTTTGTTCCATAGGGTGTGTGCTATTCTGGACCTGTCATCTCTGTACCCGGGAAAGGGATGGATTTTATGCATGTTGACTGAATATTTTATCCTCCAACCAATTAAGCCACAATCGTTTATTAAGCATCTATTTCTTGCAGTGTAATGTACTGGGGGCTGAGGCTACAGAGCAAAGATACAACTGTCTTGTCTTTAAGAAGACTGAATTCTAAAGAGAGAAGTTGCATATACTCATGTAAACAAATTCAAAATACATACACAGTAAACACAAAATATTTTTTGGGGGGTGAGGAATATAGTAGTAATTGAGAGACTCGGAAAAGGTCCCATGGAACATCTGAGGCTTCCAGCTATCACTTGAGCATAATGTGGAAGGGAGCTAGAGATTCTAAGAGCAGGAGCAAGGGAGAATGAGGGAACCAAGAAACAAAGGAATAAAAAAAGGAGATGGAATATTGTGCACAAAGTATAGTATGTGGGTCACTATGGCAGGAAGAAAGAATCATAAGAAGAGTAAATTGGAATCAGATTGTGAAAGGCTTTTAATGGCAAACAATCGAGTTTGCATTTTACCATAGAAGCACCAAAGAGCTCCAAGAGTTTTGTGTGGGTATTTTTCCCCAAATAGAGGACTTGCATGATCTGAGCTGTGCTGTGAGAATATTACTTTGGAAACTGTAAGAAGAACAGATGGGAGGTGAGACTTAATACAAGGTGATCAAATTGAGAGGCTATTTATAATTGTCCAAGCAAGAGATGATAAGGACATGAGCTAGGCTAGTGAACTATGAATAAAGAAAAGGGGATGCATATGGGAAATACTGTTGAGGTAGAATTGAAATGAGTTGGAAACTGATGGGATGATGGAAGAATGGTAGGGTCTTTGATGAAAGTAAAAAAAAAAAAGAAAGAAAGAAGGAATGAATTTGATCTCTAGAACCAAGATAAGTTGAAGCAATTGACATGACTTCAGATACTTTTAGGACTGTTTTCCTTTATATTAGTTTAGTGGGTTTCTCCTTTCTCCTTTTCATTTCAATTTGTATTTTTCTAAAGACTAATCTGAAGCATTTTCTCCTGGAGGTGTTGATGACTTTTTTTTTTTTGCTGAGGCAATTGGTATTAAGTGACTTGCCCAAGGTCACATAGCAAGGAAGTATTAAATGTCTGAGACCAAATTTGAACTCAGTCCTTCTGACTTCAGGCTGGTGCCCTATCCACTGCACCACCTAGCTGCCCCGACTTTTATTCCTCATTAAAAATTGTTTAATTTTTCACCCACATTCTTTGTCCATTTAGCTGATGTGTCAGCCCCTTATACAACTCAATTAGGAGTTTTTATCATTGAAATGTGATTGAAACCTGCTTTCCAAGATGATAATTATTATTTTAGATAAAATGAATTTGTCTCTGTAAAAGATTTTTAATTTTGTAAAATTTAAACTGTTTTATCTTTTATAATTATCCCTCTAAGGCATCCATTGTTTGGATGACAATTCTCACCCCAGCCTTAAGTATTAAATATACCTGTCTTCTTCGTTCTTTATTATTTTTATGATCTACTGTCATATTTATATCATGTTCCTATTTATTGTGATAATAATAGTGCAACATATTAGCCTAAACCTAATACCTGTCAATTTTCCCAGGAGTTTTTATGAGTGAAGGATCTCTTTTCCTAGCAGATAATATTCTTGAGTTTATTCTACACAAGTTTACTATGTTTGATTTCTCTGGGGCTACATTTACCTAATCTATAATATTGATTTATTTTTTTCTAATTTCAATCTGTATAAAATAATTTTAATATTACATATTTATAATATTTCTAAAACTATGACAATATGAGATCCTCCCAGCCTACATTTCTTCCCTTAAGTAACTTAACCTCTCCCTCAGTTCTCCAAGAAAATGTATTACAAGTGAATGTGAATGGGATGAACTCTCCCATAAAGCGGAAGCGGATATCAGACTAGATTAAAAACCAGAATCCCACAATATGTTGTCTACAAGAAACACATCTAAAACATAGTGACACATATAGGATGAAGGTAAAAGGCTGGAGCAGAACCTATTATGCTTCAGGTGAACAAAAAAAAAGCAGGGGTAGCAATCCTTATCTCAGATGAAGTAAAAGCCAAGATAGATCTAATCAAAAAAGATAAGGAAGGAAACTATATTTTATTAAAGGGTACCATAGATAATGTAGCAATATCAATACCAAATATATATGCACCAAGTGCAATAGCATCCAAATTTCTAGGGGAGAAATTAAGAGAGATGCAAGAAGAAATAGATAGCCAAACTATACTAGTGGGGGATCTCAACGTTGCTCTCTCAGAATTAGATAAATCAAACCACAAAATAAACAAGAAAGAAACTAGGGAGATAAACCAATTGTTAGAAAAGTTAGGTATGATAGAGCTATGGAGAAAGTTGAATGGAGACAGTAAGGAGTTTACTTTTTTCTCAGCAGTCCATGGAACCTATACAAAAATTGACCATGTGTTAGGGCATAAAAACCTCAAAATCAAATGCAGAAAGGCAGAAATAGTAAATGCATCCTTTTCAGATCATGATGCAATAAAAATTACATGCAATATAAGGCCAGGAGAAAATAAATCAAAAGTTAATTTGAAATTAAATAATCTAATCCTGAAGAATGAATGGGTGAAAGAGCAAATCATAGACACAATCAATAATTTCATCCAGGAGAATGACAATAAGGAGACAACATACCAAAATTTGTGGGATACGGCCAAAGCGGTTATAAGGGGCAATTTTATATCTCTAGATGCTTACTTGCATAAAATAGAGAAAGAAAAGATCAATGAATTGGGCTTATTATTAAAAAAAAACTAGAAAAAGAACAAATTAAAAACCCTCAATTAAATACCAAATTGGAAATTCTAAAAATAAAAGGAGAAATTAATAAAATTGAAAATAAGAAAACTATTGAATTAATAAATAAAAGTAAGAGTTGGTTCTACAAAAAAACCAACAAAATAGATAAACCTTTAGTTAATTTGATAAGAAAAAGGAAAGAGGAAAATCAAATTGTTAGTCTCAAGAATGATAAGGGAGAACTTTCCTCCAATGAAGAGGAAATTAGAGCAATAATTAGGAGTTACTTTGCCCAAATTTATGCCAGTAAGTTTGATAATCTAAATGAAATGGAGGAATATCTACAAAAATATAGATTGCCCAGGTTAACAGAAGAGGATATAAATTATTTAAATAGCCCCATATTAGAAAAAGAAATAGAATAAGCTATTAACCAACTCCCTAAGAAAAAATCTCCAAGGCCAGATGGATTTACATGTGAATTCTACCAAACATTCAAAGAACAATTAATTCCAATACTATACAAACTATTTGAAAAAATAGGGGCAGAAGGTATACTGCCAAATTCCTTCTATGACACAGATATGGTGCTGATAGCTAAACCAGGTAGGGAAAAAACTGAGAAAGAAAACTATAGACCTATTTCCCTAATGAATATTGATGCAAAAATTTTAAATAAGATATTAGCAATGAGATTACAGAAAGTCATCCCCAGGATAGTACACTATGACCAAGTAGGATTTATACCAGGGATGCAGGGCTGGTACAATATTAGGAAAATTATCAGCATAATTAATTATATTAATAATCAAACTAACAAAAACCATATGATTATCTCAGTAGATGCAGAAAAAGCCTTTGATAAAATCCAACACCCTTTCCTATTAAAAACACTAGAGAGTATAGGAATAAATGGGCTTTTCCTTAAAATGATCAGTAGCATCTATTTAAAACCATCAGCAAGCATCATATGTAATGGAGACAAACTAAAACCATTCCCAATAAGATCAGGAGTGAAACAAGGCTGCCCACTGTCACCATTACTATTTAATATTGTATTAGAAATGTTAGCTTTAGCAATAAGAGAAGAAAAAGAGATAAAAGGAATCAGAGTAGGTAATGAAGAAACCAAATTATCACTCTTTGCAGATGACATGATGGTATACTTAGAGAACCCTAGAGACTCAACTAAAAAACTACTAGAAACAATTCACAACTTTAGCAAAGTGGCAGGATTCAAAATTAATCCACATAAATCATCAGCATTTTTGTATATTACCAACAAAGTTCAGCAGCAAGAGATACAAAAAGAAATTCCATTCCAAATAACAGATGATAGGATAAACTATTTGGGAATCTATCTGCCAAGGAAAAGTCAGAAACTATACGAACTAAAATACAAAACGCTTTCCACACAAATAAAATCAGACCTAATCAATTGGAAAAACATTAAGTGCTCATGGGTAGGCAGAGCGAACATAATAAAAATGACAATACTACCCAAACTAATCTACTTATTTAGTGCCATACCAATCAAACTGCCAAGAAATTATTTTACAGATCTAGAAAAAATAGTAGCAAAGTTCATTTGGAAGAACAAAAGGTCAAGAATTTCAAGGGGATTAATGAAAAAAAAGACAGATGAAGATGGCCTTGCTGTACCAGATCTAAAACTATATTATAAAGCAGTGGTCATCAAAACCATTTGGTACTAGCTGAGAAATAGAACAGTCTATCAATGGCATAGGATAGAATATCAGGACAATCTAGGTAATAACTTTAGCAATTTAGTGTTTGATAAACCCAAAGACCCCAGCTTTTGGGATAAATACTCTCTATTTGGCAAAAACTGCTGGGAAAATTGGAAACTAGTGTGTAAGAAATTAGGGCTTGACCCATACCTAACACCACATACCAAGATATGATCTAAATGGGTTCAAGATCTAGATATAAAGAGTGATTTTGTAAGCAAGTTAGAGGAACGTAATATAGTTTACCTCTCAGACCTGTGGAGATGGAATAAATTTATGTCCAAAGAAGATCTGGAACTCCTAATTGAACACCAGATGGATAATTTTGATTATATTAAGTTAAAAAGTTTCTGTACAAATAAAACTAATGCAGACAAGATTAGGAGGGAAGCATCAAACTGGGAAATCATCTTTACATTTATTGGTTCCGATAAAGGCCTCATTTCTAAAATATATAGAGAATTGTCTCATATATATAAGAATTCAAGCCACTCTTCAATAGATAAGTGGTCAAGGGATATGAACAGACAATTTTCAGATGATGAAATTAAAACCATCTCTAGTCATATGAAAAGTTGCTCCAAATCACTATTGATCAGAGAAATGCAAATTAAGACAACTCCGAGGTACCACTACACACCTGTCAGATTGGCTAAAATGACAGGAAAAGATAACGATGAATGTTGGAGGGGATGTGGGAAAACTGGGACACTAATACATTGTTGGTGGAACTGTGAACAGATCCGGCCATTCTGGAGAGCAATTTGGAGCTATGCTCAAAAAGTTGTCAAACTGTGCATGCCCTTTGACCCAGCAGTGTTTCTATTGGGCCTATATCCCAAAGAGATCTTAGATGAGGGAAAGGGACCCACCTGTGCAAGAATGTTTGTGGCAGCCCTTTTTGTAGTGGCTAGGAACTGGAAACTGAAGGGATGCCCATCAATTGGAGACTGGCTGAATAAATTATGTTATATGAATGTTATGGAATATTATTGCTCTGTAAGAAACAACCAGCAGGACGATTTCAGAGAGGCCTCGAGGGACTTGCATGAACTGATGCTGAATGAAACGAGCAGAACCAGGAGATCATCATACACGGCAACAACAATATTACATGATGATCAATTCTGATGGACATGGCTCTCTGCAATAAAGAATTGTCTCAAACCAGTTCCAATTGTTCACTGAAGAAAACCTTATACACCCAGAGAGAGGGATATAAAATATGGACCACAACGTAACATTTTCATGATCTCTATTGAGGTTTGCTTGCATTGCGTTGCCTTTCTCTGGTTTTCTTTTTTTTTTTCTTGTAGATAGGATTTTTCTTGCACAACTTGTCAACTATTATTACATTATTAACATGTAGTGGACTTCCTGCCATCTAGGGGAGAGGATGGGATTGGGGGTAAAAGTTGTAATGGAAAGTTTTGTAAAGATCAATGCTGGGGAACTACCCATACTTATACAAACAAAAAGCTTTAACAAAGAAAAAAAATGTATTAAAAGCAAGTTGCTGACATTCAGTGATAAGGAGTTTCTGGATCAAGAATTACCCGCAAGGATAAAAGCAAGGTCCAGACTAAAACAAACAACAAAAACACAGATGTTACATGCATAAGGAAAAGAGAACTGTTGAAGAACAAGAACACTGTGAGATTCTAAATAAATTCTTACATACCATTATTGGTTAAATAATCAGTGACTCAGTAATTTCTATTAGTAATCTTTTAATTTACATTATTGAAATCATTTATTGGATTTTTTTATCCTGATTATTTTTCTTTGTATCAGTCAGTTCTTGCCACTCTACCCATTTATCTCTTAATTTCTCATAATCAACCTTGCTTAATATTAATATCATATTACATTAACATATAACAATTTATTCTCTCAATTCCTACTCAATAGTCACTTTGTTGCTACTCCAGAAAATGTAACTACAGCTATTTTGATATATAATGGACTTTTGTTTCTGTCACTGACCTTCAAATCCTTGATTTGTGATTAGCCTCAGTAAGATCAATCACCTATCCCAAGGTTAGAAGATTGCCAAATGTTATTTAAACACTGGTCATTTTTTTCAATTTAGTTGATCAACAAAGGCCAGAGAGGAAATCTTTGAAACTCTAAAATTTTTAGCATTGAAGAAGAGCTTTTTTTAGAATGTTTTTACTAGAGTCCTGTATTCTGCCACAGCTTGTGTCCTCAATAATGCTCTAGGGTAAAAGAAAAGGGAAAATTACAGAAAACGTAGCTCTTCAATGAGCTCAATCTATTCTGATACCCCCACTTTGGGGGGAGAGGGGGAAAGCACAATGAATTCAAAGAGCATCACTGAAACTATTCATAGACAGGATTGATCATCATGACATTTCCATAGCAGGATCTGGAAAAGGATCTGTAGTAGTCATAAAAACATTTTTCTCCTTGAAAAAGAAAATGAAAAAAAAATTCTTTCTCCAACACCAAAACTAGCCAAAAAGAAAAAAAAAAGAAAAGAAATTCAACAAGCCCCCAAAGTACGCATTATTATTCAA
This sequence comes from Myrmecobius fasciatus, assembly GCA_023553655.1. Taxonomy (NCBI): domain Eukaryota; kingdom Metazoa; phylum Chordata; class Mammalia; order Dasyuromorphia; family Myrmecobiidae; genus Myrmecobius; species Myrmecobius fasciatus. Next base: position 55,993 of record JAJPUD010003818.1, on the reverse strand, counting down.
GCCAGATGGTTTCTTCCTGAATCAAGGCCCACGATAGCATAGCATTAGGGAAGAGATCATTTTACTTTTAATTTGTATTCCCCACTCACAGAATTACCCGAGTTAAATCCTCTTCAGATTATACTAAAGTGAATTTGTTCTGCATTAATTTTAAACGGAGCCTTTTGCTTGGGGGATATACTGCATTAGCTGGAAGGAAATTTTACTGATCCCAGACTCAAAACCAAAGCTTCACTGCCACTCACACAAAACCCTCAGAATTGAGAAAACAGTTGAACATCTGGAAAACTCTAAAAATAAGTGTGCAGGTGGACCCGACTTCAGAAATAGACATGGACCTCAAAAGTTGTAATTAGGTTGAATTTTTGTAAACCGAATTCCAGGTAATCCCTACCTTCCACACATGAGTGCCATTAGAAATGTTTGTTGAATCCAACTGTATTCCATAAAGTTCCTTTATGAGTAGGTTATTTGGAATTTGGAATAAATCTTTCCCACAGAAACAATATTGTAAATGGTGGTTACCTTCCCTGGCCAGCATCTACAAGTCTATTTAACCCATAATGTAGCTTTAGTACTAGACTCAACTACTATTTTTCTTAAGCTTGTATATGAGTGTGGACCACTTAACACAGAACCTGGCACATACATATGTAATAATTGCTTAATAAATAGTTGCTTAATAATAATAATAATAATAATAAATAGTTGCTTACTAAATTGCTTGAGTGAGTTAAGTCCCTTATTTAGGACTCATTTAGATATGGCAGCATCTCTGGTTTTTCCAAAGCTATATCAAGGTCCTGGCAGGTAGATGCTACCCAGACAAGGTTCATTCTACCTTTAAGTACAGTCCCAATGATATTTTGTGTTCCTGCCAACCAAGTTCCAGTACATGGAAGTGGGTCACCCCAATACTAGAATGTGGGTCCTGCTTAGAAATGTTTTTATTTCTTTATTTCTATACCCAGTGCCTTGTATAATGATCAGAGATAATTTTTTGGCAGTAATACAAAACTAAAATAGAGAAGAGGTAGGGGCCTCTCTGCAGGCCACAAATCAATTTAGAAAGCCACAAAGCAGCTTTATCTATGTCCTATCCTATTGATATTGATTCTGTTAATTTTTTCCCACTTACATTTTAATCTGGATCAGGCAATGGTACATAGGATTGTGGGGTACTTATTTGATACTTCTACTTTAGAATATTAGTCAACCAATGAAAAAAAAATTGTTCATGCACAAAAACTTCTCAGAATGTTTTATAGATCTAGTATCTTACCTGTCAAATTACAGAGGGCCCTGAATATTTTTCGAACTACATAAAATAATGACAAATAACAAAGTTCATGTAAAAAGAGACAAAAATATCGATGTTGAGGGGAATAAAAATAGGAAGTATAGTGTTCCAAATAAATTTTAGTCTTCAAAACAATACTTGTTAAATAGGAAAAAAAAATCAATGTTATAGATTAGATAATCAAGAAACAGAAATGAAAATAGCAGTTCCTTGAGTTTAAATTCTACAAGACATATAGAGAGATGGAGCAGAAACTCTTTTCCTCTGTTCACTTCCTGCACTGTACAAAGGCTGACCACCATCCAGGCCCTTAGATGTACTGCATCACAACATCAGATAAACTTAACCCTTGCAAATCTCCCCTTTCCCATTTCACAATCTCCCACCCAAGAATTCACTGTATTTGAGAGAAAATCAAGAAGAAATTAAGGGGGCAGCTAGGTGGCGCAGTGGATAGAGCACCAGCCCTGAAGTCAGGAGGACCTGAGTTCAAATCTGGTCTCAGACATGTAACAGCTGTGTGACCCTGGGCAAGTCACTTAACCCCAATTGCCTTAGCAAAAAAAAAAAAAAGAAGAAGAAGAAGAAATTAGGGTTCTTAGGAAATCACTTTAGGAAAAAATACACTGAGGTATCTGGGGGGTAGGGGGAGCAGACTCAAGTTTTGGAGGCCCCATATTTCCACCTGTTGTTTATCTGGGGGACTGACTTACAGGGTGAGAATGGAGAGGTCCGTGAGTGGAGCAGGCTGTCACTCTAAATGTGGGTGCTGTTTTCTTGAACTGCGATTCTGCTCTAAAACCAGGAGAAACAGTCCGGACAAGAAAAGCCTGAAGCACTCAGAGATGTCCAGCAGTCCAGAGACGGAACCAAGTGTAACCTGGGACTTGCAGTGAACTTTAGGAACTTGACCCAGAATTCCACTCTGCAGGGCAGCTCAACAGCTGCAAGAGCCAACCCGGAGGGCAGTCACCAATCAAATTTTTACAGAGATTAAGAGAGGTTCAAATTGTCTTTGGATTCAAGGGCTAAGAGAAGGAAGGCCTGCTATATTTGGTGCATTAGGCTGAGAGCTGCCAGCTTCTTGGTGCTGCTCATTACTGAGTGTCCTTCCCATGATTCTTTGACAAGTAAATCAAACTGTTCATCTTGGTGCTTTGGGACCTAAATGCTTACAAGGGGATTTAGTGACCATATGCTGGATGGTAATAACATTTCTGGATTTTCTGGGTAGAGATCAGCAAATTGGAGTAGGAGGACATCTCCTAAAGATGGGCTCCTCATCCATAATCTAGGCTCTTCATGATATGTGAAAGTTCTGTACAAATGGTACACAAACCTAATATTAAATAACATATGATGGCGTGCTCTTGGAATATATGTAAAAAAGAAAAGGAATCAATAAAAGCTCCATGGATGTGCTGCTCCCCGAGTTGAAACAAAATAAGAAAAGAAATTAAGCCAGCAAAATTAAAAAGGGTTTACATTTCAGCCACAGGTAGTACTTTTTTTTTGCAAATGAAGCAATTTTTAAATGGAATAGGCTTGAAGAATAGCCACCTACAATTTAGCTAGAATATATTATTGTTGAAGAAAAGTAGGTTGGAAGCAGATTGTAGAAAGTCTTGGAAGTTGATCTAAAGGAATAAATATTTTATCCTAAAGGTAAATGGGAGCAATCAAAGATTTTTGAGTGTGAGAGTAGTAACATGACCAGGCTTTGGTATTAAAATAATTATTTGGCAACTGAATGACCCAGAAAAGGGGAAGAATTTAAGGAAAGGGGGTTCAGTCAGGAGGCTATCACAATAGTTCATACAAAAGTGATGAGGTTCTGAATGAAAGTGGCGAGTTAGAGACTGCTTTGAGAGACTAAAAGTAGATTCAGTAGGAGTTAGAGAACATTAAGATTTGGGAAACAAGGAAGAGAAAAGGGTTAAAACTGTTTACAGATTTTGAAGCTAAGCAAATAAGAGACTGAATTAGGAAGTGAGGGGACAGGAGGGAAGAAGAGGAGAGGAAGATTTGGGATATTTTTTGATGCTAGCAGAACATCCAGATAGAGATATCCCAAAGGCAGTTACCATGCGGGAGCTAAACTCAAGGAACAAATTAGAAGGAGATTTGGTAACACCTTCATAGAGGAGATAACTGAACTCAGAAGAAGGACTGATCAGATCCCAAGGGACTGAAGAGTGAACAAGTGGTAGGGAATGTAGCTGTAGGGTGTACAGAAATCTCTTTCTAGCAGATTGCCAATGAAGAAGAGGAAAGATACCAAATGACATCATAAGTTTTATTCTTTGAAAGACTTTTTTATGTCTAGGGAAAATCTGTACGTTTTAGGAATGAGGGAAAATCAGATTTAATTTGGAAGATAGAGAATAAACAAGTGCTAAAACAAGCTCTCAAAGAAGATTGGAGAAGATGGGATCACAGGCACTGATCAGGAGGTCAGCCTTGGCAAGAAAGGGAAGCTGAAGCAAAGAAAACAAGAATGGTCTAAGAAAAGAAAGGTTTTGAAGTGTGGATAAGGAGATGAGGGAACTCATGGGAAATGGCCCCAGTTTTCTTAACTGAATGGGAGACAAAGATCTTCTGTTAAAAGGGAAGGGGGTAGAGATAGAGCTGGATGCTTAAAAAGAGGGGTGGAAATCCTTTCTCCTATTTTGAGCCCAGACCCAAACCTACTGTCTCTAGCTAGGGAGTGATGAAGTCACTTTGTTCACAAAGGACTAAATAGTAAGATTCATTTCTATTTCAAAGGAAAATTGTAGTCAGACTATGCCAAGCATTTTGCCCTGAGGGAAGGGGTGAAACATCAGGGTCCTGAAGGGAAGGGTAGAATGTAATTTCTAGATGGAGAGATGAGGAAAAGGGATGACAACTGAAGATGTTTTCAATCAGCTTCAGACTAGGAGTGTGAGAAGCAATGGCCTGATGGGATAGTGGTGGTGTTGGTTGGCATTCAATGAAGTGGGGACCCTTGGCCTTTCCAAGTTAAGGTTTTAAGAGGTCTCACTTTGATTGAGGCAATGGTCCATTCAGGGATTAAAGCTGGGTAAGCAAAAATGAGGCAAGGAACTGCCTTTTTAAAATCTAATCAAGAAAAAGAAATCAGCCTGAGAGGGGAAAATACTCAGGATTTCTTGCCGAAACAGCAAATAGGGAGGGAGGGACGAAGGGAGGAAAGAAAGAAAAAGAAGAGAGAGGAAGGAAGGGAAAAGAAAGGAAGGAAAAGATAAGAAGGGATGGAGGAATGTGAGAAGGAAAGGAGGGAGGAAGGTTGAGAAGGAACGGAGAAAGGAGAAAGGGGGAGGGAGAGAACAGGGGAAAGAAGGAAAGAGTGAGGAAAGAAAGGGAGAAAGGAAGAAGGGAGAAGGGGAGAAGAGAGGAAGGGAAGAAAGAAGGGAGGGAAGAGAGGGAGGAAGGAAGGAAGAAAAGAGAAAGTGAAAGGGGAAGAGGAGGAGAAAGGAAGGAGGGAAGGAGAGAAGAAAAGGAAGAAGGAATGTGGGAAAGGAGAAGAGAAGGAGGAAGGAAATGGAGAAAGGAAAAGGGGGAAGAGAGGGCAGAAGAGAGGAAAGAAAGAGAAAGAAGGGAAGAAGAAAAGGAAGAAGGGAGGAAAGAAGAAGGGAAGGAGAGAACAAAGGAAGAAAGAAGGAAAGGACAGAGGGAGGGAGGAAGGAAGGGAAAAAGTGAGGGAGGGAGGAAGGAAATGGGAAAGGGAAAAAAAGCACCAAAGGGAAATAAGACCAGATTAGAGGAAGGATGGCAACAGTGGAAGGGGAAGAGAGTGGGGAAGTGGAATCGTCAAGGGATGTATCAAAGAAATCCCAAGAACTTACAATAGGCTTTCCTCTAAAAAGACTGCATGTCCAACACAACAGGGCTTCCTTCAGTGAATTTTCAGTTTGCTTTCGGTTGGTTTGGCCCATCTCCAATGATCCTTTTTCCTCTTTCTCATGAGTCTTTGGTTTCAGCTCTCATTGCTTTTTTCCTGGTGCTTTGTCTCTTCTCCCTTCTCTGGTTTGAAATCATTTTTCCCTGAATATTATCCTTTGTTGACTTTCTGTATCTTACCTTCACATGGCAACCCCTTTCCCAAAAAGATGCTCTACTAACTGGCTACCTCATATTCAGAGATATCTCATACCAGAGATATCTAGTATAAATCTAACTATGCAAATTTTACCCCCATCTTCTACCTTCTTTCCCAAAAGTCCTACAGTAATCATAAATAAAATAGCAAAGTACTTAATGGATACCTGATTGCAAAATCAATAACAACAATTAGTCAATAGAACCATTCTTAATGATTCTTTTCCATTCATTCTCACTCCACTGGGAAGGGAATGGCACACTCCAGAAAAAAAAAATCATGCTTTAGAATGAAGAAGAATTGAGAATAGTTGAAGCAAAATCACTGCCAAAATAATTTTCCTTTATTGTCATTCTAGAAGAAATGATGAGCAGGTTGATTTCAGAAAAGCCTGGAAAGATTTACATGAACTGATGCTAAATGAAGTAAACAGAACCAAGAAAACATTGTACACAGTAACAAGAAGATTATGTGATTAACTGTTACAGACTTGGTTCTTCTCAACAATGAAGTGATTCAAAGCAATTTCAACAGACTTGTGATGGAAAGCACCATCCATATCTAGAGAGAGAACTATGGAGGACTGAATGTGAATCAAAGTATGGTATTTTCACTATTTTGTTGTTGCTGCTGTTGTTTGCTTATGTGGTTTTTTTCTCTTTTTTTTTTTTTCCTTTTTTCTCTCGTGTTTTTTCTCCTTTTGATCTGATTATTTTTGTGCAACATGATGAATATGGAAATATATTTAGAAGAATTGTATGTATAACCTATATTGTTTTCCTTGCTGACTTGGAGAGGGGGAAAGAGAAAGAGAGGGAGAAAAATTTGGAATGCAAGATTTTGCAAAGGTGAATGTTGAAAACTATCTTTGCATGTATTTGAAATAGTAAATACTATTAAATTTTTAATTAAAAATAAAAAAATTTCCTTGTGTATAGATTTGATAATGTCATTTCTCTGCTCAAACACTGTCAGTGGCTCCTTGTTTCCTGATGGGCTGGGAAAGAGACAGACCCTGCAGGGAGGACTCTTGTGCTACAGTCATACTAGGAAAGGAGATAAAAAGGACCTTTTTCAAAAAGGCTGAGAGGCCACAGAGGTTGGGGGTAGTATAGTTCATATTGTTTGGGTCAGGTTGGTTGCCTCTTGGAGGAGAAGAAAAAGAAAAACCATTTTGATGGAATGGAAGAGGGTAGGATGTACTGGGGAACCTTGGGGAGGAGGTATATGAAGGTGTGCAAAGGAAACATCTCGAAAGGAGTTAAATTGGTCAACACTGCGAAGGAGAGAAAGGAGGGCAAGAAAAGAGTAGAAGCTTCATGGTGACTCACAATATACAAAACTTATGAAGCACTGGGAGGGAAGGCTGCCATAAAGTGTCCTCCACATTCCCATCTATCTCACCAAGAAGTGTCTTGAAGAAAAGTCCCAGGAGACCCATTCTACTTATAGCTATATAATTTGTTTCTTATTTCTCAATTATGCCCATATCTCTATAAAGGATCATGGAATTAGGTTTGGAAAGGTTCTGGGGGCTATAGATTTCAATCTCCTTATTGAAAAGATGAGGAAGCCAAGGTAGAGCTAGGTTAAGTGACCTGCCCAAGAACAGACAACTAGTAGATGTCTGACACAAGATGTGAACTCACCTCTTCTTGACTCCAAGCTCAGCCCTCTTGCTATTTCTCTGAACTTTAAATCCTTACCTATCCTCTATCTTTATTTTTTTGTGTTAGACATGTACAATTCTTCTATACACAATTCCACAATTATGCAGCACAAGAAAAATCAGATCAAAAATGAAAAAAGAAAAAAGAAAAAACGAAATGCAAATAAACAGTAACAAAAAAGACTGTGTTGTAATCTGTACTCAGTGGCCACAGCCCTCTCTCTGGGTGCAGATGGTTCTCTCCTTCAATAGTGCATTGTAACTGGCCTGAATCACCTCACTGTTGAAAAGTTCCATCAGAATTGATCATCATATAATCTTGTTATTGCCATGTACTATGATCTCCTGGTTCTGTTCGTTTCACTCAGCATCAGTTCATGCAAGTCTCTCCAGGCCTCTCTGAAATCCTCCTGTTGGTCATTTCTTACAGAACAATAATATTCCATAACATTCATATCCCATAATTTATTCAGCCACTCTCCAATGATGGGCAGCCACTAGTTTCCAGCTCCTTACTATTACAAAAAGAGTTGCCACTAACATTCTTGCACATGTGGGTCCCTTTCCCTTTTTTATGATCTCTGAGATACAGGCCCCATAGACACTGCTTATCTTCTATCTTTACCATAGTGTTTAAGGTGCTTAATAATTATCTCTTAAATGAATTCCGCTAGAAGAGTGTTTTGACTCACAAAGTTCAATAAAATAAGATGGCATCTTCCAAGAACATGATCAATCCCTTATTTAGCTGTTAAATAAAAACCTATTTTCATGTTCAGAGTCTATTTCAAGAAAGCAGGGTAAAACTAATTTTTTAAAAGATGGAAAGTAACAGAATTTCAAGTTCTCTCCTCCTCTTCCACCGGTGCAGGAAAAATCTATACATTTGCCAAGTATTGATCCAGCTTAAAGAAAGGCAGACCTCCCAAATTGTGCTGAGCAAGTGGATCTTAAGAACTCGAATGGGTTTCTTTGACTAGAATCTCTGGCACAGTAATTACTTTGCTACAAATGAAACATCTCAGCCCATCACAATTGGCCACGAAGCTAATAAAGCCAATGAATCACTGAAGTGATTGGCCCTGATTCTCCCATCTGATAGAAACCATTTTCTTTGTTACAAAAAGGAACACGTCCCTGTCTGTAATTTACCTTTTATTAAATTCAAATGAAATTCCACTTCCCCTCCTAAACGGTGCACTTCATCTGGCCTCCACATTACAGCATGGAGTGGCAAGCCATTGGATTTTACAGTAAATTGCCTTGGATTCCTTGATAGCTGGGGATCCAAAGAGCCTTAAGTCATGTTTTGCTTATCCTTAATAGGCAGGACTATGGAACTTCCTGAGTTCTCATGGTAGGTAGAGTAGAGGCAGACAGAGCTCACTCCATATATTAATTACTGCAGTGTATATACAAAATTTGCAGAGACCATATGGAGAAACTCGTATACATGCTCTGGTAAGCAAGAATTGATTTGAAAAAAATCATATGGCTGTTGCTGACCACAAACAACATTTAAGCAAGTGTACTGTTTGGTTTTTAGGGACCTTATCTGCTGTTGCCTTAAACTCATAAAATCTGGTGAAAGAAGAGTATGGCTTGGGAGAGCCAAGGTATCTGAGGCAGGATGAGAACTCTGCTCTTCTGGACTTTAAGCCGCACTCTTGCTATTTCCATAGGCAAGAACAATTTTTCTTGCCACTGTGCTCTTTCTCTTGTAATTTTAGGTCAAGGTAAGATCTCAGATAAGAACCGGGACCCTTCTCACATCCCATTTGGCTTTGTTGTGGCTGGTTCTTTTTAACCACAACCAGCCCTTGGGGCTCCTAAACCACAATGGGAATTTCTTATTCAGAGAAATAATCCTAGAAAATAGGACTCTTTTTCCTACTGCCAGTTTAACCAGAACCCTGGGATTTGAACCTAGGATATTCAACTTGCATCATTTAAGACAAAAGCCACGATGTCTCAGTATTCATGATTCAAAATCATCAGGTTCTAATGATGAATGAATTGACAAAAAAAATGAAAAAGGAGGAAAGCATTTATTAAGCACCTACTGTGAGCAAGTCGCTATCACATGCCCTAGGTTTACAAATGCAAATTGATAAATATAATAGCAAATTGCATAATGCTATATACAGTACACTACACCAGGTACAGGGGAGACACAGAGTTTAAATAAAACATAATCCCTACCTTCTTGGATTGTTTGATGGGACATGTGGAAGAGAGAAAAAGCTCAGGGACTGATCTGACTGAAGGACTAGAGTCAAGTTTTTAATTCCAGCTTTATTGTTTATGATCTGTGTGGCTTTGAGCAAGCTCTCAACCTCTCAGAACATCCATTTCCTCATCTGTAAAATGCAAGGATTGAAACAAATGATCCTGAGGTCCCTCCTAGTCTTAGATCAATGATCTTAAGAATATTACAGAAGTCAATCAATAAAAGCAACAAGGATGAGGAAAGTGATACAATGAACTAAATAGGTCTTATTAAGGGATAGAAGCAGAAAAATGGTGGAGAGCAATGGAGGAGTTATTCCAGCCTTCTTTTTGGCTCTGTAATTTCAGGGCAATAGGAAAAGTGGTAAGCGGTGCAAGAGAAGTAATCTTCTCAGAAGACAACCAGGTTTTGATTAAAGATCAATGGAGAAATTTCTTGTACCACTCTCTCCTAATGATGATGGGATGTGAACTAGATGACTCCTCTTTGTTCTAAGTACTACAAAAACAACTAAAACAACACAAGAGTGCAAAGGGGATGACCTTTTAAGTAAGATGTCTCAATTTAATACCAAAATGATGACAGTTATGGTTTTCTGTACAATATAACCTATTAAAGTTTGGGGACGAAATGAAAGGCAAAAATATGGAGCTGCTCTCAAGACTATATCGAATGCAGAAAACAATATGTAAAAAGACATTACATACAAGATATGTACAGTATATTATCTATACATGTATAAATAACCTGTATCAATTTGACTGCTTTCTCAGTGGAGTGGTGAGAAGGGAAGGGAAAGAATTAGGAACTCAACATTTTAAAAACAAATGTTAAAAATTGTTCTGATATGTAACTGGGAAAATACTAAATAAATTTTAAAATAAAGATTTTTTAAAAAGATATATGCAGTATAAAGGGTAGATAATCCAAGAGTTAAGGGACAGAGTAAAGATGGGAGGGGAAAGTACCACCATAACGGAATGTCCTTTGTTGAGGAAGAGCAAGTAATGTAGCTGAATCCCAGGCTGCATAGAATGGAGTAAGTATGGATCACAGGATGCATAAAAAGAAGTATAAGAAGCCTGGAAAGGCAGAAAGGAACCAGGAATGTTAACTATCAAAAAAAGGATTTCAGAAATCTTTTACCCTTTTATATTGGAGTATAGTGAGCAGGGAAATGATCTAATAAGCCTTATACTTTAAGAAAAGCACTTTGACAGTTGACTGAAGGATGACTTGGAGTAGTGAGACCAGTTAGAAAATTCTGTCAATAACCCATGTGTGAGGTGATGAGACTCTAAAAGGTTGGGGACTCCGAACAAAGAGAGAGATCATGAAGGTGCCATCCGGAGAGACCCTTCCCCTTCTCATGCCCATATTTCTTTAAATTGCTCCCTCTCTTTCTTTTCCTTCCTACTCCAGCTAGGTTCAGCATCATAAAAACCTTGCTTCAGTACAGGGTATACTTCCTTTCTCAGGTGAAAGCTTCCCAAATTACTTCACCAAAGACTCACTATGGATGTACCTCTATCCCCTTCCCATCAGGTTAAAAATAAATCCTTTGTTAATTATTCTCATTCTTTCCTTCAAATTTGTATCAGTTTACCAAATGTGACAAGTGGAATCATCAGGTCTCCCCTTGCAGGAGCTAAGCATGAATCGAGGGTCTTAGAGGAATCACAGATCAGTTTGTCTCTCCTCTGAGAGGACACAGGATCCTCAGCCTCTCGAAATGGAGAACGCAAAGCTCTACCTGTGCTTCCTTCATGGACAAGTGCCATAAAAATGATGACCTCCATTTCCCTTCATTTAACTCCAATGATATATGATATTTGGACAGAAATTATATTAGGCAATGTAACTTACCATCCAATAATCAAGATGAATGTACCCAAGAACATGAGAGTTAGATCCATTTACTTTGTAATTGGTCCTAGTGGAAAGCAGAGTCATGCTTGGTGACGTATACGCTTGCCTTATAATCTTCCATGTCTGTATTTCCTAAATTAGGGGCTTAGAAGTAATACATGTAGAACAGAGCCAAAAAGCTCTACCAAAGGCAAAGCATGACCCATTGCTTTCTGTGGTGTCATACAGAGATTGCAAAGGAGTCTATGTTTCAAGTTCCACCCCATTAATATGACCCAATAATTCCAGATTTTGCTTCTTGATGATTGCGTCCCCCAGAAACGACTGTGTCTGCTTATATGTGGAAGAAAAATTGTCTAGAGACATGTTAAAAAACAGCCATCATTCCATGTTTTAGAAGGTGACAAAGCCCTTCATGGAGGGACATGGCCAGAGATGTGAAATATTGCAGTCTGACTAGAGAGAGAAAAACAGAAGAATGAGCCCCTAAAGTTCACCTGGCTCAATTGGGGTTCCTCCCTACAGCATCCCAAATGAGAGCTTGTCCAGCCTTTGTTTCAAGAACTTAAGCAAGGAAAAGCCTTCTCCCACTGGAGGCATCCCCTTTGGCTTTTAGATACCCCTGATTGTAGAATGTTTATTCTTATATCAAGTCGAATTTTGTGTCTCTACATCTTCAACTGCTGCTCTGAGTTCTTCCCACTGGGGTCAAGTAAAATAAATATCTTTTCTCTTTCACATGAGGATTCTTCAACTTGAAACAAGTCTCAGGCTGAGTTCTCCTGATTAAACATTTCAAATTCATTTCTATATTCTTAATCTGGATTCCATGGATTTAAAAAAAAATAAAGATGGGGCAGCTAGGTGGTGAAGTGACTAGAGCACCAGCCCTGAACTCAGAAGGACCTGAGTTCAAATCTGGTCTCAGACACTTAACATTCCCTAGCTGTGTGACCCTGGGCAAATCACTTAACCCCAATTGCCTCAGCGAATAATAATAATAATAATAATAAAATAAAAATAAGCTTTTTAGTGCCAACATAACAATATTTCAATATAATTAGTTTTTTTCTTTGTAATCCTATATTTGTTTTATTCATTTAAGAATATATTACTCAGGTCCATAGCTTTCCCCAGACTTTCAAAGGGATTTATTTATAACCAAAAAAAAAAAAAAAGGATAAAGGTAAAGAATCTCTTCTTTAAGCATCATGGTTTCCATTTCTCTTGTCACTCTGTTCATAATCCTTTCTGAATCTTAGAATTTTGGGGGTGAAGGCTTAGAATTGAAAACAGGTGATCTGATCAATTAGGGTCCAGAATCCTTGTTCTGGATATGATGTTTCTCTTAATGAAGTCAAAATTCATAATAGCTGTTTTGACTATGCTACTATATTCTTGGTTCTGATTAGTCTTAGAGTTCACTAAAATTCTTAGCTCTTTTCCCACATGAGTTTCCACAATTTCCTTATTCTGGACTTATATAAAGAATTTGATAGGCTCAAATGTAAGACATTTATCATTACAATAAATTATATGTTTAAAAAATTCAATTGTTCTAACTCATGGATTACAATTCTAGTTGACCCAGTTTTGGATTAATTGGCAATTTGAAAAGCATGACATCTATTTTTACATCCAAGTTATGCATGGAAACTGTCCCACAGATTAGGGCCAAGGACCAAATAACTCTTTCTTGATCAGTCTAAGCTAGTTCTCTGGGATGATTGTTTTCCCTTTCTAAATGCCCACGATCCATATCTTTGATAATACATTCTAGCCAGGGAATAAATAACAAGTTTACTGGCTTACATATGAAGAATCCATTCTATTCCACTTTTTTAAAGGAACACCTTTGTCTATCTCCAGGCCTACAGTATATTTCCAATTCAAATTTTTTCCACATTGACCATCAATGCTAAGGAATTACACAGGCTGGTTGTTTCAGTACTCTGCCCAGATCCGGGGACTTGAACTTAATAGCAATGTGTTCGTTCTTATGATTTCTTCATTTATCTTAATATACATGAATACACGAACATCCATAGTACATACTTAAATATGTAAAAATTCACCACTAGTTTATTTCACTGCAAGGCACCTCAGATGGACTGTTATAGAATTGGTGCACAATTTAAAGGAGGGTTTGAAGGAGGATGAGAAAATCATCAGCTGGAGTGGACTAAGAAAGCTTCCTGGATCAGATGAAGACTCAGAGTTGGAATGGGATATGAAGAACGGTTATTATTAGTCTTAAAAGAATTATTTAAAAAAAAAAAAAAGGAAAGCTCTTTCTGGGGTATGCAAAGGGAAAATACCAGCATGCTCTCACAGAATTGGAGGCAGCTTAGATTTTTGTCTGCATTTTGCTCTTTATATCCAAAAAGTCTCTAAATTAAGTCACAATCATTCATAATTGATACCCACTCATTAATTCTAAAAGAGGTGAGTCATATTTAGAACTGTACTTTATGCAAATGGGGAAAATTAGCTGTGTAACTTAGAAAAGCCATAATAAAACCCCTTCCCTGAGTAATTAATTGTCCAGTAAATCACATCAAAAGATCAAGACCTTCATTTAAAGTAGATCTGGTAACCTTACCTGACATATAACCAGATTGTCTATCACTGCCACTTGTTCTGTTCAATCCCTCATCTCTGCTTTGATAAATGACCGGCTGATCTCCAGATCCATTAAAATAAGGAGGGTAGCAATCAACAGGGACCCTCTCACCTGCCCTGCTCAAGGACTTCACTGTTGGGACTTCTCCCAAGGCAGAGGTTCTTAATCTAGGTTCTGGGAACTTTTTTTAATGGTTTGAAAGTTGTCTCTATGCATATTATGCATTTAAAATCATTCTGAGGGATCCATGAGATGGCCGAAGGTGTCCATGTTGCAAAGAAGGGTCAAGAACTCTAGCCCAAAAGTTCTCCAAAAGTTTGAGGAAGCACAAAGGTGACTCTCATCGAAAGGCTGGGAATCCTTCCTCTGCTTACTTCTGCTGAGCTCATTTGGGTAAAATAGATAGTCAAATGCTGCTGCAGAGCTATTGGGAGCAGTTACTTTGCCCTTTTGATGACCAGAAACTTCAGTCCTTACATTCTGGCTGTGTGTCTGTCTGTCTCTGTGTCTCTGTCTCTCTCTTTTTTCCTGGGCAATGAGAAATACACCCAAATACAGGATGAGCCTGTGAGACTAACGCTCATTCAATCCTGCTACAACCAAAAAAGGACCATTGAGGTCAAAATTAGCTTCCCCGTGACTTTCCACTGAGTGACCAGGTCCCACCCAGTGACCTCTTCTCACTCAGTGGCGCAGTCTGGACCACACAGGGGATGGGCTGAACTTGCACAATGAGTCCTAGAGCCATCGACACTTGGTCCTCTCACAACCTCCAGGCTTGGGCCTCCAGCTCCGCTAAGGCCCTGGGTCCTACCATCCTAAGAGGGGTACGGTCTCAGGATTCTTCTGGGACCTCATCTTCCCTGGTGCAACTACTGTTCTGGATGGACTGGTGATGGCTGGAAGGCCCGGGCTATATTCTGTTTATTAGAAATACCCAAAGGGATTCACAGAAACCCTGGAAGATCCAGGACCAGGTGGGGAGAGCCATGAAGCCAGGATCCATAAAAAGGGTTTTCACACATATGAAAATAATTCCCAGGGCCGAGTTCTGCACACATCTGAGAATCAATCCCAGGCTGCAGTTCTGCACACATATGAAAGCAATCCCCCAGCTGGAGGTGGGATGGCAACCACCCAGGACCAGACTTTTCCCTCAGCCTCCTCCTCAGCTCTGTCTGAGGAAACTTACCAGCTCACCAAAGTCGATCAGCTGCCCAAGAAGCTAAGGAGGAAGGGAGATGGCCCAAGGCAGCATCTTGCTGGAGCAGGATCGATGGAGGCAAAACATTGTCCCCAAACCATAGAGCCAAGCCCAGTAAAAGCGCCTGACCCCCCCCCCCCCCAATCCATTACTACTATTAGGATGGAAGCAAATAACTTCCTAACTGATCCTGGGATCAGTAACAGTATTTCCTTTCCAGATTCTTGATGTCTATGGTGCATCCAGCTCAAACTATGATATAAGCAGTTGAAGATGTGATAGCTTAGGGCAGGAGAGGTACAAAGATCTAAGAATAATCAGCATAAAGATAACTGAATTCATGGGAGTTGATGAGGTCACTAAACAAAATAAAGAGGAAGACAATGAGTGCCCTGAGGGACATCCATGGTTAATAGGAACAACTTACAGGAAGATCCAGCAAAGGGGCTGGAGAAGACTCAATCAGGCAGAAAAGAGAACTTGGAAATCTGACCGACTCCAATCCATTGTTCTTTCTACATACAATATTAAAGAACGTACATCCAAATCTGAGTTCTGGTGGCTAGCCGGGAAATGCCTGTTAAGACTGCATGAAGGAATCAATTAACCAATTTCCAAGGAAAAAAACTCTTCTTTACCCATCACCTCCACATCTTCTTTTGATTCACTTCTTTTTGTTCTGAATTTCACAAATTCCAAATAAAAGGAGCATTTCCATATACAAATTAGAGCAGAAGAGGATGGAACATGAAGCTCCAAATCTGTATTCCATATAGCTCACTTTTCTTTCAGAGTATGTAATCATTTCAACATGTTATTTTCAAAGCTGTCCTGCTTGTCTACATTTCCTACTGACCTTACTCCTGTTTTCTTCTGAATGTTGTTTAAATGCTTCACTGACTGTCTTTTCCTATTTTTTTTTCATTTCAATAATCCTATCACTAGCCTTTGTGTCCTAGCTACCAACTCCCCTGTCCCCAAATGAAAAAGGGGAGGCAAAGACCTTATATCAAGCAACACACATCCCCACCCTGGTCATTTCTGAAAATGCATCCCCTCTCAGGAGGGGAGTAATATGTTTCCTCCACAATGCTATGGGATTGTAGTTGGTTATTGCATTGACCCAAGCATTGAATTTTTTCTTACTTTATAAGATTATTATTGTGAAAACTGCTCAGGGTTGAATATGTGGAACTCAACACAGATCTCATGTCCAGTTCCTCATTTCATTTCACCTAAAAGACTACAATGACGCCCAGAATGGGCTGCCTTGCTTCTAGGTTCTCACTTTATCAATCCATCCTCGATATATGTAGCTGTCAAAGTGACTTTCCAAAAATACAAGACGAATTCTATCACTATCCTATGCAATAAATTCTCATGGCTCCCTATAATCTCTAAAACCAAATTATAATCTCTAAAACCAAATTAAAGTGCTCCTCTTTAATTTTTAAGCCTTTCTTATTATTTCCAGGCTCTCTGCTAAGTCTTGGAATTCAGAGAAACAAAATTCAAATACTCTCTTCCCTTCAGAAGTTAACATTCTAAGGACAAATTCTGTGTACTCAAGAAGTCTATAACCCAGTAAAACCCTTACTTGGTAATGAGACTCTTACTCACAAAAATAATTTAGAGCAACTAGGTATCTCAGTGGATAGAATTAAAGAATAGAAGACCTAATTTTTAGTTTTATTGATAAGGCAATTGGGGTCACACAGTTAGTGTTAACTGCCTGAGACCTGATTTGAACCCAGTGCTCTTTCCACTATGCCATCTAGCTAACCCCAAGAAGAGCTAATTTTTAATCCTGCCTCAAATACATACTAGCTGTGTGAATTTGGGCAAATTACTTAACCTCTCTCAGCCTCAGTTTCCTCACCTATAAAATAGGGATAATAATTAGCGCCTCTGCTAATAATAGCAGTTGTTGTGAAGACCAAATGAGATAATATTTGTAAAACATTTTGCAAAACTTGAAGCATTGAATAAATGTTATTATGCAATCTGAAAGGAATTATACTAAGAACATAATTCAAAAAATTATTTTTTAAGATTCTAATTTGTACAAAGTATTGTGCCAGGTCCTATGTGGGATTGTAAAGGTGGAATAAAGCAGAGACCCCTCTTTGAAAAAGTTTATTATGTACTATGTAAGTTAAGACAATAGTTCTGCAGTATCAGGTAAGTACAAAGGAAAGTTTCCAATACATTCTGTAAGGTAGAAAGAGATTCTTTCTGCCATCAGGAAAAGCTTATAGAGCAGGGCTCAAAGGGAGGGAGGATAGACAACAGACAGGCTGGGCTTTGGGGAGGACTGTCAGGGTTTCGGCGATGGGATAAGCACTCCCCCAGGTGGAACATTCAAAGGACATGTTCAGGGATTGGTCAGTCCATAGTTTAGGTGAGGGGCTAGTGTGAGATAAGACTGGAGAAGTAAGTTGCACTCGGATGCTGGCGAGACTTGAATACTGAGAAGGGAGGTTCGACTTTATTCAGTGGACAACAGGGAAGTAATTGAATATGTTTGAACAGTTAGTGACATTATCAAGAAGAAGGATTTGACCAGACACAGGAGACAGTCTTATAGTTACTCTTTCACTGGTGTCAAACTCAAACAGAAATACATCCCTGTGGGTCACATATTGATTTAGAAAACCACCTCATTATCATCTATGTTCTATTGTATTTTAATTGATGCTGTGAGATAATTTCCAATCATGTTTTAATCTGATTCTACATGGTATCTTCATTGGAGCCTCAAAGGAACTGTCCCCAAACAACAAGGAGCTCCCCAGACAAAATACTCCTTAGAACTCAAGGCTTCAAAGGGCTGCCTTCTGGCCTTCCCCCAGCTCCACTCCCTCCTGTGACTGAGTGATTGACTACTCTGTTCTAAACACCCTAAGCAGGTCCTAAACAGGTTATTCATTCAACAGCCCAATGGTTCTGCTCCCTTGATGTTTACCTTTCTAGTATTTCAGTTGGAACTGAGAGAGTCACCTCCTCTTTGCTCACGCCTAGCAAACTGACCAAAGAGCACATCTGGATTTAGAATTTCACTTTCACCTCAAACCTGTTTGCATTAACACACTGTCATACTTAATACATATTGAGGAAACCAAAAAGTCAGCTAGCACCAGCCTCTCTGCAGAAAGACAAAGCATGGCATTGTGGAGTCCAGAAGCAGCAGGGGGTAGAATTCTTTGTAAAGCTATATAATATGTTCCACATCCATTGCAGATGTTGATAGGTTTTATTACATTTGCAGTTAGGGGCCTTATTACATTTGCAGAAAAGATTTATTATATTTGCTTTTATTACTTTAGCAGTTCGGGATATTTTCATATTTGCAGTGGACTTATTTCATTTATGATCATTGAGTTTACATCTTAAGTTTGCCGTGAGAGCAGCCTATGAATAATTTCACCTGTTGTTATTACGCTTGCAGTCAATTTTCATTACCGCCACCGCTAATATTTCACAATATTTGCAGGTGCTGCATATTACATTAGTGGTTTGTTTAAGCTGCAAGAATATTTTAAAGTCAACAGTAATAGGACAGTGCAATCAGCTGAAGAAAAGAAATAGATTCCACCAGGATTCAAAATGTTGGCAGAAGGAGGAAAAATAAGGTATACATTTCAGGTTTTTTATTGGTTTATACTGTGCACATTGGAAGTTTCTCAGGCTTAAGGAGACTTCCTGTTTAGCTAAACTGATATTCAAACACATATATTTTCTCCACTTTGTCTAGGCCATCAATTCACTAGTCTAAAAGACTACTGGCCTTAGAGTTTATATGAGGGTTTGCAATACCTCTCCTAAGCTGTCTTGAAAGCCACTGAATGACAATCCATCCGGGGAGGTTATGTTGTTTTTGGGATGGATCAGGGCACCAAATGAAATGTTCCCTCGGATTGGGGCTTGCCTCTCTGCTCCCCCAGAAGGTGAGGTCAGCAGCTCTGCCCTCCCCAGATGGTGAGGTGGGAATATATTTGATTCTTCTGTTTCCTTCTCAACCAGGAAATTAGACAATCTGGAGCAGATAAGTAAGAATTCAGCGTGGTGGGGGAGGAAAAGTCCTTCTGGGAATCTCTTCCCAGTAGGGAGGGGGATGTTTGTGGGGGAGGGGGACACACTAGTGACCACTTCCAAAGGCAAAGACAGGAAATGCTGTCTCCAGGACACCTCTACACACAGAGAAAAACACTCTCTATAAGAGTTTGAGAAGTATTGATTTATGATGATGAACACTATAGAGTATTTCATCCTCCTATCGACTGTCCTCCTTATCAACAACAACAAAATCTTTAATCACCCATGAGCTTATAAAACACCTGCAATGAATTAACCATGAAGGAAGGGCTAGATCACAGGATGATAGATTTGGGATCAGAATCGGTTTTTGAAATCCTCCATACTTTTCTAGGAAAGTACGGGATTCAGCTTCTTAAGAAATGCCCTACTTTCTTCCAAAGGACAAATCTCACTTCTTTAGAGAGGTATCATGCTGCCTAAAGCATTGCTCTTTTCCCCACATGAAGCTCCCCTGTTGAGATTCTCACTCTTCTCCCTAGGAAGTTGGGGTCCACAACCGTTATCCACAATTTCTCCTCTCAGGCCAGGTGGGCAAACAGATTTCCTCAGAAAATTGGGCCTTGGATGCTATTATTTTCAGGCTGAGCTCATGAGGAAGCTGAAGCTGTAACAGGGCCATGGGTTTCTGCCCCAAAGGAGAGATCCTCCACTACTGGAGATAGGCGACCATGGCCATGCTTAATCTTCCCTCCCCAACCCAGAGCCATTCTGACCCTTACTGCTCTCTTCTTGGATGGAATGAGACCGGCAGATCTGTCGCCTTCAGTGGCTAGTGGGGAAGGGAAGCTCATCCAATAAAAATCCTTCCCTTCCTCCACCACAGTGGTTTTGGGGCAACCTCAGGACCTTTCTTCTCAGCAAGCTACCAACAGACATGCTCACTCTTTCTGCAGGTTCCCAAGATTCTAAAGGCTCAGACTGAGGAGATACCTCAAGCATCAGTGAATAAACATTCGTCAGATATGCTCCATGGGCCAGACACTGTGCGAAGCACCAAGGATACAAAAGGGGTAAAAGACAATCCCCAACAATCTAGTAGATTGTGATCTGGATAACGTCCTCCTTTTTCTTTCTTTTTTACATTTATGGAATTATTTTATTTTTCAGAATTTTGAGCTGATAGGTTAAATGCATCATTTGGGATCCAGAAACAAATAATGATTGGGGACATAAATTAAATTTACACTGGGGATTGAAAATGATTAATTGTAAGCATTGACTGAGCAGGACTCCCTCAGCTCTAGAGTTTTGCCTTCCTCAACACGTGCCATGCTAAGTACTATTTATGAACTTTTTCATGGCAAAGCTCAGAGCAACGGCTCCCTCACAGGACAAATACTCTGATGGGCCTGGCACTGGATGGCTGGGCCAAAAAATGGACCCAAGAGGCAAAGAGAATGACATAGGAAGGAGACCATCAATGAGTGCTTCTGAGGATATGAAAGAGAAACAGAAATGGAGAGAGACAGAGTCAGAGAAACAGACAGCAAGACAGAGATGAGTCAGAGAAACCGACAGAAAGATGGACAGAAAGACAGAGACACGGAGAGAGACAGATAGTCAAAAAGACAGAGACAGACAGAAGGAGAAAAGGAAGGACAGAAAGAGAGAATCACAATCCAAAAGCCTTCCTGTGCACAGGCAGCCTCACTTGCCAAGTTACAAAGGGAAGCAGGATAAAACAACCAACAGTTGCTCCCTGCAAAGAAGAGAGGAGGGATCTACCTTCAGAGGGAGTTGTGGGTGTTTTTCGTCCTGTTCGTCTTTCTCAGACGCTCAGGGTCCACCCAGCTGCTTGGCTGAAGTGTGCAGGCAGCAGCTGGTGATAGATCTGACACCCTTAAATTGGTTTGGGGAGGAGATGGAGGGTGAAATCATAAGATCGTAGAGTAAGAGGAACACGGAACTTCCGACCGAAAGGCCCCTCCATAAGCATATAATTCAATGCATTCACTGACATGAATGCTCTTTCTTACTTACAACATACCTGATTTGTGGTCGCCCAGTCTTTCCCTGAAGACATCTAATAGGGAGAACCCAATATTTCCTGAAGCAATCCATTCCACTTTTAGCGAGCTCTAAGAGGAGAGAAATAGTCCATCTTTCTCATTTAGAGTTCAGGAAATAAGAGCCAGACAGAGAAAGCGATTTACATGAAGCCAGGGCGTTAGGACGGCAGTTGGAGACATTTTGAATTAGTTCATGAGTTGGGCCAAAGGGAGTAACTCGATGGAAGAAAGCAACTTGTGGATGAAGTGCTGCCAGGAGTGGGGAGTTACTCAGGACAGAGACGTTCTTAATTTACTATATGTCAAAACTGGGGGGGGAGGGAAATTTCCAGACTGAAGGACCTGGTTCTCCAGTTCCTGGCCTTCAAATTATCTATTCACCTGGGCAGGAGCTCCTTTATTCTGATTTTTCCTCTGAGCTGATGGGGGGAGTGCCAGGTTTTCCCAGGTGGTTTGATGGGACTATTAAAGTCATTGTCTTTTGTTCTCCCATTCCCAGGTGGTTCAAATAATCCCAACAAAAAGGAGCACCGATGCATTGGCTACCCGTATTCCAGAATCATTGGATGATTTAATTCATTGAACTGAACCTCCATGGGATACAAACGGCCCCATACAGAGACATTTCCATAGCGACTTATTATTATTATTATTATTATTATTATTATTATATTCCAGCACTATATTTTAGGACTTTTGAGATTATCTGATTCAAACTCCATTTCACAGATGGTTAAACTGAGGTCCACAGAGAAATGATTTTTCTATTTCCTTACATCTTGCAGCTGAAAAAACTAGCACCTGGCTAACTTCATTAATTCTTGTAATTGCCATAAGCACAGTGGGGGGCCCGGCTAGGAGGCCTTCCCGGGATGGTGATGAGCCCCCGGCCCTCTCTCTGCACCGGCAGGCGGGGAGACAGAGTCCTGGAAGCTGCTGCCGGCCTGCTCGCTTTGTGAAGGGGCACGTGTGGGGCCCGTGGAAAACCTCCTCAGATTATTGTCCCCGTGCTAGAGGCCCGGAGGCTGAGTGCAGCCTTGCCTGACCTCAAGAGATGCTGTCCACAGAGGGGGCCGCCGGGCGGGCACAGGGCAGGCGCAGGGCAGGCGGCAGGGCAGGCCGCCGCCGGGCGGGCTCGCACCCAGCACCTTGTTGTGAGCGATGAGCTCAGTTTGCTGGGTCACACCCTTGGGCTCAGCTTCCACCGGGCACTCTTGGGCGCAATGAGCTTGCTCCAGGCTGTGCTCCCGGCTTCTCGAGGCTGCTTTGTGTGTCTGTCTGTCTCTGGCTCTGCTTTTGTCTCTGTCTGTCTCTCTGTGTCTGTCTGTCTGTCTCTCTCTGTAGAGAGAGAACTGGCCACGTGATGGCTACTCTCCCCACTGGGAACCCGCTGCTTTTCCCTGCGGGTTTCTCAGGGCAGGCGGCTGCCAATCAGTGCTTGGCTCCACCCCGGCGGGCCCCGCCCTCCTTCGGTCTGTGGAAATGTAGCTGGGGCCCCGAGTCACGTGGCTTCTTGCCCTCCGCACTAGCCGCCCTCACTCATGTGCTAGCGCCGCCTCAGGAAGCGTCGGCCTAGGAAATCACAGCAGACAGAGCGCCCAAAGTCTCACGCACGCGCCCCACCCCGGCGGGCCCCGCCCTCCTTCTGTCTGTGGAAATATTGACTTGACCCCACCGAGTCACGTGGCTCCTTTCCCTCCGCACTAGCGGCTCTCCCTCTTGCGCTAGCTTCGTGTCGGGAAGCGTCGGCCTAGGAAATCACAGGGGGAGAGAGCCCGAAGTCCCACCCGCGCGACCTACCCGGCCCGGAGGCCTCAGCTCGATCCTGGCCAGGCCGCCCAAACCAGCAAGGGAGCAGTTCCCGCGATGGCTGAGCCTGCAGGGCTCCTCATCCAGCCCCCCCACGGTTGGGGAGGGTGGGGGTAGGGGGGTCTCTGTCTCTCTCTGTGTGTCTGTCGTTTCTCTGTCTCTTTGTCTCTTGTCTGTCTCTGTGTGCCTGTCTCTCTGAATCAGTTTCTTTCTTTCTGTCTCTGTCTCTGTCTGTCTTTCTCTTTGTGTTTGTGTCTGTCTCTCTCTGTCTCTGTCTCTCTCTCACACACACCCCTATATCTCCATCCTTAGAAGAAAATGGGTTTGATTTCTTGATCCCTCCTCAGAACACTTTTAAACATGGAAAGCCAAGTACTTGGAATGGCCCAAGAAGCCAAGTATATTAAACTTCACCTATTCTAATATTTTAAATTATTTTACTTTTAATATTTTAGGCTACCTCTGGGTCCCCCTGATGCTTGAAGGCCGCAGGCTGAGGGGCTGGTGGCTGAGATCCCCAAGCCGCAGCCACCACCACCACCATCCTCCTCCTCCCCCTCCCCCTTCTCCCTTTCCACAAAGCTTGAGCCCAGGGATGGGAGGGAGTTCATTCGCCAGGGCCTTGTGAAATCCTTCCCCATCTGCCCCCAACTCAAAAGCCCAGAATCCTAACCTGCTGCCCAGGGCTGTCTTCTGATTGGGGCAGAGGGAGAGGAGAGGGCTCAGGGGATGATTCCTGTGTAATGTCAGTCGCCCAAGCTCGTCCGCTCGTGTCCACTCACTTGCAGGATTGTGGGAAAACCATCACCTCCCTCCCAGCCCTTCCCACCTTGCAGCTCCATTCTGGAGTCAGCTGGGGTTGGGAGAGAGGGAGGATCCCATCCCCTCTCTCTCCGGCACACAAAATAATGTCAACCAAAGCTCTAAAATTTCAAAATAATTGCCACAAAAGTTCTTTACAAACCATGCTCCCAGGCAAATAAAAATATCAGAGGAGAATTATCCAGGAGGAACAACATGTCAAAAAGCAAGAGCTTTGACCTGAATAATCAAGAAAAAGCCCAGGCCTGGAGCTTATGGCTACTAGCATCCTTTCTCCATTTGACCGGGCTCTTGAAACGTCGTCTTGCTGGCAGTTGTGTGGTGTAGTGGAAAAAGCCAGGTCCATCCTGGTCCCTGAGTGACTGGGTGACCGTGAGCACCTTCCCAGGCTTTATCAGCTGTGAAATGAAGGGCTTGTTTTAGATCTCAGAGTTTCCTTCCAGCTCTAAATCTCTCTGTAATCGTCCCTCCACCAGATAGAACTCAGCTGCCTTGAAGATGGGCTTTTGGAAAGAATTTCCTTTTTTTCTACTTGCATTAGAAACATCTCCCAAGATGACATTAGCCCCACCCTCTGGACCTAGGCCATAGGATGTGCTCCCTGGTCCCTTTGCCAAGAGATAACTCCAAACAGACAATCCTTTGTGGTGGCGATTAGGACAATAGATCCCGAGAGTCGGGCTCTGGGAGTCGTTCTCTCCATCCCAGGCTCGGAGATGATGATTTCTCACCTTGACAAACAGCCCTCTCAGGCACTCACTCAGCTCAGCATATTTATTTGGCACACTTGGCAGTGTTTGCTCACAGGCCCGGGGACTCCGGGAGGAGAAAAGCCGCAGGCTTCCAGAGCTAGGAGCCACTCCAGGCCAGGTACAAAATGGAACAATGACAAAAGCCACCCAAAGCCCCACCGCCACATACACTGCAGCCTATAAAAAAGTCAAGTTGTAGCTGGTCTCGATTTCCTAAAGAATAATGCAGATGTGTCACTTTCAAAACGTTACTCACGAAGGATGCTACAAGGGGAAGCAACTCTAGGGAGGATTCTAAGATAGGGAATCCTCTTCCTAAGATAATATTTCTGCAGTGGTTTAGGGACTCATAGGTCGTAGAAACTCTGATATTGGTAATGAAAATAGTGCCATCTACCCCATTTTACAGAAAAGGAAACCGAGCCTCAGAGTAGTGATATTATTTGTATGATGAGTCTTTTGTAACAGAGCAAGGTATGCAATGAAGAGTTGCCCTAATGTGATCTCATTTAAAAGGAAGGAGGGAAGGAGGAAAAGAGAGAGGGAGGGATGGAGGAAAGAGAAAAGGAAGGGAAAGGAGGAGGGAGGGAAAGGAGGAAAGAAAGAAGGAGAGAGGGAAGAAAGGGAGAAAGGAAGGAAACAAGGACAGAAGGAAAGAAACAAGGAAGGAAAGAAGGAAGAAAGAACAAAAAGAAAGAAAAGAGACAGTGGGAAGGAAGGAAAGAAAGGGAGGGAGAGAGAATGGGAGGAAAAGAAGGAAGGAGAAAGGCAAAGAAGGAAGGAGGGAGGGAGGAAGAATTGTTTTTGAAACATTACCATCATTTTCCAATTACCCCCAGTTACCTTAAACAGTGAAGTGCCCTTGGAGGAAAAAATAAATACACAAATACTGACAATGTATGCCATGTAACCTCTCTGTCAAGCAGTAGAAAGCCACATTTCCCCATTAGTCCACTGAAATCACAACTGATCCTTGCATTGATCAGAATTTAGAGACCTTTCAGAATGTCTTTTATCAATGGTTTTCCTGGTTCTGCTCACTTCCTTCTGCAACATGTCATCACGGTCATTCAAGATTTTCCTGGATTCTCCATATACACTATTTGTACAGAACAATATTCTATTACCTTTATATACAAACAGGCTTTCTTTTCAGTTGTTCCCCAATTCACTTTCCCTTTCAGCTTTTTTTTCTTCCATGAAAGTGTTTTTAATATTTATTAATATTTTTGTATATATGGATCCTTTCCATCTTGGACTTCCTGCGTGTATATGGTTACTACAAACTCAACATCTCAAGGGATACTTACAGTTTAGTGGCTTAATTAAATTATGATTATTATTTATAATTATAAGTAAAAATTATCCAGAAGTTTAAGAAGTTAATAGCTAATAATTACAACAGTAACAGCAATAATGATAACCAGCATTTATATAGTACTTACACACCAGGCACTGTGCTAAGCCAGAAATCCCAGGAAATAAGTGGTATTTTTATCCCCGTTTTACAGTTGAGGAAACCAAAGTAAACAGAAACTAAATAACTTATCCAAGGTCACAGCTAGTCAGTGTTTTAGGCTAAATCTGACACCAGATCCAGCACCTAATACAATTTATAATTGTGCCATTATCTTTCCTACAGCCCGTTCAGTATGAATCATTATTTGTTCTTATGCCATTGCAGCAAATCTGACTTGGTTTTTTTCCTATAAAATAAGGAGCTTGGACTAGATGAATCTAAGATCCTTTCCAGTTCTAGGTCACCTGATGGATGTCGGGCAGAACCCCTGAGTTGCTCTAACTCTCTAGTGCACACTCCACTTTTCCATTATACTAAGGATTGTCTTTAAAAATTTAATAGTCATGACTTAATAATTTTAGAGCTGAATCATCACCTCTAGCTGTGAGTTCATCGTTGTCTACAGGCACATATAAATTAATGTACTTTCTATAGAAAAACTTTTCCTAGCATAGCAGAAAGTTGAGTGCCTATTGAGAAATTACCTGAACAGGCACCATGCTATGTAATGTCAGCCAGCATGAGACTGGGTTCAAATTTTGCCTCTGTTTCTTATACTTCATATAATGTAATTTAATATTTCTGGACTCAGTCTCCTCCTTTCTTAAACAAAGGGGTTAAAATGGATCTCCAACAAACATCCTTTCCAAATCAAATTATATTGAAGCAATATATGAAGCAAGAAGAGGGAAGCCCCTCTAATGAAACCTCCATTAAATTTGGAGCATGTCATTTGAAAAAAAAAAGAAATTGTGTTAGATGTTAACGAACTTTGCCTTGGTAGAGAGGAGAAGGATCCCTGTTTAGAATATTATTCTGGAGCTGAAGAGTAGTATTAGGGTGGAGATAGGAGTAAGTTTTTGTTTTTTTAGCGCCCAGATCTCTAGGAAATAAAAATGTGCCCATAGCACCCTTTTAATCTATATTATTTACATTTTCCCCATGACTTTCTTAAATCTAGTCTATCCCCAAATAATAAATCAAATCCCAATTTCTAGTATTTGCCTATTTCACAAGTTTTAGTGCTATGCTGAAAAATTTTTAATTGGCTCTCGGGAATTGATTTGAAATAACTTCTAACATGGTTGGTCACTTCTACTTCCATGTGGTTGGGATTCTCTCAGGATACACTAGACCCAGGTATATGCTAGGAAATTCTCATTTTCTGTTGGTCTTTTGTCTTTATCCAGCACACCTGGGAAAAACATAAATGTGATAATTCTTCAATATCATGAGACTGACTTACTACTAGTCAGCACACATTTCATTATATAATAGAGGGAAGTTTTATTAAAAGGAAGAAAAGATTATAAACCTAGGATGAGCGGTCATTAGTCTCAAAGGTTTATATAAATCACCAGAACCATTTACAGACTCAACTAATAGGGCTGCCCTAGGGAAAGTCCTTCCACACAGTCCTATCTTTAACTCCTTTTATGTCTTCTTCACATATCTCCTGATTGTGGAAAAGAGCCACTCGATTTCTCCCACAGTCTTTATACAGTTGTTTGGTAGCTCAAGGTCATCTTCCCAGTGCAAGATGAGATGAAGGGAAAGGGGAGAAGGAATCAACCCTCAATCTTCTTCTCTTCTGAACGGTGAGCATTTTCTCCCTCAGCCCCTCTTCTCTTTACTTTTGCTCAGTCTCTCTGCTAAAAGATGCACCCACCTAAAGACACAGAGAAAGAGAGATAAAAAGAGACAGAGAGAGAGAGAGAGAGAACACTTGAGATAGACACACTTGTTTCCTTCTGTTACTAAAGAAAGGAAGGGGCTGGGGCAGAGCCAAGATGGCAGAGTATAGACCAGAACCAGTCTGAATTCTCCTATTCTTCAAACAACTTTAAAATCAATCCTCTAATTGGAGTGGTAGAGCCAACAAAAGTCAGAACACCTTTCTATTCAAAGGCAATCTAAGAGGTCCTTGGGGTAGGCCCGGGCCCAGAGGCAGCAGAAACCCCAGTGGAAGGTCTTGGAGTTGGCCATGGCAGCAGCAGCAGCAGCAGCTTTGGAAGCTCTCAGTCCAGAGAGGGCAAGGGGATCTGACAAGTGGTGAGAAAGAGATTGCAGGGGACCCTTTCTGGCACTAGATGCAGATGGCACTGTCTGTCAACTGCTGCCCATAAGCAGAGCTGAATCACCGTTCCAGAGCAAAGAGGAGCACTTGGGATCGGGCATCGGGAGCACGGTTCTGATCCCAGTTCTACGACCGGGAGATGAGCTAGGACTTCTCCAAAGGCTACAGGAGAGAGCAGGCCCTGATTCCAGGTCAGAGGCCAAAAGGAACATCACCAGTACTTGCTACAGGGGCACAAAACCCAAGTACAGAGCAGGACAGCAGTGACCACACTTCTCCTGAGACTGAAAACTTGCAGAATCTCAGAACTAGCTCTGAAAACAGAAGCTTGGTAAAGTGCCTCACCACCCCAACATGAGCAGAGCCCAACATTGATAGAAAATTTAAAACGAAGGAAAAGCCTGGGAAATGAGCAAACAACAACAAAACTGACTGCAAGAAACTACTTCCAAGGAAGGAAAGACCAAGACATAAACTTGGAAGCCAACTATATCAAAGAGATATCAGCGAAGACTTAATGAAAAAATGGTCATTGAACCTGAATGAAAAAAAAAAGTTAATTGAAACAAATAAGAATTCCTGGAAGAACTAAAGAAAAAAGATAAGAGCAGCAAAAGAAAATATTTAAAAAGAAATGAGCAGTGCAAGAAAGTCATGAAAAGAGAATTAATAGCTTGGGAAAATACTGAAGAAAATTTCACCTTAAAATAGCATTAGCCTCTTTTTGTGGTGGAAAAGAACCAGAAATCGAGGGAAATGGCTGAATAATTTGTGGCATATGATTCTGATGGAGTATCATTGTTCTATGAGAAATAATGAGGAACCTGGTTTTAGAAAAGCATGACAAGACCTAGCTAAACAAAGTGAAGTTAGAAGAATAAGATCATCATACACAGTATCCATAAAGTTGTAATCACCTGTGAAAGACTAGTTACTCTCATCAATTCAATGGTCCTAGACAATTTCAAAGGAATCATGAAGAAAAAATGCAATCCACTTCCAGAGCGAGAGAACTCATGAATTCTGCTTGAAAACCAAAGATTAATTTCTCACTTTTTTGGCCTTTTTTTGTGATATGGCTAATAGAGAAATGTTTTGAATTATTTCATGTGTATAATTGATACCATATTTTTTGACTTCTCAGTGAGTGCAGGAAGAGTGGGAGGGAAGGAAAGAATTTACAATTCAAGATTTATCAAAAAAAAAAGAATGTTAAAAATAATTTGTAAGTAAGTGGAAGTGGGGGCAAATGTCCCAGACATTTAATTTTAAGTAAGTGAAAGGAGGGGCAAATGTCCCAGACATTTAGAATATTTTCATAAGGGAAAAGGTAAATTCTGAAGAAGCTATTTTGGAAACATTAATAATAGAGTAACAAATCACATTTATGTAGCATTTGAAAGTTTACAAAGTGCTTTCAAAAGAACTATAGACAAAATGAGGATATGGGTGGGGAGGGGAATATGGAAGACCAGAGATTTAGTCAATCATGAGAAAGGCAACTAAGAAAAACTCAGAAGTAGTTCATCTGCCCATAGGTCTAAGATTAGCTGTTATGATTTTCATAAACTTAGCAACTTTCCCTTTTTGTTATTTTAACTTTCCTTTGTCCACCTGGTACTTAATAGGGAAATATATATGCACAAAATTAAGAACTGTAAAAGAAATATAATATGCTGTTTTCAGAGAGCAGTATAGGATGGGGGTGGGGAAAATGTGTTTTCTCCCACAAGCATGAGTGGAAAGGAAGAATGAAGGAAGGCCTGCAGCAGATAAATTGCAGCCACACAGACACACACAAAAATCCCATTTCCTGACTCCAGACCTTTGTACAATCTGTTTCTGGGGTTAAAAATTATTCTCTGCTTATTACTGTCTCTTATAATCTCTAGCTTTCTTCAAAGCTCAACTGAAATGCACCTCTGGATTCCCCCAGGTACTAGTTCTGTCCTTCTGAAAATTATTTTTGCACACACATATACATATGTATTTATCTGTGTATGTTATTTTCTCCCCCAATAGAACATGAGCTCCTTGGGCCGGAGGCTGATTTTTTTTTTTTTTTGGTTTATTTTTATATATCCTAATGGCCTCACGCAGTGATTGGCACATAGTAGGTGCTTAATAAATGTTTACTAAATGAATGCATGACTGGCATAGGATGATAACAAGTTAATCTTATGGGTTAGTGGTAGAGAAAAAGCCTGGCTGGTATTGCTTACCTGGGCCTATGATGTTGCAGAGCTCTAAGAGAGGAAAAAAATGATGATATTTGCTATTATGGAAAATGCTATTTCCTAGGAAAATTTTCCTAGGGAATAAGAAAGCTCTGAACTCTTTCCATGCAATGCTGCAAATAAGGGCCTCTCTTTTAATGATAAAGTGAAGTGGCTTCTTTCTTTCTTGTGCATCCACTTTGTAGTTGTTAAAGTCATTTGAAAGGAACAATTACCCACCAAAAACTCCCTGGAGAATAACTTTACTGGTCCTCAGATATCTGTATGCATGTCCAGATCCATTGGAATCAATGAACCACACCAGGTTACCAAAGCAAATAAATTTGTCAGTGAATATAATCTGAGCATTCATTCCTTTTTTCATTACTTGTATTAAAAACTATACTTATCTTTTTTTAAACAGAATGTATTTTTCTACAAATTGAATGTCTCTCATAGGTACAAGAATTTTTCTTTAAGTGATTTATGTATATTATGTGTATTAAAATAGGTTAAACTGAGTGGGAAAATTCCACCTATGTAGACAGCATCTTCCTGATTCATAAATGAACTGAGACAGATAGCCAGTATTCTTATTATTCTCTTCTTTTAGATCTAGCAATGTTCTTTCTTCATAATGCAAAAAAGTGTCAAGTTCACAAAATAATTAGCCCCCCATTTAAAAAAATGAATGAACCTTGAATGATGAAAATTTTGATGAATCCGGTTTCAATCAATGTTGGGGGCTTATTCTAGCAAGGCGGGTAACCACCATGTTGATTCCCATCCATGTTATTCTTGTCCATGTCCTTCTCTAAATTCACCCTACATGATCCACCCCATATGTTAGAAACCCATTTAATATCCTGAAATAGCATCAAGACTGTCTAAAGTGTTCATAGCATGTCTACCCTCCTCCTTCTTGGCAATATGTTGCATTCTCTGTGTAACCATCATGCTTCTTTCCATTCCCTTTTAGTTGACTGGAACTGGTTCTGGTAGAATATTAGTTCCATCATCCACAGCTGTATAGTGTGACCAGAAGAACATGGTAGATTTTTGTGCCTGGGTAATTTGAAATCTTTTTTTTTTTTTTTTTTTTTTTTTTTTTTTTTGCTGAGGCAATTGAGGTTAAGTGACTTGCCCAGGGTCACACAGCTAGGGAATGTTAAGTGTCTGAGACAAGATTTGAACTCAGGTCTTCCTGACTTCAGAGCTGGTGCTCTATCCACTGCGCCACCTAGCTGCCCCGGTAATTTGTAATCTTGAAAAAGAAAAAGCACACAATTCTTCAAATGAGAACAAACCACTATGCTCTTACTGATGGACCAACTCAATGGACTGACCATCCAGGGTCATTTCACAATCTGGGCCAGAAACATTTTTTCATCTACTTTCCATTCCCACCCACCGATATGAAGTGGTTAGCTTAATCTCTCCCAATTATATAAATTCTCATTGAGGCAAACCCTACTCCTTCAAAAAAAAAAAAAAAAAAAGCCTGAAAATGGTCATCTTCTTGATTAGCAATCAGTTCCCTAAATTAGCTCATTGTCCAGTAATCTATGCCCATATATGAATTTAATGAAGTTTCTCCCCTTGTATTCAGGGCTCATTCAGTTTGTGTTCTGTCCCTCATCTCAAACTAACTTTAATGTTATTTTAGGAATATTTAGGAAATTATTTTAGGAAAATAAATTTCAAATATCCAAAATTATTTAGTGAAAATAGCATAAAATAGCATAGAAGGGATTTGGAGATTTTTTTGCTGTTTAATCTTCTAAATGAATTTTTAAAAATCTATTTTGTGGACAAATGATGATAGATATGTACAACTAGCATACAGATATATTTTGCTAATAGGTCAAGCCTAATTTTGTGCATCTCCCCCATCATATCTATTATATACAATGACATCAATGATACTAGTGTGCCTTGTTTTAAATTGATGTGAAAATTCATATTCAAGCAACATTATATCCATGGGTGACCCAATAAGAACATTTATCCCACAATTACTTTAAATCACAAGCCTACCATCTGCATTTAAACTAGGTTTTGATTTCCAAAATTTTGAATATCAATTCAATTTTGCAGAAATGTGCCTATTGTGGATTAAACACAAGAAGAGTTGCAATAGAACAGAGTGAAGGAGTATGAAGGATACCAAGGAAGAAAATCATTTATCATTATGCCATTTGGGAGACCTTTTGGAATCAAGTATTTTCATAACAAGACATCATTTTGGGCTGTGATTATCTTCTTTTTTTTTTTAGTAAAGATGATAATGAGGGAGATTTCTTTGGTTTAAATGAGATCTGGGTTTCTCTGAGCTCACCACGGAAGAGGATTTGGGGGAAACATTAAGAATTCTATGGAATATTTTTTTTCCTTGTACACTTCATATGGTTTTATATCTTTTAGCCTGAACTACAAACTTATCACCTCACAGCTCATTAGGCTTGGAGAGGGAATAATTTAGCTAATCATTATCCAGCCTTAATGATCCATGGAAACTAGCTGAGCTCAGCTCCATAGCAGGCTGACCTATTCAAGGAAAAGGTCGGTCCATGCCATACAAGCTATTTCCATCCTTTAAACAGATGAAAGCCGGGATGATTGGAGGTGGGAGTGCAGGGAGCAGGAGACACATCTGTTTCTCTTGATATTAAAAAGGTAAGCGAGAGATCTTGGTTGGACAACTCTCAGAAGACCATGGAGACATGGACAAGTTTATGAGTAAAGCTACCTAGATACAGAGCATAAATGAAGTGGGATGGAGTAAAAAGAGAACTGAATATGTAGTCAAAAGAGCTGGGGTCCAATATTGTCCCAAGGGGCAGCTAGGTGGCGCAGTGGATAGAGTTCAGGTCCTAAAGTCAGGAGGACCTAAGTTCAAATGTGACCTCAGACACTTAACACTTCCTAGCTGTGTGGCCCTGGGCAAGTCACTTGGGGTAGAAGTAAAACTGCTAAGATGAAATACAGCTCTGAATATTTTGGTGTGTATTTCATTTTTTTTGTTTCCTTCATGAAATTAGCCCCATAGTAAAATTACTAGGTCAAATTTAGTCACATTTGTTACTCATTTCTAAATTGACATCAACACCTGATGTTCAATGCAGCCTCTGAGGCTGAGATGCAACAAATTATGGAATGATTAGTTGCTGCTTGTGCTACTTTAGGCCTAACAACCCCAAGAAAAGAGAGGTTCTCCACCAATCTGCACCCCACAGTGCATTCCTGAAATCACTGGCTGCCGCCAATGGTTTGGTTGCTGTGGATCAGTTCACTCCCCTTGGGGGTAAACTTTTCAGAGATGTACACACAGATGATGGGGAGTGTATGGGAGGCTCCGAAGAAAAGTGGGGAGAGAAGAAGCATTAGACTGCTGACCGGACTGAAGGTCAGCAGAGCCATTGTGCTGACCTCCCTGGACATGATGTCGGGCCTGGCTAGGAAACTGAGTGGGTTCTAGCTGAAATGTCTCAGGAAGACTCTGAAGATCCCCCGGCAGGACAAAGTACCAGACCATGAGGCTCTTTCTTGAGTGGACCTGCTAAGCTGTCAAATCCTACTTGAAAGAACTCGGCTCTGATGGGCTAGCCAAGGGCTTCAGATGCCAGCATATATTTGCTAAAATACCATTTTACAGATGATCCAAACAAGTGTGCCAGAGGACAGAGGAAGTGATACAAGGACACTCTCAGGGTCTCTGTGAAGAACTTTGGAATCAACTCCAGGACACAGGAGACATTGGCAAAGAAAGGTCCTGCATGACATGCCACCTCAAAGATGGCACTGTGAGCAAAGCAGAATTAAAGTGGCTCCAAGCAAAGCAAGATGCACAAAGTTAGAGAATCCACCCAAATGTCCACATGTGGTAGAGCATTATGGGCTGATTCTGGTCTGATCGGCCATAGTTGAACACATTGTACCTTGACCCCAACATGGTGATGTCATCTGGGTCCCTTCAAAAACAAAGATCAACAATCAACCAACCCTATAATGCCCACCACAAACAGCCATGGGCCACAAGGATGTTGTTTGAAACCAGGCCTAGGATGGAGTAGAAAGGGGACTTTTCCCATTATATAGAGAGGAAATCAGCTTTCAAAACTTCAAGCATATAAACATAATTTGATGGATTGACTTGTCTTTGAGTGTTCTTGAATGTATTAAACCTAAATCCCCAATTCCTTTTCCTATATCCTTGGGTAAGCTGATGCTGGTCATTGTCTCTTGGGGAAAGGACAGATCTCTTCAAGAAGGGATAGCATGAGCTTCCAGTGAACTCCTAGGGTAACTGTCAGTACCAGACAATTCTGTTCCACTATACCTAGTGAGAAGGAGACAATAAAGTTGGAAACAGCAGCTAGAAGAAAGTCATAATGGAAACAACACAATTTTAAGTGTTTAGGAGACTGCTCTCAAGATAACTCAAAAAGGGGAAAGTTCCAAAAAAAAAAAAAGAAACAAGAAGATGGAGCATGTTTATTACAGAAAAGGTACCCACAAAGACATTTACAATTCCTGATCTATAACATTGTCTTAGAAATGGGCTATGCAAGAACTTAAGGCATCCTCAAAAATAACCAATGGACCAACCTGGCTTTTGCTGCCAATTTTCTACAATGAAACTCATGTAGCAATAATTACATGAGAAGTGTAGAGAACATAAAATTCCACTTTGTTGATTGTATATGAGTTTTTAGTACTTTTTAATTTAAAATTTTCTACAGTTAAGTTTAAAACAATTATACATTTGTTTTAAAAACTTTGAGTTCTAGATTCTCTCCCTTATCCTCACCCCCAGTCCCCATTAAGAAAGCACATGTGAAGTTATAAAAAAACATTTTCATAAAAATCATTTTGTGAAAGAAAACACAGATCTCTCCCCAAAAAAATACCCTCGAGAAAAGTAAAGATAGAAAAGAGAGAGGCAGAAGAGAGAGAAAGAAAGAGGGAAAGAAGAGAGAGAAAGAGAGAGACAGAGACAAAAACAAAGAGAAAGAGAGACAGAGAGAGGGAGAGAGAGAGGTAGGGAAAGCATGCTTTAATCTGCATTCAGACACAATCAGTTCTTTCTCTGGTTAGGAAGTCCCTCAGAGAAGTCATGGATCATTGTATTGATGAGAATAGCAAAGTCATTCACAGTTGATCATCCCAGAACATTGCTATTATTTTATACAAAGCACATTTCACTTTGCTTGAGTTCATGGAGAACTTTCCTGGTCTTTCTGAGAGCATCCTGCTCATCATTTTCCATGAAACAATAATATTCAATCATTATCACATATCACAATT
Source organism: Myrmecobius fasciatus (assembly GCA_023553655.1). NCBI lineage: Eukaryota > Metazoa > Chordata > Mammalia > Dasyuromorphia > Myrmecobiidae > Myrmecobius > Myrmecobius fasciatus. The sequence continues at coordinate 20,390 of JAJPUD010003818.1, read as the reverse complement.
TATTCAACCATCCCCTTAGTTCCTAATTATTTTCCCTGAGAAGAGAGCTGCTATAAATATTTTTGCATATAAAAATCCTTTTCCTTTTTTAAAAGAATTCTCTTTGAGGATTCATGTTTAATAGTACATTTTAGGTCAAAGCATAGTCATGATTTTACAGCCCTTTGGGAACAGTTCCTATTTTGTGACCATTTATCAATTGGGGCATGGCTCTTATTTTTTATAAATATGACTCAGTTCCCTTTATATTTGAGGTGAGTCTTTATCAGAGAAACTTGCAGTGTATGACTTTTAAAGCAAGATAATTTGTTAGCCCTGCTACAAACACTGTTCTCTAAGCCAGATAGGAAAATTCTCCTATTCCATTCAGAATTCTTCTGTACCAGCCTATTCTGCCACTGCCAACATCCCTGTTCACCCTGGCAATAACTAGCTAATAGACGTGTTCATTTTAATCCTTCTGCCAATATAGTTGTTTGTCTTTTTCAAGGATTTTATCCCCAAAGGAAAATAAAAAATAAATTTAGGAAGAATATGAAATTTTACGATGTTTTACAAAAATCCTATCTTATACACATTGGGTGAGACTGTGCTATCTATTTAAAGTTCCTTGAAAAAAAATTGGTACAATGGCATTAAGATTCTTTTAGGCTTCAGAATACCCTTCTTTTGCTTGATTCAAAAAAGAATTCCTCTTCCAGGTTCACTAGGTGGACTAGGCAGTGTAGTCACAACTCATTTGTCTGTTCTCTAGTTCCAAATTCACTCTCAGCCAATCAAGAAGCCCCCTTGTCACTGATAGGACTTAGGCGCTTCAAAAACATATTACTACTTAACTATAAAAGCAGAATTTTTAGGAACACCTATTACTATAGTTTTTTTTAATTTTATTATTCTGAGAGAAAATTACAATAATTTGACCTTATGCCCATTCAAGATCAAAGTTGTTTTCTGTTCTTGTTGGTATAGTCACCGTGGATCCTCAACATTATACTCTTTTACTTGCAGTATACAGAATAAATATTGTCCATTCAACTTGCGACTTCTGTGAAACTATCTTTTATATGGTATTCTCAACAGTCAAAGTGATCTATGAATCAATTGTGAACCAATTATTAAGTACTTACTGCATTGTAGGTGCTAGGGATGCCTTTATAGGAGTTAAGCAGTCCTCTTTCTCAAGGATTTCAGTTGAGAAAATAAGATACACATGTAGAACTAACTATAAAATTACATACAGAGTAATAAGGAAGAATAGGGATTGTAGGTTGGAGCTACCATAAGTTTTCAGTGTGAGCATTTACGCTTAGAAAACTGACAAACACTTCAAATTGGGGCCTGACTTATTGTTTTATCAATTGCATAGACTTAATAAAGTGATAAAAATGTTAATGACACAGAATGAATTTAAAAGTGTGTGATGTAGCGTTCTTTTGTTAAAATTTATCTGTGCATCCTTGGTGGGAATGAAATCCCAGAAGGTGATTCTTGAGATGAAATTTGAAGGGAAGTGGGGATTCTTGGAGCCAATGATGTGTGGCTGTTGGGAGACTGGGTATAGTTTTGTGAGAGATTCAAGTGGAATCTAAAAACACATTAAAACACATTAATCTAAAGATAATGCAAGTTCCCCTGGGGAATCCCATGCATACAATTTTCTCTCTCCTCATTTCTGCTTCATGGCTTTTATGGCTTCCTTAAAGTCTTAACTAAAATCCCACCTTCTTCAACAAATCTTTCCCTATCTTCCTTCAATTCGTGCTCATGCCTTCCTTCTGTGATTATATCCAGTCTATCCTGTACACAGTCCCTTGCATATCATTCTCCCCATTGGACTGTGAACTCCTTGAGGACAGAAATTCTTTGTATTTGTCTTTCTTTGCATCTCCAGGGCTGAGAACAGAGCCCGGCACTTAGTAAATGTTTGCTGAATGACTGACCAGAGAGGAAAATAAAACAGAAAGAACTGGCAACTCCCAAATCAGGCTAAAGATATGAGTGGTAGAGAGGGCAGTGATTTCAGCAAATCACATTTAGGACAATCAATACAAGGCAAATGGTAAAGTACATGGCACACCACACACAGCAGAGTGGTCTAGGGTAGCAGCCTCTGGGAGAGGTCAGGCAGAAATCATCTGGCGGAGAAGTTTAGGATGCTAACGGATCAGAGATGCCCAGGTGAAATGAATGTCTCTCCTCCAGCTGGGGACTGAGGAACTATTGTTTCCTTGAGCTTTATCGAGCCATTGGACAAAGTATTTTAGAAATATTTACATAGACATTCTACTCTACAAAGAGAATAATTCACACTGCAGCTGGGTGGATTTATAGATGTCTGAATTATGAGTCAAAGCAGAATTTTATGAATGGTATCAACCTGGTTTTTTCAATGTCTGCCCCTTCCCCTCACTTCCATCCTTATATACTTAACTTTGGCACATCCAGTTTTGAAAAGAAAAGTTCCTTGCTCTTCTCCCTGGGGGCAGCCAGGTGGGACAGTGGATAGAGCACCAGGCACAGAGTCAGGAAAACATACTCCTGAGGTCAAATCTGGCTGTTGTGTGACTCTGGGCAAGTAACTTAACTCTATTTGCTTCAGTTCTTCATCTGTAAAATGGCAAACTACTCCAATATCTTTGCCAAGAAAATCCCACTGGGGTCCTGTCCAAAGAGTGTGAACTGAACAGCTTTACCTTCCCCCTGCCTTTTTTCCTCTGCTCCATTAAAACTAACAAAACAGAACAAAATCCTGCTGATATCTCCCTACTTAGCCTTGGCAGATCAATATTTTATCAAAGACTAGATGCAGTAGATAGGCTTCTCCACTTTGAAATGCTATGAAGCTAGAAGGAATGGTACATATGCTAGATGGTATAATTAGGATTCAAAAGATCTTCAAAGGCTTCAACTAAGCGCTATTGATTTTCTTAAAACCCAAGTTACCTTAGAGGTCATCTAGACCAACCTTATAATCACCTTATCAAAGCTTATGCTAAATTCAGCCATACAACCTTCCATAACCCACATGGTTACTGACATGCCATATTCAGGTAGAGAGTTTTAGTGGAAGATGTTCATTCATACATGGATAAGTACATTTATAGATGCAGATATACATAGATACAAGTATATCACAGATTTATATATATATATATATATACACACATACACACACAATCAAATATAAAATGACTGACATTAAAATAGCAGTTTACAGTTGTCAGAACACAGTCTATAATCTGGTTCTTACAAGAACCACACTCATATAGGAGAGTTACTCTTGCACAGTAGATGAAGGGCTGGTCCTGAAGTCAGAAAACCCTTCTCCGGCATATCTGTGTGACCATGGGCAAATAGTCCCACGTCTCAATGTTCTGGGAAATTGTTTAAAACAATCAATTACTGATAATAATGAAGATGATAATAAGGAGATTATCAATGTACATCAGGAACTTTCCACACAGATGGTTACCTCTCCTGAGGAAATCACAGATTAAGCTGGAAAGATTTAACATGCATCTGTAAATTAGTAAATGTGATATTTACCAGCACATCATGTCATTCTTCTGAAAAATGGCACCAGATATTTTTAAATGGTTAGTGGTGGTAAAAATGTGCTTTGCAACTTTCTGTTTGTTATTCTAACAAATAATAATTGTTTCAGTTCTAGTATCATTTTATACCCAAAGAACAATAATATAATTATGTGGTTTTCATTTTGAGATTCTTTCCAGGGCTCTGTTACAACGTCAAGGCAACCGCGTCTTTTAATGTCGAAAAATATTTATTTTAAGTCTACCATGAAAATAAACGGCTTCCTTGTTGCTGTCAAAGGGAAATTAAGTCTCAAGTTAAATTTTGTAGCTTGGTTTTCTTTGTCTGAGATCACGATTCTACATTTCACCTAGTCAGCTAAGTACTGCAGGGCATATTGAGTCTGGAGTCGGAAACACTTGAATACAAAATCTGATCTTAGATTTTACTTACTAGATGTGTGACCCTGAGTGGGTCACTTAATCTGTTTCCCTATAAAATGAGGATAATAGCAGCTCCCTCGTAAGGCTCTTGTGGGGCTTAAATGAGATATTTATAAAAGCACTTAGCACAGTAATTGATGTATAGTAAGCACTACATAAGTGGTGTTATTATTATTATTATTATTCCATTGGTGAAAAATCTCCCTTCTTCAATGTACTTCAGCCACTCTACTATAATTCAGTCTGACAGAATTGACTAAGGAAATGAGAGATTAAATATTTGACCAAAGTCATGTGTGTCAGAGATGGGGTTTCAACCCAGGTGTTCCCAGTCTGAGACCAACTTGCTATTTATTATTCCACTCCTTTTCTAAATCATTTTCTTTTTTGAAGGAGTGGAAATTTAGATTCAATTTAGCTAATAAAATATTATCTGCCAAATTGCAATTCTGGAATAACAAGGGATTCCTTTTTTCCTTGTCTCTTTGTAACATTAATTCACAATTATTGCCTAGTGTTGTGCAATTGGGAGAAAACACTGCATAAGAAACTGAGGCAGCATGCCATAGAAGCTAGTGACCTGGCTTCAGAATCAAAAAGGAATAGATTCAAGCCCTATTTCTGATATATCGTGGCAGTAACACTGGCAAATCACTCAAAGAGAAGGGAAGGAAATGAGGTTTGTATCAGCTTGCCAGTAAAGGAGAATTAGAGTAGTTAGACAAAAGGAGAACATGTAGAAAACAGAAAGTAGAAAACCTAGAAAGGCTTAAATTTCCAGAAGGAGATGGGGATCGACTGTGTCAAATGCTACACTGCAGTCAAGGAGGAACAGAATTGAGAAAAGACCATCAGAATTGGCAACTAAGAAGTTATTGGGAATCTTGGAAAGGCTAGTTTCAGGCGAATGATGAGGCTGAAGGTCTCTCTAGAAGGAAGGGAAAGGAGGGGAAGTGAAGGGATTGATCTTCTGTGTAAAGTTTGTCCAACGAGGGGAAGAAAGGTATAAGATGTTAGCTAGGAGAAGATGGAGAAAAAACAAAGGGGCATTTGTTCTTAATGAAGGCTGACGGCTTCAGGAAGGGGATGTCTTGACTTGGAAGTGAATTGGATTTAACTGAGGCAGGACTGAGCAGTCATCCCTCACTGTCTTTCATGGCCATATGGTGACTCGTTTGCAGAGTCAAGGAAGGAACCAGTACAGAGTGAGACACTGAAGACAAAGGAATGAGTGAAGATTGTCCTAATCCAGTTGGCTGAAGTCAGGAGGGGACATTTTATGGGGAAGTTTGAAGCCTCCTTTCCATCTGAGAGCAAAATGAAGGAAGAGAAAGGGTGAATAAATGAACAGAAGAATTGTCAGTGAACTTAATAGGAGAACTGCTTGGAGTTCAACTACATTTTGCAAAGTGCTCATTTGCTGATTTGATTTTCACACCCTCTGAGTTGCATAGCACAAGTATGATTAATCCATCTTTGTAAATAAAGAAATCCAGATTTTAGGAGAAAAGCACAAGCAGTGGGATTTGAACCCAAGGCTTCTAACTGCATCCAGACCACAGGCTGCCTCTCAGAAAGATGAAGACAAACTCTGATCCTAATGAACCTGGATTGTGTCACAATCCTGTCCATTCACTGCTATTATGCACACAGAAAGAAAATAGGTTCCGTGGCAAATCGCGACTTCCTCCTTTCTCACCATAATTTGGAGAATTCTTCAAGCGCACCGGAGCATCTAAGATAGCACAGCAGGGTTAGTGTCTTTGCTCACTTTTTTAAGTTTTCTTCATATTGCAATTTCCCTCCATTACCAAATTCCATGCTGGTTTTCTCCTGTGGTCTCCCTTCCCAAGCCCTGCATCCTTTCCGTAATTGTTGTCAGTTGTGGAGGTCTCGGCTATTTGGGGGAAGCTCTCTTTGCTGTTTAATGCATTTTTCCTAAAACAAACACAGACTTTGTGGCTAGCCTGGAGCCCTGGCTGTGCACTGTTTATAAGGGGCTGGCAGGGGGTTCTGTTCCATGGGGAAAGAGTTAGAAGCAAGAACGCACTGAATAGAATGTGCTGACTTTTCTATGGTGAGGAAGGTCTGCTTTATTCCTCAGGAGCTTCCTTACTAAAGCCGGAGTCTTTATATCTTCATGAATGACCTCTAGCTCCTAGATAACTTGGAATAAAATCAAAACATCAGATCAATCAATTCATTCACTTTTTTAAAAAATTCGCCTGCTGCATGTCACACGGCTGTGATAATTTAGCAGCTTTTGTCCCCCATTTTGGGGGTGTCATGGGGAAAGCTTCAGGCCCTCTAAAAGGGAGCCCCTGAAGTTCAAAGCTCAGTGGAGCCTGAGATATCAGCTTAAGTGAAAGCCTCCTGATTTAACAAAGAAGGAAACCAAGCCCCAGATAGAGACACAAGTTGCCCAAAGCTTCACAGGTAGTAAGTAGCAGAAGCAGAAATGTAAAGGCGTATCTGGTAGTTCTCCAGTCCCATTAAATATCTGCTCTCCAGGTCTATTCTCTCCCTTTCATTATTCTCCATGCTTTCCTGTTCTCTCAAATCCCCATCCTAGAAAGGAAAGCATGGTTATAGAAGCGCTTCTACTTTCCCTGGTCATTTTAGGCTTTTATATCCCCACACACACTTGGAGACCCCTAAACTAACAAAATGGAAAGGTGTCTTAGAAGAGGAGAACTGTCCCATATTCTAAAAAGAATTCTAGACTTCCAGTTTTGAATCTTGGTTCTGCATTAATTTCAGTCACCTTCACTTTCTGGGCCCTCAGTTTTCTTGTCTGAAAAATGATGGGGTTGACCTAGACCTTAGATATACTACGGTCTTTTTTGGTTGCTATGATCTGACAATATGGGGTTAATCAATGATAAAGAACTTCACACATTGCCTTGGAGACTTGCACTACACCTACGAGCCCCAAACACACTGAGTACCCTTTAAGTTTCAGAGAGTTGGTTCAAAGCCCACCTTTGTCACTTAGTCTGTGCCCCTAGCCAGTTCATTTATATTCTCTGTTTCTTCATCTAGAAAATGAGAGAGTTTGATAAGATGTCTCCTTAGACCCATTTTACTTCTATAACTATAATCTTCCTTGAGGGTAGGTACTGCATCTTAGCTACACTTTATATCTCCCATAGCTCCTAATATGGGCCTCTAAACCTATTGGGATTTGGTAAATGTGTGATTTTGTTTCCACTTAATCCAATAAAATAATTGGTTCTTTCCAAAGTCATTTTCAAAAGTCTAGAAAAGTCTTGAATTGATTCATTCAATTCAAATTGGAAAATAAACTAAACTAATTCAAATGAGACCTTTTCATTCATATGTAGACATCACTATAAAGATATATGTATATATACAAATACATGTATTTGTTTGTGTATATACATTCCTAATTTGTTAAGCCATCATAATTTACTCAAAAGAACCACTTACAGAAAATTCTCATTTTGCTCATTTTATTTTATTTAAGGCCTACACTAATGAGAGCCCTATCTCAAATGTAAGAATTCACAGGACACAGAGTGCTAGAATTGGGAGAAAGCTTAGGGATCATTTAGTCTAATGGCAGACCAATTATTGACTTAGAAAATCACTAACATTATCTATTCTGTATCACACTTTTATTTATTGTGTTAAACATTTCCTGATTTCATCTTAATCTGGTTTGATCCAAACTCAGAAGTTTTGCATGGCTTGCCCCGTAGATTTGACATCTCTGATGTATTCCAATTTGTTTTTAAAGCCTATGGCTCATGGACTGAAGCTCTTCTATTAAAATATAGTGTCATTGAGGAGTTTCACAAATGGCTTGAATTGAAGAGCTTGGAAAACAAACTTTGGAAAAACATAATGAGTGGTTAAAAGAAAAGCATGCTCTTTAAGAACATGCTAATATACTATAAAAATGATCTCTTCCTTTTCCCATAAAAATTTTTCCAATAGGATTCACATAGATAGTGTTTTTCACTGGCTGCCCAAAATTGTTCATTCTGCCTGTAATATTACCCTAGCATTCTGTGACTAGAGCAAAATATGGCCTTGCCCCTATCAAATTGAAACCAAGCCTTGTCATTACTTTATGTTAAATCTCTTTAGAACCATTATCACTGTTATAACACATAGATATAAAATCAAAGGCTTAAAAGGGCAGCCTAAAATTGGGTTATTCCATTCATGGAATTACAGAAGTTTAGAAAGAAAATGTCCACGAAAAACACAAAATGGCAGATAATCTCCTTATCAAATTGTTGAGAAATCTGAATGGAAAAGCTCTGCAAAGGCAATGCATTACAAAAACCAAAGGAGAATAGGACTTCTGGCCTAATGGAGAACCAAAGAAAGAGGCTCTAAGAACCTGTCATTTGCAGAAGAACTATGATATCATAAAATCCCTCATTTTGGAAAGATCCAGAAGAAGAGGAAATTATATGTTAAAATTATCAGGGACATCTTGCCAAGGCTGTCTCAACCTGAAGGTGACATCGTCTAAGAGCTAGGGGAAGGATGGAAGACTGAGATCAATCCCTTCCTTCCCAATCTCCACTCTCACCTCCACTTCTTAGAATGTCCAGCTTGCATCCTGCTCCTTCTACTAGTTTGCTTCTCTTCAGTCCAGACATTCAATCCATCCCTGGACTTCTAGACTGAGCTGGGGACTCCTCCTGATTGACTGGAACCTCTATTTTAAGAAAGAGAGATAATCCAGCTAAGTCTTCCTTGGTCTTCAGGCTGCACTACATTGAGCTTTTGTTACAATGCCAGACTTAGGGCACTTTCATCTCTACCATATACTTTTCAAGTTCTCTTTTATGTGTTATTTTTCACCATTAAAATGTAAGCACCTTGAGGGCAGGGATTCTCTCTTTTTGTACTTCTATTTCACTTCTTGGCACATGGAAGTGTTTAATCTTGTTGACAGGATTCTAAAATGAGGGAGTCAGACTAGGTGACCTCTGGTGTCCTTCCCTGATCTAAATCCATGATTTTGTGAAATTTCAAGCAAAACATCCGTGTCCCTTCAGCTCTGTACTGAAGGCAGACATAGGTCCAGAATCCAACTTCTCAGTGTTCTTCCTTCTATACCAAATGCTTCACCAATGCTTCTGCAGCCCACCTGAGTCAAAGAGAAGTGGAAGATCCTCACCCCCCCAAAAGCATGTTCCCACCAACATTGGCTGAAAGCAATTTTCAAATGTGACTCAACAAATCAGAAATAGACATCAATGACTTTGCAATATGGCTCCCTTGAAAAGACCAAGGCTTCCTAAAGCTATAACTGACAGTTCAGTCCTCGATGAGACACAAAAATAGGAGCCAAAGAACCATAAGCCTTGAAGCATTAGCTAGAGTAGGACAGAAAGAAGCTGGAATAGAAACACCAACTGTACTTTCTTGCTTCCCTTGTCTATTATCTTATCATTTCCCCCCAGATTACACAAAAATACAGCAAAACCCACTGATTGTTTCTTTTAAATATGAAGAGAGTAATATAATATGATTCCATTTTGAATAGTATATTCATAGCTTCATACCCTAAATGGCCTTATGGATTTAAATAATTCACTGTAAGAATTAAATAATATATAAAGGAACAAGAACAAGTAGTTAAGAGATGCTACATAGACAGGGTATTGAAAAGATGGGCTTTTTAATAAAAGTATTAGCTTGAATTACACCAAGAACTAATGGGGGAAAGTGATTTCTTTATAATAAGGGAAATGATTTGAGTTGAGTTACATAAATTTAATATTGCATTGTCAGTTGGAACACAGGACAGAAAAGATAAGAAAGGGAATATTGTGGGCATAAATTGAGAGGAGATAATGGAGAAATAGGCATTAAAAAAGCTTTAAAGCAGAGAAGAGCATATTAGAAATTTCTTTTTTTCCACTTAATATTTTATTTTTTCCATTACATGTAAAGATAGTTTTCAACATTCATTATTGTAAAATTTTGAGTTTCAAATTTTCCTCCCTCTCCCCATTCTTCCCTCTCTCTCCAGGACAGAACACAATCTAATATAAGCTATATATGTATACTCTTGTTAAACCTATTTCCATATTAGTCTTGTTGTGAAAGAAGAATCAGAACAAAAAGAAAAAAACACAAGGAAGGGAACACAAACAAAACAAACAAATACGTGCTTTCATCTGTATTCAGACCCCATAGTTCTTTCTCTGGCTGTGAATGATATTTTCCATCCAAAGACTTCTGGAATTGTCATGGATCACAGTACTACTGAGAAGAACTGTCTGTCATAATTAATTGTTGCACAATGTTGCTGTGACTGCATCCAGTGTTTTCCTGTTCCTGCTTACTTCATTCATCATCATTTCATAGAAATCTTTCCAAGTTTTTCTGAAATCTACCTGCCCATCATTTCCATTATATTCCAATACCATAACTTGCTCAGCCATTTCCTAATTGATGGACATCCTCTCAATTTTCAGTATTGTCCCCACAAAAGAGTTATTAATATATCTGTACATGTTGGTCCTTTTCCTTTTTTATTATCTCTTTGAAATACAAACCTAATAATGGTATTGCTGGATCAAAGGGTATGCCCAGAATGATTGGATCAGCTCAAAATTCCAACAATAATGCATTAGCGGCCCAGTTTTCCCACATCCCTTCCAGCATTTATAATTTTCTTTTTCTGTCATATTAGCCAATCGGAGAGATGGGAAGTTGGTACCTTCCGTTTGCATTTCTCTAATCAATCGTGACTTAGAGCATTTTTTCCTATGACTATATATAGCTTTAATTTCTCCATCTGTAAAGTGCCTGTTCATATCCCTTGATTATTTATCAATTGGGGAATGACTAGAGATATCTTAATCTACTTTTTGTACACCTCACCTGTTTAGTTTCTGGATTTGTATGTGCTCATTATGCACATGTATATGTGTGATTTACCAAGCACTAATTTCCCTGAAAGATAAACAGAGCAGAAGCAGAATCATGGGATAGGATGGAAAGAAAATGACCATCACATCGCTGAAGATGATCACAACCTGTTTATACAAGGGGGAAAGCAGTAGATGAAGCCAGTCCCCTCAGCCCTCCCCGATCCCGCTTGGAGCCCTGCACCTGGGCTCATGATGCTGGGTACAACATCATTCAGACGGAGCCTAGAATGTCAAAATAATTCATTGAAAGGTGATGTGTTCCCTCAAGGCTTCTTGGCACAGTGGGACATTGTGGCTAGAAACAAGCCTGGGAGGTAAGAAGGTCTGTGTCCAAACCCTGTCCCTCACACACTCTGTGGATAAATCATTTAACTTCTTAATTTCTTCATTAGCTGTTTAAGAGTGTTACTGAAGAGTTTCCAGCTCTCAGCACAGGGATCTTCTCCATTAGATATTCCCTGTGCTGGTGAAATAAGTCTGGGATCTTTCCACCTTGTCTTTCCCCCAAATCATGTTCCTTTTAACATTAAGTTAATATTTTAAGTTTTCTGCTTTTATACTTGATTCAGCCAAGCCAATTTATGTAAACAGACAACTTGGTAATATGGCTCCCTTGAAAAGACCATGCATGGACCTAATAAAGTCCAGACTTCCAGTTTAGTCCTCAAAGATATTCTAAAACCTGAACCAAAGAATCAAAAGTTTAAAGGAATCATTTATCATAGATTTTAGAGCAACATGGTATCACAGAGATCCTCTACTTTGTCCCCCCCTTTCATTTTACAGATTAAGAAACAAATCGAGACATTAGGTGATTTATTTTTAAGAACTTCCAGAGAATATCAAGGTTTTTGTTTGGCACCTCCAGTGCAGACTGAGAGGGATAGCTTTGGAATCAGAAAATCTAGAATAAATAGAGACCCAACAAAAAAAGTAATCAGAAAATCTGTTTTAGAAACCTGGCTGTGATACTTCCTATGCATTTCACATGGGGAAGTCATCAGGAGTATAAAAATACTTTCTTTGCCTACCCTAAGCAAGTATTTTGGAAAGGACTTTGTCAGCCTTAAAGCGTGACATAAAGATACAGTTGTTATTATTGATATTATTATTTTATTTTTATATTTTCTGATAGAAATTGTCTAAAGAGAAATCATCACCAAGCTATTATTCACTTATTTTAATGTTCTGTGAGCTATTGTACAAATGGATAAGGTGACCATTTTTTATAATTGAATAGTGTCTGGATATAAAGTCCATGTTTAATAGGGTCACTTTAAGCATCTTCAACTCAATTCCAGTGACACACAATACAATAGGAATGAAATGTACTCCATCCTGTTCCCACACAATGATGATGTCTTCTGCTAAGTCTCTACATCTTGAAAGTTTTTTATTCTGTGTAGTTTATAGGATTAGGAATATTTGGTATGCCAATATCCATTAAATATAATGTTCTTAATGTCTGGAAGTTTGTAGGAAGCAGTTTAGTCTATGACAACACTATGGTAAGAGTAAAATCATCAGTTGAGTTCTTTAAGATATTTTATATTTTGCATTTGTAGTATAGAGATTTGCCATCTGTTAATCTGTAAGAGAGAACACGTTTTTAGAAGTATAATTGTAGCTATCTCCTCATACCTTATTAGTTATTCTTCTGGCATTAAATTTTAACAGCCTATACTTTCTTCCATTTCCTTGAATAATTTGCATTGATCATTAAGCCTAGACTCCCTGGTAATAAGTTTTATTTTTACTTATTGGCAATCATCTAATAATGAATTATTATCTCAAACTCTTCCGCTTCCCCACACAAATCTACATGACAGTCATTCGTTTGACGTAGTGCTGGATGATCCCCATGCAGACAGGTTGATTCTAGACTTGGATCTTGGAATCTTCTGAGGTTCTCACCAGAGGTAAGTCACTTTGGGCTTTGATACTTTGCATCCAACAATCCAATGACATGTCTGCCACATAAGCCTTTTCTTTTGTTCAATGAAGTGATGTCTGCTTGTTCAAAAAACATTTCCATTGGTTTTTGACCTAGATATTATGTGCTCTGCAAATGTCTTATCAATTCTCATTTTGTTTTATCAAGGAACTATTATTCTTTCTATAACTTCCCTCAGCCAACATTTTTATTAATAGTGTACAGGGTTCTGTTCTGTTTTGTTTTGTTTTAAGCATGCTTTCCAGATTATTATTATTGACTTTAGGATATCCTTTATAAATAAGTAAGAATATTGTTACTGATTTGCCAGTCATGTTTGAAGTAACTTCTTGAATCCTGGTGATGTGTTTAGTTGATGGATCCATATTTTTTCTCCAGTTACCTTTAAGCTTATATACATCACATTCAAGTAATTTAGAGTTAGAAGGGACCAAATTCAAAAGCCTCTAGTCCAGGTCCTTGACTTTATAAAGAGGTCATTGAAACCCAAAAATTGTGTGCATCCTGTCCAAGGCCATAAAGTTACAAAATGGCAGGGTCTGGATTATAATTCAGATGCCATTGCTCTAAGCCTAATACTCTTTCTACTCTGCCATGACACGCTCTCAGGGTCCATAATACTATTGTAAATTGAGGATCCAGCTCCAAATCTGGCCTTGCTACTCCAAGATCCTGTGGGGCCCATATGCTGATGAGGAAACCTCCCATAGACAGCTAAGAGAAGCAGTGAGAATGTCCTTTTCTGATTCTATTTCCAAAGTCCAGGTGAGGAAATCCTGACTTCCATTGGGACCCAGACACTAGTTGTGTGACCCTATACAGATCCTTTAACCTCCATCTGCCTCCATTTCCTCAAACGAATATAATAAAAGCACCTGCCACACAAGGTTATTTTGAGGGTGAAATGGCTATTACTCTCTCCTCTATGATCATCATCCCAAATGTGTTAACACTGTTTCTATCAGTTAAGAATAATTGAAAGTAACTGGACAATAACACCAATACGAATACATCATTGTATTGCTTATTTTAAAACACATACAGTACAAATTATGTCATCACTTATGAAAAAAACCTTATTTAAATCTGAATTTAATAATTAGTGTGATTAAACGGTAGTGTTATATAATGAAAATAATAAAGAAGTGAAAGCAAAGGATCTGGATTTCAAATCAATTCTGCTGATTATTTCATGTGTAACTTTGGGAAAATTTCTTAATTTCCACAACAACATCAAAATAATAACAATAATGGGCATTCCTGAAGCAACTAATTGTTGCCCCTAAATGTAGCATAAGGACATATGCTGAAAGCTTTACAAATATTGTCTCAATTGATCCTCACATCAAACCTGGGAGGTAGTTATTATTATTATTATTATTATTATTATTATTATTATTTTACAGTTGAGGAAACTGAGATAAAGAGAATTAACTTGCCAGGGATTTTACAGTGAGTGAATGTCTGAGGCTGGATTCGAATTCATATTTTTCTGACTCCAAGCTCAGTGCTCTATCCATTGCACCACCCAGCTCACCTGTAAAATGAAGAGTTTGGTTTAGATAATGTACTATTTATTGATATGCTTTGTTTTGACACAACAAACATTTGCCAGTCACCACTTGACCAAGCATCTCTATGTTCCTTGGAAAAGTTAGGTTATTAATAGTTGAGTGAAGGAATAGGTCCTTTCATTTTCACACAGGTTATTAGCATTATTTTTTTTTATTTCACTTCAAGTTTGTTTTCTCAAAACATTGATGTTACATGTTGTGCTGTATATGTAGGCTGCTGTTCCCTGGGCCTGTACATCTCTTCTTACAAGTAAAATAAAAGTAGATTAGAGGTGTTTGACTAGATGGTCTATGAGGTGCTTTCAGCCTTAAATTTCTAAGATGCTATATAAGAAACTCAAAAAATCTTCCCGTTCTTCAGGAAAACAAAACTAGGAGACATCTGCTATTAGCACATTAGCATCAGTCTGCAGTGTATTTTCTCATGAAGGTTCCTTTTGTCAGATCTTTCCACTAGCTTAGCTACTAACATCTGAAGGAAAGAGACAACCATTGATCGGTGATGGCACCTGATTCCTGATTTCACAAAGTCATTGGTGGCGATTATTCCCCAAGAGAAGAAGAGAACAGTTTACTCATCTGTAAAATAAGTTGGAGAAGGAAACAGAAAACTGCTTCAGTGTCTTTGCCAAGAAAACCTTAGTCAGATTATATAT
>JAJPUD010003817.1:187951-226269 GCA_023553655.1 Myrmecobius fasciatus | reverse complement strand
TTGGGCATTTTTAAAGGATAGTTTACCTTCTTGGCACATCTGGCCAATATTATCTCAGGGAAAAAAAGAAGCTTAGAGTCTAATGCTATCCCCTTCCTCTCCACCCTCCCTCTTTTCAGAAACCTCATCCTTTGAATCTATAAGTGTGTTTTTTAAAAACCAATGAACTGAGAGGAATGATGTTCAGAAGCTGGAATGTAATGAGAGAGGTTAATGTGCAGAAATTGACTCCAAAGAAAAGATTTTCCTCCCAGGATAAATTTATCTTTCATTTTGAATGAACTTTTGTCAAAGTAGTGAGTATGGTACAGGTGCATCAAATACAGCTCTGATTTGTACCAGCTGTCCTTACCCCATGCAAGACTGAATTACAGGGCTGCCAAAATGATCTCTGATACAATTTCTTTCCTATTTTTCCAAATGTAAAAATACTACATTGATTCTCTGACCACTTTTCTGGTGACATCTAGCCTCAGTCTACTACAGTGTGTTGGGTATCTTTTCTTGCATTTAGATTCTGACCTTTGAAAACATTATTTCATGGTCAGACCTCAGAGAATCAGAATCATCAGGAGGTAAGAAACTTCAACCGCCATCTGGTCCAACCCATATACGAGTGGAATCTCTACTACTTCACACCCTGCAAGTAGTCATCTATTCTCCGTGTAAAAACCTCCATGGGGAGGACATCTATTACCTTTCTTGAAAGTCCATTCCATTTTTGGATTACTCAAATTTATTAGAAAGCTTTTCAGACAACAAACTTAATTGGTTTCTTTACAGCTACTACAATCCCATTGCTCTGGTTCTACTCTCTGAGGTCAAACAACAAATCTGATCTCCTTCCACATTACAGCTCTTGAATAATTTAGCATATCTATTGAGTTTCCATTGAGCCCTTTTTCTCCAGGTTAATAATGCTCAGTTCCTCAATTGATAGTTGTATGGAATATACTGGAGATCTTAATTGTACTAGTTGGCTTTTTCCAAACACTGTCCTGCTTTGAATGTCCTATTTAAACTTTGATGCCCAATATAGCCATATCTCTTCTATCTTAAACTTGTGAAATTGATTTTTTGTACCCCAAAAGTCTAATTTATTCCTATTGAATTTCACCTTATTAGAAATATTCCAGTACTTTTGCCTATCACGATTCTTTTGGATTTTGACTCTATCATCTATTGTGTGTTATTTCTTCCAGATCTGTGTTATCTACAAACTGATGAGCATGTCACCTCTGCCTTTATCAAGTCATTCATGATAATGTTATACAACACAGAACCAAACAAATATCTTCCCTAGAGACTCACCTTCCATGTTGGCATTAAAATATTAACAATTACTGTTTGAGATTGGTCATTCAGCCAGTTCTGGATCCATCTGATTACATTAACATATAATCCATATCTCTTCATTTCCATAAGAACAGCATGAGATTCCTTATTAAAAGCTTGGCTAAATTCAAGATAAGTGATAGCTACAGCATTCTCCTCATTTATTAGTTTAGCAATCCTGTCAAATACAAAAGTGAGTTTAATCTCAAATAATCTGCACATGATGAAGCTGGCTCTTTGAAATCACCTTTTTTTTTTTTTCCTTTCCAAGCTATTTGCTGACCATCTCTGTTCACCAGTCACCTTAATGATCCATTCCAGAATTTCCCAGGAATTAAAGTCGAGATTGATGTCTTATGGTTTTCAGAATCTCTTCCTCCTCACCTTTTTTTTTTTTTAATTCAGTTATTTAACTTTCTCCAATTTTATAGTAGTTCTCCCCTTTCCCATAATACCTTAAATATTACTGAGGTTAGCATATCAATCACACATTCTATTTCTCCTTTCTTTCCAGTAGTCTCCAACAAAATTCTAACTTTTTACCTTCACTCAAATACTCTCATTCATAATTCTTCCCTCTGGTTCCTGTATTTCCATATATGAATATGCTTTATTAATATGCAATATTACTGATATCTACCACTACTTTCCTCTTATTTATCCTGTTTCTTTTGAATAATGTATACCTATACAGAGTCATGATTTGATCATTGGTTTCATCCTATGAAATCTTAGGTATGAGATCTAATTTGCTTGTTTGTGTTAGGATCTCAGTCTTCTTGATTACTGTCTAAACTTTGGACATGTATATATGTACATTTGAAGTCACAATTTTGCTGTGTGCTCTTTTCTTATATTTTGTTTCTTATGAATTTCTGGGTGTCTCATCTGTTATTCTTTTTCCTTGTTTGTAGAATCTAATTTGGGAGATATATATATATAGCAATCTTCTCCCTTCCCCACATTTAAAGTTCTTTTGATTAAATTGGCAGGAAAAGCCTGGAAAAACTTGCATGAACGGATGCTGAGTGAAGTGAGCAGAACCAGGAGAATATTGCACACAATAACAGCAAGATTCTGCAGTGATCAACTATTCATATAGACAGGATGGAAAATACCATCTGCACCCAGAGAAAGCACTATGGAGACTGAATGCAGATCAAAACATCCTATTTTCACCTTTTTGTTTTGCTTTATTCTTTTCTTTCTCTTGTTTTGTTTTCTTCCTTTTGTTCTGATTTTTCTTTCCCAACATGACTAATATGGAAATACGTTGTGTTTTATTTTTAAAGATTGGCGCAATCTTGGCAAATATATTCTTTTCAACTTCTATTAGGAGTGAGTATGATGGTAAATGAAGACTTCTCAGAGTTACTTGGATAGATTAATTCAAATCCTAGGAATCAGTTTCA
The DNA here is from genome assembly GCA_023553655.1 of Myrmecobius fasciatus. Lineage (NCBI taxonomy): Eukaryota > Metazoa > Chordata > Mammalia > Dasyuromorphia > Myrmecobiidae > Myrmecobius > Myrmecobius fasciatus. The sequence goes on along the minus strand of JAJPUD010003817.1, from coordinate 223,522 downwards.
TTTACCAAAAATTATCTGTCTTATGAGAAACAGGAAGTCCAAGTCCTGATCCCCTGAGTGCTATTGTAAGACTTCACTATATAGCAGAAGTTATACCAGTTAAGGTTATGAATGATTTTATGAATTTGTATTGATTAATTTTTGCTTCCTTATTCTATCTGTAATAGTTTTTTTTTTCCATTTTAGATTTTGAGCCTGCATCCCAGTCACTAGAATTAAAGACCAGTGGTGAGTGGGGGAATCTCTGAGTTAGGGGTCTCAAATTTAGTGTTCTCCTTCTGAAACTTGCCTCTCCTTGTCTGACTGCTTTTTAGGAGGGTGACACCCTTTCCCCAAGATCATTTGGGGAAAAAAATTCCTTTCTGCTTTCACTTTGAGAAATCTCCTTGATTATTTGAGTTGGTAGATACACAGCTGCCTTATTACCCCAAAAATTAAGGTATAGCAGTAACTACTATTCTCTTTCCACTTTCAGTGAATGGCCTTTCTATGATATTATATTATTCTTTGGAGGATAAAAAGCTTCTTATTTCTCAAAAGAATTAACTCTTTCTCCAGAAGAGCCTCAAATTTATTTTTGAGATCTAAATGTTCTAGTGTCCTTTCCCTTCTCTTTCTCCTATAAATTAGATTCTTCAATTCTCTTTTATGATCTGATGATAGGAGAGAAATTCTCTTCTATCAGTTATCCTTGATGGTTCCTTCCCCCAGAGCTGCCTAATATCCAGAAAGGATACCACCCTAAGGGCAAATCTCTAGTGATGTTTTAAAAGCTCTCTTGAACTCATTTAGCAATAATTTACAAACTCCCTTAAGGACATATTTTCTCCAACACAGTGATCCTGAACTGCTGGCTGTCTTTATATGCTTCCTGTTCTCCATCCTCTTTACCCTTAGTCCTATTTCTCTCAACCCAACTTTCCCTAATGTTATGCTCTAAAACTTCCTACCCCTTCCACTATGCTCTGATATATGTGCTAACATAAACATATACATAAAAAATTTGCTTTAGACTTAAAATATTTTCTTTTCTCACTCTTTTCATCTTTTAGTTGTCACTGAAAACTGGCTCCTCCCTGAGGAGATAGCTTCCCTGGTAATTCTTTCTGACATTGATTGTACTTTCATTTTTTCAATTCATTGGTTGAGATAGGGGAAAGTTAGAATGCTGTCCATTGCTATTTCCAGACTTTCCTTCTACTTCCATCACTCCATAACCTTTCTTCTTTGAGGTTCAGTTAATCTAAATCTACCACCCAATCAACATTCTGGAAGTAATTATCTCCCAAATTTCAAAACACTCCTTTTTTTGTTTGGTGAATTCAGTGCCCTAGCTCAGTCTTTCTCTCCTCCTCAAAAACCTACCCCTTAAATCAGGTGACTTCAATAAGCATATTTCTTTTTTTTTTTTAACCTTCTCCAAAAAGTAAATCAACCTACTTTGAACACAGATGACAGTTATTTGATTGTAGAACAGATAGACACTCCACATGGTGCTGCAAGTCATTGCAACAATTAGGTGGTAAAATGGATAGAATGCTCTATCTAGGATAGACCTAGATTCAGGAAGAATGAATTCAAATCCAGCCTTATACTTACTATACTTAATCCAGCCAAATACTTACTAGTATTTGGATAAGACACTTCACCCTGTTTGTCTCAGTTTCTTCAGCAAAATAAGCTGAAGAAGGAAGTGACAAGTCACTCCAATTTCTTTGCCAAGAAAACGCCAAATGGGGTCAAGAAGAATTGAGCATGACTGAACAACAACTCCATAATACTTAAGATTTTTCAAGCCTAATTTCTCTGAAATATTTTTGAGGATGGGGTCCTCAACCTTAATCACCTGGTTAAAACTTTTATCAGTTCTTAATAACCTGACAATATTAATCTCAATAACACTGTTGTAACAACAGCCATTTCCATTCTGTTCTATACCAATATCCTATTTCTCCAATTTACCCCACCCACAAAATCACTCTTAATTTACTTAACCTTAATTGGTCACTTGCCTTTTCTTACTTTGCTTAGTCTTGTCAATTATGTTTTACTTATCCTGCTTGAGTCTACTCTTCAGGTTCTTCTCTTTAATCCCCTCTTGATCCTTCTTAATCCTTCTTAATCATTTTATATCCTTCATCCTGCTTATGGAGTAGAATCTGTATTAGTATCTGGGTGAAGATTATTCTCCATTCTTCATATTTTCCTCAATTTTTCCAAAAATTTACTAAATTCAACCTTTTACCTACTTCACTACTCCAAACACCTCTCAGCCATGATTTTCCTCTCTTTAAAGATTCAGATGTTGTTGGTCATACAGTCTTGGGAAACAAAAAGTTTCTTATTTGCCTGAAAAGAAGATTTTTACTTGTCTTTTTTAAATCAAATATGTTTTGTTAGATACCTTTCATTCATTGATAAACATTATTAGACACCTACTATATATCAAGCATTAGACTAAACCTTAGAGATCTTTGAAGATCATTTCTTTTAACATATTGCCATAATTTTTGTTGACACTGAGACTAAGCCACACATTAGTTCAAATGTAAAAGACTTGTAAGATTGGAAACTTTGAAAATTCAAACATTTTTGTTACATTTTTTTTTCTTTTTGCTGAGGCAATTGGGGTTCAGTGACTTGCCCAGGGTCACACATCTAGGAAATATTAAATGTCTGAGACCACATTTGAACTCAGGTCCTCCTGACTTCAGGGCTGATGCTCTATCCACTGCGCCACCTAGCTGCCCCGAAAATACAAACATTTTTAAGATATCTATTTATAAAACACTTTACAACCTTCTCTCTCATATATGTGTGTGTGTAAATACATTTATGTATATACAAACATATATATAATACACATAATTAATATAAATATAATTAGTATAAATAAACCATCTTATTTTATAGATCAGGAAATAGAGATTCCAAGAAATAGAATTTCAGTTCTTACAACTGTAGAATGAAAGAGTTGGTTCAGGTCACACTGTGTTATGCCTGTCTAGTTACTGTCTCAGTTTCCCTCAGTTACTGTCTCAGTTTCCCTCAGTTGCAGTATCAGTCTCCCTTAATTGCTGTTTCAGTCTCCCTTAATTGCTCTGTCCCAGAATAGAATCCCCACTTCCTGACCTTCAGAAATAATTGGACTCACATTCCAAAGTAATCATAAAACCTCCAGATGGTCAGCCTCAACCTACCTCTTATCTATATGACCCAAGTTTTCTCTGCCCAGTTTCTGTCTCAAGGCTCCTCACTCCCTAACCTGTCAGAACTGAATTTATGGTTTCCTTGGACACTAGATGTGTTCAGCTGTTCCCATGAGTTCTTTCTTTCCAACTGGGCCATGGAGATATAAAACTAGTGTTCTCCAGCAATGAAGTGCTGAGTATTTTGTATTCAGTTGGCTAACATGGCTGTGGCTGTGTCAGTCTCTGGGCTGGATTGTGTGCTTTGAGACATGAGTCCCACCCGTCCTGATCCATAGCTATGGATTCTGAACTCTCAATTAAGATCAATAAAGCATTACCTAATTTCCACTGTGTGATACTGCCTCAGTTTCTCCCTGAGCATTACAACTGAGAGTCTCTTCCATCGAAAAGGTACTATGATTCTAAGTAACTCGTCTAATGAGCTTTTTAAAGGCAGATTTGGAACTAGATTCTGGTCATTATACGGTGTAATGAAAAAAGCAGATTTAGAATCAAAAGGTCTATATTTGAGTCCCAAGTCTGCCAACATGATAATCCTTCAGATATTTGAAGTCAGTTATTATATCTTCCCTGAACATTCTTAGTCATCAGCAAAACTTTATTAAGCATGAATTCAAGACTTTTAATATCATCTAATTTTCCTCCTCCAGACACTTTTCCTCAATATTTAAACTCCCAAACAGAAGCCATTACTCCAGCCTGTGCCAGTCATCTTGATTGTTAAAACTGTTAAAATTCATATTGAATTGGTTTATTGTTTTGTTCATTGTATAGATTTTTTAAAGTGTCAATAATATAGATTAACCTTTAAAGTATATGTCTTTATCTTTTTTTCTTCAAGAATCTACCACTTTCTTATTTTAAAAAGTAGTGACTCTTGGGGCAGCTAGATACTGCAGTAAATAGCATGTCAACACTGGAATTAGGAAGACCTGAGTTATGTGACCCTAAGCAAGTTAGTTAACCTCAATTGCCTCCTACCTTCTCCCCCTGCCCCCCCCACACAAAAGAGAAAACAAATCAAATAATAAAATAATATTTGATAAAAAAAATTAATGACAACACAACCTAAGATCTCACAAACTTTTATGACTGCCATAATGATTATAACTCATAATGAACTTGCAATATATCCAAATCACCAAAGCTTATTCAGATGAGTGATTTATTTTTTCATGCCTTCCCTATTACTTACATGAATTTAAAAAATGAATTTCAAACTTACCCCTATTGAACTTCATCTTATTTTATTTATGGTTTGTGAAAGTGGATCACTTATGTGTGAAGATGAAAGGAAGAGTACAACTACCTAGCTCTGAGTGGGGCTAAAGTGGAATGGAGGTCATAGCAATTAAGAAGGTTGATAAACTGAGACTACAGATGAACTAAAATTCAGTTTTCAAATTAGCATCCCAGAATTTAAGGGCTAATTCTTTTTTATGTTTCTTCCAGCAATAACTTTTGTGCCCAGTGACTCTTCAGGAGTAAGTAATAATATTTTTTGGACACGTTTTGGTGGGTTCTCTTTGGTGTCTTGTTTGTCCTCTGATTTTCAAAAAGAACCAGTGACATCATGAGAGTGATGTCTTGCACATGAATTGAATTTAAGTGGGGCAGAGAGTTGCACAGTCATCAGTCTCACTTTCTCTTTCAGAGTAATTGAAGTCCTGTGGCCAGACAAAAGTCAGAATGATTAGTAATGGCCCAGGATGCATTGGATGACCTTGGTGTTTTCTGTGTCTGACCAAGCTCTAAGTGCTCCACAGTGCCTATTTCATCCACTTTCATGATCATTGGAACAGACTGTTCTCATCTGCCTAGTCTACTGAAGGAGATCTTCACTTGCTTGACATAGATATCTCTCTTTTTCATATATGGATTTTGTTGGTTACTATTAACCTGGATTAGCCTATCTGCTGAGATGGTTTTACTACAGTATGATCACTGGAAACACTACAATTTCTTGAAGACATAGTTGAGAATTGGTTGAAGGTGAACACCAAAGGTGGATAAGCAGTCCTAAATAGGGCTTAGCACATCCTCACTCCAGAAGTGCTAGTCTTCCCTGAATATCCCATGTATCCCTATGTCTTAGGTACATGCCCCTGGAAAACAAACTTTTTCTGTTGTGAGCAGGTCAACAAATAGCTACAGCTAGGCGTAAACTGGTAAAGGTTTAATAATTGGCCCTCTGGGAGGGAAATGTATGCATAACAAATGTTTTAATTTGATCTGCATTATTAGAATTTTCTCCATTATTTCCTTCAGTCTAAATAATTGACAAAAGAGTAAATCAAGCTCTGACTTATGGCATTTGCTCTTTTCTTATTTACATTAAAAAATTAACAACTGGCTTTCAAGAGGAGGTTCAAGATAGGTTTAACACACTGACTGCAATAACTCTTCTCTGAAGGGGTTTTGTCAACCATCCTCTTCCTCTGGCTATAATGAAATGATACCTCATTTGACAGCACCTTCAAATCCTTGGAGGACAAACAACTGCTTCTTCCTTACAGAATTTGCCTTTCTCTCTTTTTCTTTTTACCAAGAACCTCAGATTTGTTTCTTAGCTCCAAGTTCTTCCCTCCTTATGCTGGTCTTTCTTGCATCTTTCAACTCACTGACATAGGTCACAATTATTCAAATCTTTGCCTTCCTTATTTTTTTCTCTGAAGAACTTTCAGGTTTTTTGTTTGTTTTGCTGTGGCAATTGGGGTTAAGTGACTTGCCCAGGGTCACACAGCTAGGAAGTGTTAAGTGTCTAAGGTCCTTCTGACTTCAGGACTGGTGCTCTATCCACTGTGCCACCTAGCTGCCCAGAACTTTCAGTTTTTGAAGCAAAACTTTCTTGTCCCAAAAAAGCTGAAGTGAAGAAAGCTACTTCTTAAGCTCCTTCACTTTTTATTTAAGAGGCTGACCAGGGGGCCAGATTTTGCATTAGTGATAGGCTTTTGACTTTGGCAAAATTACAAGCATTGCAATGTCTGAAAAATTCCCCCTTTTCTCTACACCTCCTAGTAGTTTATATACTCTTCTGTCATCTTCTAATCCCTTTACACATCAATTTCCTTGTAATATCACCACTGCTTAACTTAATGTCTGACATATATAGCATGTGTTCTATAATTTCTTATTGACTGTCTTCCAGTCCCTTAAATTTTGTGACTTGGAGTAAGTTCATTCAACTCTTTTGTTCTTAGATCCCTTTTCAACAAAATAAAAGCATCTAATGCTGTTTGCTTTCAACTCTTGGAGAACAAGATGCCACTCCCAAATTAAGCTCTTTACTTCTAATCTCATAAAATATTCCCACCCCAGCTTCAAGCTTTGACTGACATTTCCTTCCACAGCTTCCTCTCCCTTCTCATTGGAACTAGGGAGAGCAAAGTACTAAATTCCTCCCAATGTTCTCCTTTATAGAAAGCAAAAAATAGACTTGCTCACTCCACTCTACATTTGTTTCCCTACCTGGGTTTCAATTCTGGTGAATAAGAAATCCCCTTACAATAATCCCTATCTTGAAGGTACCCCCTTGATCTCTCCACCTCTTGCTTTTGTATGTTGTCTCTCTTGATTACTTGTGAGCTTACTATCTTCCCTTTTATTAACTTCAGTGTCTGGCACGTTAGGTGTTTAATAAATATTTATTAGATCAGATTGGATTGAACTAATCAATCTATAAAATCTTTTCCAGTGCTATTTTACTTATCAACAATTGAATATAAAAAGAAAAAATAATTTGTTTTATATGAAAAAAATTTTTTTTGGGCAGGAACCAACCCACGCAGATGAGAATGGAAAGTAATAAATGGTATGTGTATCCTTCACAGACAAATGAGATTTTTCTTTAAGTAAGATCTTTTAAACCAAAAAGGAAAATTGACCAAAAAATGCTTCTAATTAAACAGACAGCATCAGTGTCTTAGGTCTTAAGAAAAATGTAATTTCTGCTCAGTGACTGAAGAAATCTTCCTATAATATATTTAAACACTTTCTCAGCACTAGATTTCACTTTGGCAGAGGTAATCAAGCTTATAAATCAAAAGCTTTATGCATTGACTTATCATTCAGAGCTACTTCCTACTGTCATCAAAACCAAGCTTTATGCTGGAGTAAGTCTTCTCTGATGCTATATGAATCTGATATCCTGTGCTGGAAAAATATTGAGGATTGGAGGAAGTGAGGGTAGAAGATTTGGTAGTTCAGTGAATAGAGCACAGGGCCTGGAGTCAGGAAGACCTACAAATCTGGCTCTGGCACTATCAGTATGACCCTGAACTAGTCAATTATCTCTCCTCACCTCAGTTTAATAGAACTATGTCCCAGGGTTGTTGTGAAGATCAAAGGAAATAATAATTGTAAAGCACTTAGCACAATGCTGGGCATTTAGTAAGCAATATGTAAATCTTAGTTGTTGTTATCATCATTATTATTATTTACTTCCACTTGGGTTTATTTACAAAAGGCTCCTTGGTTAAGGTCTGCATTGATTTCTATATACAGGACACATTTATACAATTCACTTTTTTGTAAAAAAAAGAAAATGAATGCTAGTGGCCACCTTCAGCGACTATGCTCAATTTTTTAGCCGCTGGTGACTTTTCCTCCTATCAGCTTGACTAAATCCAATTATCTGTGAGAACCAATCACTAGGGCAATACAGAAGTGCTTCTGACAGGGTGAAATTAACACCAATGTTGTAAAAGATAGACAATTTCTCAGTAGCCAAACACATGGTCTGCAATGCAGCAGGTGTTGATATAATCTAGAAAAACTCACTCATCAGAAAGGGATTTTAATTCATTATGGTCACTTTACAAATCAAAGCTGTCACTATCTCAGCTGTAGCATCTTCAAAGTTTCATTGACATGAGATAAGCTTACTATGACCTGCATCACAAATTGATGGGCTACAAGGACCAATTCTCCTCCAGCCGCAGTTCCCATTCTCTTTCCTATTTAATTCCCTTTTATCTTCTCTATTGTTAAAATGAGCCTAAGTCTGCACAGGATGGTGTGGAGCAGGTATGAGAAGTTTACTAAAAATAGGATATGTTTGCATGCTTTTTAATTTTGTTAATTTTGTTAATATGTATAGATTTGGCTTTTGTTTGTTTATTTTGAGGGAAGGATGGCCCATTCCTGTGATCTCATTAGGGTAGAGAATTCCACCAAGGTACAGGGGCAATTTATCTATAAATTCTAGCCTTAAAGAGTTACATGGGGTAAAGAATTTAAGGGACTTGCCCAGGATTATGCAAGCAAACTGTATCAAGTTTGAATCCAGATCCTCTAGATTTTAGTGCTGACTCTGTTTACTTGACTCTCTTGCATGTACTCTAACCTCTACTTTAAAGATGAGGAAACTGGAGATCAAAAATATTAAATAAATGACCTGTTCAAATTCATGTAAAAGTAATTGGCTAAAGGCAGCTGATGGCATAGTGGATAGAGCACCTGCTCTGGAGTTAGGAAGACCTGACTTCAAACTAAGCCTCAGATACTTAGTGGTTGTATGACCCTGGCAAATCATTTAACCCCAGGTGCCTCTCTAAAAAAAAAAAAAAAAAAAAAAAAAAAAACAACTTTTTTTAAATTAAGTGGCTGATCTTGGAAGTCAGATTTAGTTCTCCTGACTCAGAGTTTCCTTCCCACTATGCAAGACTCTCCAATTGCTAGAATAAGCCTGTCTTGCTAGTCCAAATATTCATGAATATTTTGCTGAGGTATTCTACTTATTAGTCATTTGAACTACACTCATTTTCAAGGAACTACAATAATAAATTATGTGTATGGAGTACACTATGTACTTGCATATATAAGGTTTTGTATGTGTACTATATATATTTGCATATATGTATGTATAGGCATGTGCATTTTTATGCTTTGTACATGCATATGTTTTGTGTGCTTGATTATATTTGTATGTATTTATATGTATATGTAGTTATGTTTGTGTGCATTTACATATATGTGTGCATGCATATATATCTTGAATCTCACTGGCTTCCTTTTGTACCCAAAGTCATTTTCTGTTTAACCCTTCTGAAAATTGAGCGTGTATCTTTTTCCTCTGTGGAAATGTTGGCAGTACTAGTGTTTTGCTCCAGCAAATTCAGTGTTGAAGCCCGAAATGAAAAATGTGAGTAATAAAAGCCTATTTGTCCCTAGGGTATACTGGCTATTAACTGCGGTCAGCCACCATTCAAATGTTAGCCAGAGCAAGAAAACTAGCTTGTACAAAGATTCTTGTGACTACTTTGTTCAATATTATACTTTTCAACCACCTTTAGTACTATGGCTCTGCTGGGATCTGGCTCATGGAGGCTGGGGTGAGAGAGGTTTAGATTGAATTCTGAAATCCAGATGAGGCACTTTAATTCTGAAATGCTGGGAGTTTAGAGAAAGTGGATGTGAAGCAAAAGCACACATTTTTCAATTACAATTTTGTTTTTTTTTAATTCAATAACATTGAGCCCAATGCAGGCAGTGGATATGATTTCAAATGTACCTCCCTCATGTAAGAATACACATACCTACACACACTCCACCAAATGTAGATGTTATTGGTTATCCATTATATCCAAGATGGTAGACATTTACTATCACTAAACTATTAAATTATGATGCTAGACCTATGCAAATAGATTTCCTTTTCAGTGCCAAACCCAGCTGCTCAATCTGCTTTTTTTGCTGTGGTGTACAAGACCAGCTTATATAGCCTCCTGAGAGTAGATGATTGTCAAATTTTTATTGTGAACCTAGAAAATCAGCAAAGTCTATGAATCAAGATCTGATTTATTATCTTATAGATTTTCTGTAATTAAGATAATATTGGAGAAAATAATAATGAAGATTAGACTTAAAAGTAGATCATGAGAACATTTTTTTTCAGAGTCTATTGCTATATATTTATGAAAATATCCCTGCTTTAGATAAATAAAGGCACCCTTACTCATTTCATTGGTTGACTTTACACAATTGTCAAATTTTTGTCATTTAATCTGTGTAGTGAACTCTGTTTACCAGTATACTGGTAAATTCTGCAGTATAGTTCTTTTTTTTTAAAAATGGACAAATATATGCTTTGATCAATACATATATATATATATACATATATATATATGTGTGTGTGTAAAACTCTCAGTGAGAAAACCCTCTCTACCTGTGAAAAACTATTTCCGATGTTTGAGGTTGGCCCACACTTTAAAAATGAAAATTATCACAACTGAAAAAGATATAGGTTTGCAGGGTTTACAAATTCTCTCTTTAGAATTTATGATTTTTTGCTCTCTCTAGGAACAATAGGCATACATGGCAATGCAGCACATTTAGATTTGCTTTAGAAAATGTTTAATTTAGTTGAGTGAAGTGAGCAAAACCAGGAGAACACTGTATACAATAACAAAATTATGTGATGATCAACTGTGATAGAGTTGGCTCTTTACAACAATGAGGTGATTCAAGGCAATTCCAAAAGACTTGTGATGGAAAATGTCAATCACATCCAAAGATAGAACTATGGAGATTGAATATGCATTGAAGCATAGTATTTTCATCTTTTTTGTTTTTGTTTAATTTTTTCCTTTTGGTCTAATTTTTCCTGGACAAATAGGAGAAATATGTTTAAAATGACAGCATATATTTAACCTATGTGAGATTTCTTGCTGTCTTAGGGAGATGGGAAGTGAGGTAGGCAGGGAGAAAAAATTTGGAACACAAAAGTTTTACAAAAATAAATGTCAAAAGTTTTACAAAAATGAATGTCAAAAACTAAAATACTATTGGGGACAAATTGTTTAATCTGGAAAATCTGGTAGTTAAATTGAATGTAACCAGATAATCTAACTGAAAGGCTTCACTAGACAGAGTGCTAAATGAAGAAAAGAAAGGAAAACTTACTTGCCTAATGTTTTAGGATCATAAGTTTAGACTAGTTAGACGAGACCTTAGAGGTCCTTTATTTCAACTCTTCAGTTCACATATGAAGAAACTAACAAACCTAAGATTTCAACACAAAACTAAAACCACACAATAACACAAACCATAATTCTCCTCCTGCTCTTATCAGCATTAGATTTGTGAAAATAAGTGCTCCATAATTACTCTTATCTGGAGCATTGGAGAAGTACCCTCTTTTTTAATGAGATGATATCAAGGATAGCTGTACAAGGCAGGCTCTGGATAGGAACTTTGGGAGCTAGGAGCTGGCAATTCTGTGTTCTATTGATCCAAGTACCTGAGACCTTAGAAATCATCTAAGTCAATGGTTCCCAAAGAATAGTCTTACTTTCCCTGGGATTGCTAAGATCAAAACTTTTATAATTATGCTAAGATGGTTTAATGTCTACTACGGTGAATAGCATTAAATATGACCCACATAAACAAAATCTCTTGAGGAGTCCTCAGTAATTTTTAAAAGTATAAAATATTTCTCAAATGGAAAAGATTGAGACCCAAAGCTTTTCTCAAGCTATCCAATCATAATGTGGACAATTGTGTTAGCTTGTCTGTCTTATGTTTCAACTTTTCTAGGAGACAGGATGTTTATGATAGGCTCTTGGACTTCCTTATTGGCTCTTTCTTGGTGTTGTATTATGGATGGGAGATCAAAGGAAGAACTTGACTCCAACTTTAACAAGGTTTTTCTTCCTTGGTGGGTAGGAACTTGGAACTGAGTGTAATGTTTTACTCCATGATATGTAAGTCTATTTACTTTAAACTTGACTATGCTTGAACTGTGCTGTACTAACCATTGAGGTAAAATATCAAAGATCATAGCAGGTCAAAGATCTGAGATCTGAAGTACTGGACTTTTTAAGAAATGTTTTTGGGTATGAGCAAAGATTTTTAAATTTCATATTCTATTAGGTGATTGCATCAAAGAAAAAATCAGTAGATATATGTGGCACTCAGGAAAAATGGAAGTAGAAATATGATCTAAGGGGCAGCTAGGGAGCGCAGTGGATAGAGCACCAGCCCTGAAGTCAGGAAGACCTGAGTTCAAATGTGACCTCAGACACTTAACACATCCTAGCTGTGTGACCCTGGGCAAATCACAACCCCAACTGCCTCAGCAAAGAAGCAAAAAAGAAAGAAAGAAAGAAATATGATCTGGCATTACTGTATTTGGGTTTGGGGGATATGTTCTCTCTCTTTGACAAATAGGTGTTAGGTGGAAAGAAAAAGTCTAACTGGAAAGCATAGCACATATTCTCAACATAGAAATGCCCTAAATGGCAATAATCTTCCTGTTCTTCTCTCTTGTAAAAGAAAAATGGAGGCACTTAGAGAGCTGATGGAAACACTGGAAAAACATCCCTAGGGGAAATCACAGATGAGACTCTTATTTGAAAGATACCATAGTCAGTATCAATATAAGAAATGAGACTTTAATTCCAAATGAAACTAGAATTTAATGTTAGACAAACCCAGGAGCTCTAACACACAAATTAAATAACTTAGAACCAAGAAGTCAGTTGGAATAACAAATCCACTCCTTTAATGAACTAAAATAGTCTAACATAATAGATTACTAGTGATTTTGACTAACGGATGTTTTGGTAACTGAGGAGAAAGCACCCTGAAAGCTTTTGATGTCAACCTGGTTTGAAGTCTCTGGGTACTTAGGAATATGTCCAATTCTCAAATAAAAATTCACTCTGAGTTTAAAAAATTCAACTCAAAGATGGGAATAAAATGAATTAAATTTAGAAATGATAAATAACCATTAAAGATCAGTGAATAAATTGCCCAATAATTCATTTGTAAACTCCATTGGAGAAGTTTGCATGTCTCATCTAAAATTTGGCCTCACCTGGCACACTTGCCATGGTAGTCTGAGCACAGTTGAATCAAAATGAATTAAATTATACCTCAGTCTTCCATAAAAATGCATGTACTTCAACATGACAAATATGGAAATATGTTTTAAAAGATTGTACATGTTTAACTTGTATCGGATTACTTATTGTCTTGGGGAGGGAGAGAGGGAGAAAAATTTAGAATAAAAAATCTTACAAAAATGAATACTGGAAACTATCTTTATGTGTAATTGGAAAAATAAAACACTATTGAGGAAAAATGAACATACTTTTGGAGTATTTCATGCTTTTATGCTTATGCTTACTTATTTCTATGAATTCCGTTTCTATAAAAATTGATAAGTGGGTAGGAAAATCTGTTAATCTCTCCTTCAATTAACTATGTTTCTTGGAAACCTGTATGGCCTGTGAGGCCTTTGCCAACACATTAGCTGATGAGAGGAAATTTTCATTGCAGGAAAGATATTAAAGAGAAATTTTCATTTGGAGTAATTTTCATTGAAGTAGCACTGTACCATATAGTCATTCAATTCTTAATTTGTACTAATTTGTCCTAAGTATAAATAAGCATTTATTTTTTTTAAAAATCTACCAGTGAAGCATATTTTTTATTAAAGCTTTTTATTTGTATAACATATGTATGGGTAGTTCCCCAGCATTGATCTTTACAAAGCTTTTCATTACAAATTTTACCCCCAGTCCCCTCCCCTCTCCTAGATGGCAGGAGGTCCACTACATGTTAATAATATTGAAAAACTTGACAAGTTGTGAAAGAAAAATCCTATCTACAAGAAAAAAAAAGAAAATCAGAGAAAGGAAACACAATGCAAGCAAACCTCAATAGAGAGCATGAAAATGTTATGTTGTGGTCCATATTTCATATCCCTCTCTCTGGGTGTATATGGTTTTCTTCAGTGAACAATTAGAGCTGGTTTGAGACTATTCTTTGTTGCAGAGAGCCATGTCCATCAGAATTGATCATCATGTAATATTGTTGTTGCTGTGTATAATGATTTCCTGGTTCTGCTTGTTTCACTCAGCATCAGTTCATGCAAGTCCCTCCAGGCCTCTCTGAAATCGTCCTGCTGGTCGTTTCTTGCAGAGCAATAATATTCCATAACATTCATATACCGTAATTTATTCAGCCACTCTCAAATTGATGGGCATCCATTCAGTTTCCAGTTCCTAGCCACTACAAAAAGGGCTGCCACAAACATTCTTGCACATGTGGGTCCCTTTCCCTCCTCTAAGATCTCTTTGGGATATAGACCCAATAGAAACACTGCTGGGTCAAAGGGTATGCACAGTTTGATAACTTTTTGAGCATAGCTCCAAATTGCTCTCCAGAATGGTTGGATCCGTTCACAGTTCCACCAACAATGTATCAGTGTCCCAGTTTTCCCACATCCCCTCCAACATTCATCATTATCTTTTCCTGTCATTTTAGCCAATCTGGCAGGTGTGTGGTGGTACTTCAGAGTTGTCTTAATTTGCATTTCTCTGATCAATAGTGATTTGGAGCAACTTTTCATTTGACTAGAGATGGTTTTAATTTCATCATCTGAAAATTGTCTGTTCATATCCCTTGACCACTTATCTATTGAAGAGTGGCTTGAATTCTTATATATATATGAGACAATTCTCTATATATTTTAGAAACGAGGCCTTTATCAGAACCATTAAATGTAAAGATGATTTCCCAATTTGATGCTTCCCTCCTAATCTTGTCTGCATTAGTTTTATTTGTACAGAAACTTTTTAACTTAATATAATCAAAATTATCTATCTGGTGTTCAATTAGGAGTTCCAGATCTTCTTTGGACATAAATTTATTCCATCTCCACAGGTCTGAGAGGTAAACTATACTACATTCCTCTAATTTGCTTACAATATCACTCTTTATATCTAGATCATGAACCCATTTAGATCTTATCTTGGTATGTGCTGTTAGGTATGGGTCAAGCCCTAATTTCTTCCACACTAGTTTCCAATTTTCCCAGCAGTTTTTGCCGAATAGTGAGTACTTATCCCAAAAGCTGGGGTCTTTGGGTTTATCAAACACTAAATTGTTAAAGTTATTGCCTAGATTTTCCTGATAACCTATCCTATGTCACTGATCGACTGCTCTATTTCTTAGCCAGTACCAAATGGTTTTGATGACTGCTGCTTTATAATATAGTTTTAGATCTGGTACAGCAAGGCCACCTTCATATGCCTTTTTTTTTTTCATTAATCCCCTTGAAATTCTTGACCTTTTGTTCTTCCAAATGAACTTTGCTACTATTTTTTCTAGATCTGTAAAATAATTTCTTGGGAGTTTGATTGGTATGGCACTAAATAAGTAGATTAGTTTGGGTAGTATTGTCATTTTTATTATATTTGCTCTGCCTACCCATGAGCACTTAATGTTTTTCCAATTGATTAGGTCTGATTTTATTTGTGTGGAAAGTGTTTTGTAGTTTAGTTCGTATAGTTTCTGACTTTTCCTTGGCAGATGGATTCCCAAATATTTTATCCTATCATCTGTTATTTGAAATGGAATTTCTTTTTGTATCTCTTGCTGCTGAATTTTGTTGGTAATATATAAAAATGCTGAAGATTTATGTGGATTAATTTTGAATCCTGCAACTTTGCTAAAGTTGTGAATTGTTTCTAGTAGTTTTTTAGGTGAGTCTCTAGGGTTCTCTAAGTATGCCATCATGTCATCTGCAAAGAGTGATAATTTGGTTTCTTCATTACCTACTCTAATTCCTTTTATCTCTTTTTCTTCTCTTATTGCTAAAGTTAATATTTCTAATACAATATTAAATAGTAATGGTGACAGTGGGCAGCCTTGTTTCACTCATGATCTTATTGGGAATGGTCTTAGTTTGTCTCCATTACATATGATGCTTGCTGATGGTTTTAAATAGATGCTACTGATCATTTTAAGGAAAAGCCCATTTATCCCTCTACTCTCTAGCGTTTTTAATAGGAAAGGGTGTTGGATTTTATCAAATGCTTTTTCTGCATCTATTGAGATAATCATATGGTTTTTGTTAATTTGGTTATTAATATAATTAATTATGCTGATAGTTTTCCTAATATTGAACCAGCCCTGCATCCCTGGTATAAAGCCTACTTGGTCATAGTGTACTATCCTGGGGATGACTTTCTGTAATCTCAACAGTGAAGCATATTTAAAGGCCTAAAAAGATATAAAATTTGCATAAGATACAGTCCATGTCCCTCAAAGAACTTGTATTCTAACAGAAGCTAAAGAATATACACAGATAACTATTCTATACAATGCATAAGTACATTAAAACAGGATTAAAAGAAGTATGAGGCTCAACAAAACTTGGAAATTTATTAAACATGAGAAATAAGGAAGAGAGCAAAGTCAAAGATTCCAGTAAGGTTTTTAAGTACAAGAAACTAGGTGAATGAGAACTAGCAAAGTCCAAAATAAGAACAGATTTATTGAGTAAGATAATAATCTTGGTTTAGTATGTATAGTGTTTGACATGCTGATGAAATATTCAGGTGGCCACATATTTTTTGAGCATGTTTGAGATGTATATATGGAGCTTGGCAGAGGGAAAAGGTTGGGCGGGAAATAGAGATTTGGGAGTCAACTGCACAAATGTGATAACTAAAGATTTAGAAATGATTAAAGCTATCCAAGAAACCACATAAAGAGAAGAGGGTAAGAACAGAACTTTAGGGAGCATGGATTTTAAGTGGTCAGGAAGAAGACAATGAGCCAGAAAAATAGAAAGAATAAGTTTAAGAGTTGGAAATGAACCGATGGAGTATAACCTCAGAAGCTAATAAAGAATGAAATGGTGTCAAATGTTACAGAAAAAAGGAATAAATACAATTTAAAAATGAAGATAAAGATTAGAGTTTTTATAAAGGACATCAGATTTGGTGAATAGAAGGGTTATTAGTGGCCTTCAGGATTTTAGAAGCCTACTTTCAAGGACCTGAGAAGATTGACTATATTTAGATAGATTTCATCATATTCTTCACCAATTTTCATTAAAAATGTATGTAGAAAATATGTTTTTTTTCATATTGTTTCCTTGAAAATATCAGGGCTGGATAATTTCAAATTATCTGTTGACAGATTAGGTCTATTGTTCAGATTAAGGACAGATATAAACCAGAGGAAGATTTCTCTGCTTTGGTAGATGGGAACTTGTTGCTATCTCTATCTATTGCACTTGAATTTGACTATGCTTTAATTGAATCTAATTAAAGCTGTCAATCATGACTATTGGTGGGTGAATGACTAAATGCTGTTTTGTCTAGAAAGGATGTGAAAAGGAGGTAGATGGAGGTGGAGCCATGAGTGATATGTCCTGATTGGCATATTTTCCTAGAAATCTAGCTCATGGATATAATAGGAAATGGTAGAGTGTTGGACTATTGAGAGTCAACAGTCCCAAGATTTTGATTAGTGACAGATTCAACCTGTTACATTTATAGCAGCTTTCCTACAAGGAAAGTAGTTTCCAAAGTACATAACTTATTAACATATATTATAATATATATTATAATATATATTATTTTATTTATCCAACATTAATGCATTTTCTATTATCCCTAGAAGGAAGTAAAGATGTTTTTCATTATCCCCAGCTGTACATTTTTTTTTTTTTTTGCTGAGGCAATTGGGGTTAAGTGACTTGCCTAGGGTCACACAGCTAGGAAGTGTCTGAGACCAGATTTGAACTCAGGTCCTCCTGACTTCAGGGCTGGTGCTCTAACCACTGCACCACCTAGCTGCCCCCCCCCCCAGCTGTACATTTTTGTAAGGCCATCACTGACAGAGTCTGTACTAGGACTAAAATCATACAAGCTTTTATCACTAAACAAGCTGCTTTATTTTTTTTTAATATATTAGGTCAGGGATTTTTTTTCCATTTGTAGCTTTGAGAAACACTACATAGGAACTGCAGCAACAAAACATTTGTTATCCAGCTGAAACCAAAGATGAAGGAATTTTGGAAATTACAAAAGGGTTTTAATAGTAATCTATTAAAAACATTTTTATTTTAAAACAAAGAAACTAAGGCCCACAAATATTAATCTACTTTTCTAAAATAATTAATGTGAGGGTCATGGCAGATATCACTTTCTGATGCCTAAAAATCATATACTGAATAGGACAGGGAAGTATAAAGGAGACAACTACCCACAAGCAACTATAGAATTCTTAACTCTAGGCAACAGGACTTTGTTTTAAGGTAGCTGCCCAGATAGGAATTATGTGCACTTAGCAAAATGTGCCAGGTTTATATCATTGAGCTCTTAAGTCATCCTACTCAATTGTGTATCTTCTATGGATTTATGGAGATTGAAAATAAAGCTTACATTATTATACTGCTAAGATTGTTTTAGGGAATAAGTGCTTGGCAGCTGATTATAAATAACTCTTTAGGAGTTATCTCTTTAGGAGATCTATCTGGTGAAAGTTTTTAATCTGTTACCACTTTGCTTAGAGGACAAGTCACTCACCATTTTTCTTTTCCAGTTCTAGCCTCTGGAAAAAGGCAGTAACAATATTTATTTTTAGAAATCGGGTACATATAAAAGAAATTGCCATGATCCCATCAAAAGAAGGATGGAATGGCAATTTGTGTAAGCATTGTATGTTTAGAAAAGGTGTTTTTAAAATAGAAAGGATGGGAGTAGGTGGTAGATGGAGGTGGTGCCATGAGTGACATACTTTCCTAATTATCTAGCTCATGGATGTATATAACTGTAAGTGGTAGAGTACTGGACTATTGGCAGTCACCAGTCCCAAGATTCTGACTACTGAGAGGACCAACACGTTACATATATAACATAGCAACTTTCCTTCAAGAAATTCAAAGAACCTTTACATATATAATTTCATTCAGTCAATGTCAATGCATTTTAAATTATTCAATTATTTATATAGTAAAGATGCTTTAATTATTTCCAATTTCAGATATTCATAAAGCTCATCAACAGTGGGCAAGAGAAAGGGAAGGGGAGGGATAGTGATACAATGGTATTCTAAATCTTAGATCCTATGAATCTATTATCTTGATACTCCTGACAGTTGAATTGAAAGTCAGAAGACCCTGGTTTTTTGATTTCCTACTTTTGAAATTTATGGCAAGTGACAATACTTCTGAATCTCAGGGTCCTCACCTGCAAAATAAGTTGGCTTACAGTTATCCCTTCCACATTACAACTTTTCCCATTGTGGTTTCAATATTTCATGGGTCTACATAAAAAATCAAATGGGAATTTTTTTTTGGGGGGGGGCTTTGCAGAAGCTACAAACAATACACAAAACCCTCAGACAACAGAAAAAAAAGTTAAGAAATGCAGAAATACACAAAATATATGTATATTGACATATAATAACAACATATTTTATCTTTTAATACTGTGGTATTTTATTATAATTCAGACTTCTTCTCTGGCACAAAAGGAGGGTCAAAACATTTTACATAGATTTTCCAGATTGTGGAGATACTATAACCTTAATCCCCTAATCCCTGTGATGTGGAAGAAATAGATGGACTTCTTCCAAATCTAAGATGTTATTCAGATAAATATTCACAGTCTCTTGTTGACTTTCATGTTTAATATCTGCAGATATATTTAGTATTAAAAAAAGAGAAAACCTAGCTTGCTTTTTTCATTTCCAGAAAAAGTTTATGAACTATTCGAACTATCCTTCCCAGTAAGGGGTTAGGGTGAAAGGTGAGGAAGGTGGCAGAGAATCCTTCTGATTGATCTCATACTTCAGTAGAACACCTTTTTCAAAATTAATGATGGGGAATATTCTGTTCCAGGGAATGTGAAGGGTAAAGTCCTTAGAAATTCTGCAACATGGCTGAAATTAAATCAGCATGCAAGCATGAGAGATGCATTACTTTATGAAACCAATAAACATCCAGATTTAGCAAATGTACTTGAGATGGATCTCAGACGAAAATTACTTTTTTTTTTCCAGTTTTTCCTTAGTGAAAGGCCCCCAGGAGAAGAGTGGAGGGAGTGATAGGTTGATAATGGATTTGAGTTTTCCAAAGAAGCTCAGAGGTACTGAAAGCTAAAGCCTTGTCTTATCTTCTCCCTTATTTCATCAGCCTGTCAGGCTCTGAGTACTTTACATTCACTGGACAGTTCCACTGAGAGAGAGGCCAGTGTGACATCCTCCTAAGGACCTCCTGTGGTGAAATCAAGGAACTTCAGGATAAGAATGGGAAGGAGCTGTCAAAAATCAGATCTGACTAAATATCAACTAGCTCCTCTGGGCCATTTTACTGTAACTTTTCTGAGTATAAACTCAGTTAGCACTGAAAAGATATAAGCAAAAGCCATGCACCCAGAGGCTTTTCTACAGGACTGAAAAATGGCCTCCTATTTGCTTGAACTCCCCAAAGGCCAAAAGTAAGCCCCTTTTTTTTTTTTTGCACTGAATACGGTGACTTTATTGATGGTACACAATATAGGACACTCTAGGCTTCTCCCCCCTACTACAGGGGTGGCTTTGGGACAACAATGTGAATGGGGCATGGGATCCCCAGTAAAGGAACATAGGTTAGTGACATGGGCTCCCCAGTGGTGGAACAACTTTTTTTTGGCTGGGGATGAAGATCCAGTTTCCCACTTTACTCCTTGGAGGCCATGTAGACCATGAGGTCCACTACACGGTTGCTATAACCATACTCGTTATCATACCAGGAAATGAGCTTGACAAAATGGTCGTTGAGGGCAATGCCAGCACCAGCATCAAAGGTGGAAGAGTGGGTGTTGCTGTTGAAGTCAGAGGATACGACCTGGTCTTCTGTGTAGCCCAAGATGCCCTTCAAGGGTCCTTCTGCTGCTTGCTTCACCACTTTCTTGATGTCATCATATTTGGCAGGTTTCTCCAGGCGGCAGGTCAGATCCACAACGGATATGTTTGGAGTAGGAACACGGAAAGCCATGCCTGTGAGCTTTCCGTTCAGCTCAGGTATGACCTTGCCCACAGCCTTAGCGGCGCCAGTGGAAGCAGGGATGATGTTCTGGGCAGCGCCACGCCCATCACGCCACAGCTTGCCAGAGGGGCCGTCGACTGTCTTCTGAGTAGCAGTGATGGCATGAACTGTGGTCATGAGTCCTTCCACAATGCCAAAGTTGTCGTGGATGACCTTGGCCAAGGGGGCCAGGCAGTTGGTAGTGCAGGAGGCATTGCTGACAATCTTAAGGGAATTATCATATTTCTCATGGTTCACTCCCATCACGAACATGGGGGCATCAGCAGAAGGCGCAGAGATTATGACACGCTTTGCCCCACCCTTCAAGTGAGCCCCAGCCTTTTCCATGGTGGTAAAGACGCCAGTGGACTCTACCACATACTCGGCTCCAGCATCTCCCCACTTAATGTTGGTGGGATCCCGCTCCTGGAAGATGGTAATGGCCTTCCCATTGATCACCAGTTTTCCATTCTCAGCCTTGACAGTGCCCTTGAACTTGCCATGGGTGGAATCATACTGAAACATATAAACCATGTAGTTAAGATCAATGAAGGGGTCATTGATGGCCACAATTTCTACTCCGTTGGAGCCGAATGCAGCACGGGTCACCAGGCGTCCAATACGGCCAAATCCATTGACTCCGACCTTCACCATCTTGTCTCAGGGATGTTACCAAAGCAGGGGATCCTGGCACCGAGCTTGGGAGAAGAGCTGAGAGAAAAGTAAGCCCCTTTGAAAGAGGGCTGGAATTGACTCGGTATGGAGAGCGTCTTCACCATCACTTTAGTTTAGAGCCCTGATACCACTTGTCTGTCTCCTCAAACCTCTCCTGGGGTCAGGCTACTGCTTAAATGACACCAGCCAAAGTAATTGCATGTGGGTTCTGGGAAAAAAAAAAAGCATAGAAATCAGAACTCTTAGGGATAATCAGGAATAATGACCAGAAAAGAACCAAAAGACTTAGAATTTAAAGGGATTTTAGAGATATAGATTACACATTTAGAGACAAAGGAACCTCAGGAGTGATATAATCTCACCCCCTCTTTTGACGGATAAGGAAACAGGCTTAGCAAGGTTAAGTGCCTTGTTTAAGATCACACAAATAGTAAATAGCAGAGGCCAAAAAGGTTCTCTTTTATAAGAGACAGAATTTATTTATTTCCACTATACCATGCTAAATGAATGAATGAATGAATGGATTTTAAAACATTTATTAATCTATTATTATGAGTTAAGTGCTGGGATTCTTAATACAAAAGCAATCAGAATTTTCCTCAATGAACTTACTTAAGGCAACAAGATAGAGTAATAGATAATGTGCTGGATGGTGAGTCAAGAATCCTATGTACAAATCCCCAGACTATTACTATTAATATATGGTAGGCAAGTTACTTAAGCACTCTTAGCCTCAGTTTCCTAATCTGTAAAAGAGAAATTATTAGAAAACCCATCTCTCCGGATTTTTGTTAATATCAAATGAGAAAATCTATACAAAGTACTTTCTAAATTTCAAAATATTGTATAAATGCTAGCTACTATGAAGATTATGTTTCAATTAGGGGAGACAATGCAGATAGGACAGTTGTGGTGAGGAATGGTCAATTTTGGTTCAGAAAGTTGCAAGGATGCTAAAGAGATTCTACCCTTGCAAATGAGAAAATGGAGACTCAGAGAGATGATGGGATTTGCCCAATATCACTTGAGTAATAGTAGAGTCAAGATCCAAAGTCATGTTTCCTGGTTCCAAGGTCCTTGCTTTTGCCACTACCCATCACTGATATAAATCTGTAGGTTCCCCTCACCTATTTTCTTTAGACCAAAGAAGGTCTTGCATAAGGGATTTTGCTCTATGCTCCTCCAAAACCGTAGGATTTTTATTAACTTCCATAGAAATTCTAATTTTCCTACAATTCCTAAATTTGCTTCATGAATGAAGATCAGAAATATTGGGGAAATGCCTGGAAATGTGTTTCTTCATTTCTTTGAGAGCAGATTTAGATTTCTGAGGTACTTATAATCCGGACTAGAATATGAACTTTGGTTGAACTCCTAGGATAGAACTGAGAGGTCACTGAAATTAACTTTGGCTCTCCTTGCATAGGATAGAAGTCACTAATAACCTACTATCTTAATTAGAGTTGATTAGTTAAGAAAATCCTTATAGCTGTAGTAATAAGAATGAATAGAAAAGTATTTTCACTCTTTTTTATCGGTTTGCTTACATTTTATTTTCTTTCTCATTTTTTCCCTTTTTAACCTAATTTTTTTTATGCAGCATGATAATTGTGGAAATACATATGGAAGAATTGCACATATTTAATATATATTGGATTATTTGTCCAAGTGGGTGAGGGAAGAGAGGGAAAAAATTTGGAACACAAGATTTTGCAAAGGTGAATATTGAAAATTATGCACATGTTTTGAAAATTAAAAGGTTTAATAATAAAAAAAAATGAATGAATGGAAAAACATTTTATTCCATGGCAAGCATTATTATACAAATGAATCTGAAGAACTTTGCAAACACAATATGAAATAGGATTACTAATAGAAAGGCACTATATATGCATTTGTGTGCATGCATATGTACATGTATACATGTGTGTGGGTGTATGTACTGCACAGGTTACTGAACCTTATTGGGTTTAAATCCTGCCTCAAGTACTTAAAGACTATTTGATTCTGGATCTTCATCAGAACATCCTCCCTCACAAAATATATGGAACTGCCTTTGGAGAGGGATACCCATGAGAAATATCTGTTTTCATCTATGTGGCCTAAGATGGGAGCTCCTAGAGAGGTAATGTTATGAGAAAAAAGTCCTGATTTTGGAAAGACAGTCATGTAACTTCTTAGCCTGAGAGATGGCAAGGGTAGAAAAAGGAAATTTATGACCAAAAAGTGAGAGTTTCTGAATCCTAGTATCTTGGATAAAAAAAGAGGGATTTCCTGGGCAGGAAGCAGCAGTCTCAGAGTTGTCTATTTAGTAACTCCAAGCTCTAGAGCTTGGGAACCTGGATTTCTAGAAGAGATGCTGGAGAGCACTACCTTTTTTAGAGAAAAGAGAAAAATGCCTTGGAATCCAGTCTTTAATGAAAAATTGATACATTTAGTACCAGTATCTCCTGGATAGCATAAGTCTTTAGGGGGAGAATAAAATCATCCATGTGACCCTTATACCTGGAGGAACCTCAAGGCACTTAAGTCCATGATATAGGGGAAACAAAACACATAGACTCTGTCCTCCAACATTCCCATGAGTTATTTGCAAGGTGAAGGTTCAGTGTAAAGTGTGTTTTCTCTTTAGCAACCCCAACCATGTTTCCCTTCTGGAGAAGAGAAAAATCTGTTAGTTGGAATACTTGACCTTATAAAAGCTTAATGAAACAATGAATACCCACAGTAGATGTTAACTTAATGGAAAAGTAGTTGCAGAAGGCAATCTATAGTACTCCACATTTATTTTGCTATGTACAATTGATTCTTCACTTTCTTAATGAAGTAATAATGTACATAATGTCATCTGCTGAACCTCTAGTGAAGCCTCATTATTTTTTCTCCACATTTAACATCTTCTATTCAAGTTCTAAAGTCACACTGAAAAGTCCCACATGCATTAGAAGATACTTCATGTGTATATGTGAATGTGTGTGTGTGATATTATATGTGTGTATGTGTATATATAAATGTATATATAAACATGTATACTTATATGTGTGTGTATATGTACATATATTCTTAGTTTCAACCACTTTGTCTTTTAAATTATATTAGGATTTTGTTTTGCCATAATGTAAAATCAATAAGCCTGGTAATTTCTCCCCTTCAAAGCATTTAATTCTAACTCCAGTAGGTCAGAAAACTCCTTATTTTTATTAGGTTGATTCTCAAAAAAGACACCATTTGAAGTCTACAAGTGACACAGTGTCCAGTAGCAAAAACCAAAAAGCTACTTATATCAAAAGGAGCTCAGCTTTGGAAGTTGTTCTAACATGGTTGGTCAGGAATACAAATGTATTCCTCTCTGAGGATGGCTACTACAACTCATCAGATTACATTGTAGCAAGTCCTGGAAGTATTTTTCTTATTACCTAATCCTATAGTATAGTAGAAGGAGTGATAGATTTGGGGTTAAGACCTGGGTTCACATCTTTCCTCAGCCACTTATTATCTATGTGACCTTGGCATGTCTCTTTACATCATTGTGTCTCAGTCCCTCATCAGTGAAATGAAAAGTATTAAACTAAATGACTTCTTTTTTTGTTGTTGTTATTTTTTCTCAAGCACATGGAAAAGCAATTTTTACATTCGTTTTTTAAAATGTTGAGTTACAAGTTCTCTTTCTCACTCCTTCCCATCTCCCTCCTGAAAAGGCAAGCAATTTGATATAGATTATATATATACAGTAATACAAAACATTTTTCCCACGTTAGCCATGTCACGAAAGAAAATACTGACCAAAACAAAAAAATGAATGAACACACCCAAGAAAAATAAAGTAAAAAAAGGATGTTTTGATCTGCATTCAGACTCCATCAGTTCTTTCTCTAGGGAAACACAGCATTTTTCATAAGTCCTTCAGAACTGTTTTAGATCATTGTTTTGCTGAGATGAGCTAGGTCATTCACAGTTGTATAACAATGTATATATTGTTTTCCTGGTTCTGTATCAGTTCATATAAGTCTTTCCAGACTTTTCTGAAACTATCCTTGCTCATCATTTGTTAAAGCATAATAGTATTCCATCATTATTAAATACCACAACTTGGTCAACCATTCCTCAATTGATGAACATCCCTTCAATTCACAATTCTTTTCCATCACAAAAAAGAGTTTCTATTAATTTTTTGCACAGGTAGGTCCTCTTCCTTATTCTTTGTTCTCTTTGGGATACAGACATAGTTATGATATTACTTAGTTAAAGGGTATACATGATTTTATAGCCCTTTATAGCCCTCTTATAAGCCTAATTCCAAACTGTTTTCCAGAATGGTTGGATCATTTCACAACTCTTATCAACAATGTATTAGTATTCCAATTTTTCCACATCCCTCCTAATATTTGTCATTTTCCTTTTCTGTCATTTTAATCAAACTAGATGGCTTCTAAGGTCTTAAATCTATAAACTGCAAATTGATAATCCTTGCAATAGCTACAGTCAAGTGATTAACCAGTATTTATACAGCACCTCCCTAGTATTTAGTCCTATGCCAACTCTATGGAAGATATAAAAATGAACAAGACCTGGTTCTGATCTCCAGTAGTTAAAAATATAGTTAGCAAAGAAAGTATAACACACATGAAAGTCCAGAGAACAGTATAAGGCAGTAGAGAATTAATGCTAAATTGTGTGGGACAAATTATAAATATTGTGAAAGTTCAGAGAGAGTCAGAGACAATGTGGATTTTGGAAAGCAGCAAAGGCTTCGTGGAGAATGTGAGAACTGAGCTGGTCTTGAAGGATGATCATAGTTTGAGTTGATGAAGAGGAGGAGAAGAGCATTAGAAATGGAATGGAGAGTGTCACTGTATCCTTGTAAATCACAAGAAGGTTAGCAATCAATCAGTCAATCAATAAATATTTGTTATGCTCCCAATATGGGACAGTCACTGTGGTAAACATTAGAGATATAAAAGAGGCCAAAAAAACAGTTACTGTCTTAAAGGAGCTTACAATCTAATAAGCATGGCAACATGTACACAAATATATACAAAGCAATCTACATATAAGATAAGTAGGAAATAATTAAGAAAGGGGAGATTCTGGGATTAAGAGGAGTTGTGGAAAGCTGGGGTTTTAATTGGGATTTAAAGGAGACTAGGAAATTCTATAATCCTAGTGGAAGGAGAGTATTCCAGATATGGAGCACGCTCAGAGAAAATGCTAAAGGCTAAGAAATGGCCTTGTGATGAAACAGCTAGTGTCACTAAATATTGGGAAATGAGGTTTGTGAAGAAGACTGCCAAAGTAGGAGGGGGCAAGGTCATGAAAAGCTTTTGAAAGCCAAATGGGTCATTTTGCATTTTCTCCTGGAGGCAATATGAAGCCACTGGAGTTTATTGAATAGGAAGCAAGTGGGAAAGTGATATAGTGGCAAGATTGGACTTGCTTTTTAAGAAAATCACTAATGGCAGAATGGAAAGGAGAGGAGTTCAAATCCTGCCTCAAACACTTGCTTAATCTCTGAACCTGATTCTTCATTAATAAAATGAAAGCTTTGAGTGAGAGGGTCTCAGGTTTCTTTCAACTTAAGATCTATGATCCTATAATTGTAAGCACAGAATATCATAAACTTTTTCTTCTTTTTTCTGTATCTATTATAATTATGTCTATTATTACCCATCAACCCATTTTCCCCTTTCCCCTTTACACTTTCAAGTACAAGCACTACTTTACATAATCAATATGCATAATTAGTTTAAAAAAGTGAGCAAATTAACTATCTGAGCTTGCTTGTCTTATTTTAACTGTACACATGTTTTAACACAGTAATACAATGATTAGATATGTATACCAAGAAGGTCAAGGGTGGGGGCAAATGAACTATATAAATACACAAATACTATAATAGCATTTGTTGTTATAAAAAAGAAAAATCAGAAACAAAATAAATGTCTATTAATTGAGGGCTAACTACATGATTTGTGGTTTATTGATGTCGTGTATTATATTATTTTTAAAACTTCATTTTCAATATCAGGCTCCCAGCTTTCCTTTGGAAAAAAAAAAGAAAAAGGAAGGAGAAGATAAATTTGGAATGATTAATAAGCATATGATCAAGTCAACTGATTTAAACAGTAAAATCAAGCCATCTCTTTAGGATTTGCGCATTTAATCCAAGGAACAGAGAAGTATCCACCTCTTTACTAAAAATGAATATTTTTTCTACTAGACTGTAAATTTCAAAGAAAGAGCCCTCATGTATTTCTTTACTGTTAGGTGACAATTGTTCTCAGATCTCCAGATGGCTAAAGCAATATGATCTCCATCTGGCCTGTAAAGGAGAAGACTCAATTTTTGAAAAAGCCTCTAATGGATTTATCCCTCTCCCTTTTTGTGGGTTTTTTGGGGGGAGGGTTAGAATAGTTGAGGAAGTGAGGGAGGATAAAGAGAGGCAATGGGGAGGGAGAAGTCAGTTATTGAGTCTCAATAACTGGATGTGGTTAATAATACCCTTGACAAATGTGTTCAATAAGTACCATATTGTAAATACTAATCAAAAATTAACTTACTATTCCATCAGAACTTTTCCTGATTTCTCCCAATTGTAAACACTTCTTCTATCTCCCATTTCTTTATATGTCATTTATTTTATTTATCTATAATTTATCTGCCTGAAGTAGAATATAAACTCCTTAAATTCAAAGTGTATCAGCATTTAACACAATCCTGGTCATAGCAGGAGCTTAATAAATGTCTGTTAAATTGAATTAAGTTGAAACTTTGACCCAGCCTTTGCTGTATCAGCAATGGTGCTAAATCCTCCCACTCATGGATTAAAGAAACACCTTCTTTACCCAATTCTTGGCCCAATTCATCTTTTGACCTATATACCCAGTTCTAGGCATGTTATTGCACAAGCCTCAGACCTTTCTCAGAAATTAAGACAAAAGCAGATCATCCTCAGAAGCTCCACCCAGCCACTCCCCCTCCCTTGGTGAAAAACCAAGACTGGCCTTAGTCACAGGTTACATTGGATTGCAGGCTCTGTGAGCTACCAAAATGAATCACCCAAGAGAAAACAGAAGTTTGAACATGAGGTAAATGAAGTGGAAAGAGAAAACCACTGAACCAAATGCGTTATTCACCACTAGAAGGGCCATTAAAGAAACAAAAGCTGTGTTGTCAAGGAGGGGAGGAGGAAAATTTAATACTTTGATTGGAAAACTGCCTCTAGGCTCTGTAAGTCAAAATAGATGAAAAGAAGGGAGTAAAAAATGCTTTGCATGTGTGCCTATAAGAGAATATATGAGTGTATCTATATATTTGTGTGTGTGTTTGTGTATGTGTGTGTGTGTGTGTGTTTTGTACTGTTATATTTCAGGCAAATATAGAATGAATAACATATAAGTTACCTCATGTTAACTTAAAAGCCCATGCTATCAAGGCACATGCTTAAAGGAAGGGTTCACCAAAACTCATTATAGCAATTTTACACTCTCAGTAAAAAGGGGGCATTTTAACACCTTTTGACTTTCCCTATCATCTCAAAGAATGTGGAACCATGACCATTGTTTTCCTGGGAGTTGTGTAGTCTTCAAAACTTTCTTCTAGTTTCAAAGTTTCAAAGATGAATCTCAATTATTTTTCTTATGGCATGATTTTTCTTTTGAATATTTCAACCATCCCCCAAAAGAAAATGATTTTGTTAAAACTGTTGGTAAATATGTATGTGCATATATGTTTGTATGTGTGTGTATCAAAATGCATATACATATATATATATGGAGAAAGCAAGGGGGAGAAAAAGAAAAAAAGCAAAATGATGGGAAGAAAGAAGCACAAGAGAAAAACATAGAGAAGAAAGAAGAGAAAGGAAAGACAAAGATAGAAAAATAGATATTTGTAGAATAAAAAAGAGACAACAATTATGTAAACCAACCTCCTTGTTATACAGGTGAAGAGATAGAACTGTTACACAGAGATTACCCAAAGTTACACAGAGAGTTAGTGACATAGAAGCATATATTTAGAGCTAAATTTGACTTTATACACTTTATATTCCACCACCCTCTCATTTTTCATATAAGAAAACTGAGCCCCAGAGGAGTTATTTACCCAAGATCATTCAGTTATCACTTTTAAGTTGAAAGTAAAGGAATACTAAATTTAAAATGGCTCCCATCCACCAACAAGAAATTTAAAAAGTTTTTTAACGTATTTTAATGACATAATATAATCAGCAAGAAATAAAAATTTAGAGTTTTAATTCATCATTTTCCTAGTTAATCTATTTTCCTCCTTTTATGCTTTATTGCCTTCTATCTTTTACTCCCCACAATCCTTAATAATTTCCATTGTCCTCATGATCTTCAACTTCTTCCTTAATTTTCTTTTTTTCACTAATTTTAGCTTCTTTCAATAAGGAAATTTTCTTCAGTTCCTTTCACCAACTATGATATAAATCTTTTTTAAAATCCTACAATTACAACTAGTAGATTTATCCAAGTCCTTGCTACTGTTATAGTGATAACAAATAAGTTTCCTCATTTTACCACTAGATGGTGCACCCGTGTGACTTTCAGGCAGTCTCACCTTTAAAGTGAAATTATTGTGAAGGAAAACCATGTTCCATAGGGTTATACAGGTGTTATTATTTGATGTGGAATCTGGAATTGGACCTGTAATTTTATTGGTGTAGGGAATTCCTTCTGGCAATGTATTTGGAACTATGTTCTACAAATTGTAACCTTTAGTTTGTGAATGCCTGGGGATACTTATTATACATAAGTGACACAGAGCATGAGTCCACTAGTGGATGCCAGAAGTAACACTTGAACTCAGGTCTTTAAGAGCAGGTCTTCTTGTTATTTATTCCATTACATTCTACATTATTCTTGATAATTACAAGAATCCTGAAGTCAGGAGGACCTGAGTTCAAATCTGGTCTCAGACACATTCCCTAGCTGTGTGACCCTGGGCAAGTCACTTAACCTCAATTGCCTCAGCAAAAAGCAAAAAGCAAAAGAAAAAAGATAATTACAAGAATCCTTGTCAAGTTAATTTTCAGATGAGGAAATTGAATCTCAGAAAGGTAAAATAATTTGCTCAGGATCATTCAATCAGTAAGAATCAGAACCAGAACTAAGACTTGATTTCAATTCTTCTGACTCCAAGAGAGGACCCTAATAAGTTATTTTTCCCTTGAGGCAATTGGGTTTAAGTGACTTGCCCAGGGTCACACAGCTAGGAAGTGTTAAGTGTCTGAGACCAGATTTGAACTCAGGTCTTCCTGACTTCAGGACTGGTGCTCTATCCACTGCACCATCTAGCTGCCCCCTGACTCCAAGTTTAATTGCATTACCACTTCTTCCATTTATTATAAAAACCATTGGCACACACATTGTAATGCTAACTCTTATTTGAATGATGAACAATTAGAAAATGCAGAAAAAGGGTCCAAAAGTTAACTGGATGATAAGGACAAGGTCTGTGAAATACTATGTAAATAAATAGAATAGAAGGGTGAGGATTAGGATGTTATAGTGGAAAGCAAGAAGGAGAGATGAAGGGCAGAAATGTCAGGTAAATTTGTTGCTGTTCAGTTGTGTCCTTCATGATCCTATTTTGGGAGTTTCTTGGCAAAGATTCTGAAGGAATTTGCCATTTCCTTCTCTAGCTCATTTTATATATGAAGAAATTGAGGCAAGAAGGATTAAGTGACTTTCCCAGGATCACACAGTTAGCAGCTGTCTGAAGCCATGAAGGTAAGTCTTTCTGATTTCAAGCCCAATGCTCTATCCAATGTGCTATCTAGCTTCCTGTCAAGTGAACACAGAGTGACACAAAACAGGACTTCTGAGATGCAAGCACCAAAACCCGAGAGTTAATCATCTGTCTTTTATTTAACTTGGCTTGTTATTCAGAAAAAAAATCAGAATTCGAACTTAGATCTTAGGATCAGAGATTTAGAGCTGAACGGGACATCAGAGGCCATTTAGTCTAATCTTTTCATGGAAATCAGGGGCCCTGGGAAAGAAAATGACTTGTCTAATATCATACAGGTAGTAAGTGGTGGAGGCAGTATTTAAATGGAGATAATTTTGACTCCAGAAGCAAGGTTCTTTGTACCTCCTGTAGAACTCTTGATTCTTAATCCTTCTCAGGTCTTCTGATTCCTATTCCAGTGGACTTTCCACCAAAGCAAAGGCCTACATGTAGCAAAAGTCTATTATCTGACTAGACTTTAAGTCTCTATTCTGTCTCCCTAAGTTTGAGCATAACTACATTTAAAGCAGTCAGAAATGACAAAATTTCCCAAAAAATCTCTATATAATACCTGCATGTATCTCCAGTGCCTAGAAATTCTTACTTACATGTAAATTCATAATATTCATAATATCAAATGAAGCATAAGTCATTTGTTTATTCATTCTCACCCTCCTTTTGACCCTGGACATCCAACACTCCTTGACAGCCTCTCTTCTTCTGAGATGCTGAAGGCCATGGTTTTCTTTTTATTTTATTGAGAATTCCTTTGTGACCTTGGTTAACTGCTTATCTACTTCTGTACTTTAATGTAGATATCCTCTAACCCTCGGAAGTTATATATTTGGTTCTCTTATTTTTTCCCCTTTATAATCTAGCTGGGTGATCTTATCAACTCCAATTATTTCAATGATCACCCCTAAATCAATGATTCACAAATGTGTATCTCTCCCTCCAGTTCCTTTTCATGACTCCCATTCTGTATATAGTTCTCTCTTTAGGAATTGTACATCTGGACACCTTGTTATCAACATACTTAAAACTGAACTCATTATCTTCTCCTTAAACTCCCACTCTTTTGTATATCTGTTCATGGCTTCACTGTTTTCTCAGTCCCTAAAGGTCAAAACTTTAAAGTCATCTTTGACTCTATTTTTCGTCATCCCAAAGATCCAATCCATATCTTGTCAATTTTGCCACCAGAGCATCTTTTGCATCCATCCCCTTCTCTTCACTGAAACTAACTACCACCATCCTAGTTCAAACTTTGCTCTTTTCAGGTCTAAGCTATTGAAATGATTTCCTAATTAACCTTTCTTCTAATCAACTACTCTTCTAATCCATTACTTACTCTATGCCTCAATATATTACTGATTGTTTATTCTCATCATAGAATTCTACTCAGAAAACTTTGTTGGTCATTCAATAAATTAAGTATAAATCCCTAGATCAAAAATTCAAGATTCTCCACACTCTACTTTCCATGTTTTATTCATGACTTTCACCTTGACATAATCTGTGTTTCATTAGTCTAATCTCCATCCCCCTTCATATTTTATCTTCTGACTACTTGCCTTTGCTCACACTACCCCTTGCCCAGAATGAAGCATTTTCCAATGCACAGCTCAGCTCAGT
This sequence comes from Myrmecobius fasciatus, assembly GCA_023553655.1. NCBI lineage: Eukaryota > Metazoa > Chordata > Mammalia > Dasyuromorphia > Myrmecobiidae > Myrmecobius > Myrmecobius fasciatus. Next base: position 190,435 of record JAJPUD010003817.1, on the reverse strand, counting down.
TGCTACCCCCTACCATGAAAGCTCCCCTGACCTCCAAGCTAGAAGAAATCATTTCCTTAAGTTTCTTGCAGTATTTTCTCTGCACCTTTCCTGTACACTTGTCACATTGTCCCTAGAGTCAAGATAATTTGTTTATATCTTTGCTTTCCCCTATTGGATAACAGACTCAGTCTTTTTATCTCCAGGGCCTCATATACAATAAATATTTAATAAACATTTATTGAATTGAGTTTTCCTTTTGTTAAAAGCTAATGGCCATAATCTCAAGACCTTATTTTTAAAAATAGTAATTCCAACCCTCCTCAACTATGGCATTGTTTTTGTTTCTCTAAAATAATTCCTTGACTTTTTTTGTTCTTGCTGACAGTGGAGTCCCATGACAAAGCTCATTTAAAGCCTGTGGGAATCAGCTGGCAATGTTCTGCTTTCCAAGGTGCTTATTGACCTGACTTTTCTCTCTCCTTCCCAGGCTTTTAATTTCACCCATCCTCAGACTCTTTTGCCCTTCCTTGTCTTTCTACTTTGCTGTGTACAGCCCTCCCAGTGAGTGAAGGAGCTAAAGAAACCTTCCCCTTCTCCAGAGAGGAATTTGCTTTCATGTTATATTTTCATTTCATTGCATAACCACCCTGAGATGTAGATGTAAATCAATTCATTCAGTGCTCACCAGAGCCCATGATTTGCTGTACATTTTAATCTTGCAAAAGGCAAATTCCAGCTGCAGAAAGTGCATTTATCCTATTTGTCCTCATTTTATTCCCTGTTTCAATTCCAGTCACACTTATGATAATGACCTAGTTTAGCAGTGCTCTTTACTATGAGCCTGTCTGAGAAAAGGCTGTTCTGCTGGTGTGAGATGTCAGCGATCTAGCTATACATACTTTTTACTGGTATTCCTAGTCGAAAAAAGAAACAGAAGCTTCCCTCCATTGTTTTTGTGTTGCCTCAGGAGCTATCTTGTTTATGCTGTTTTTATGATGTCATTGCATATAAGAATTCTTTCTGGCATGATGTTTCAAAAGGAAAGTGTGAAGAGGTCATATTTTTTCCTTAAAATACTTCCTTGAGGAAACCCTTCTCAATGATCCCCCTCCTCTATTCCTCTCAATACTAATGAGGGTTGTGCTGATAAAAGTTTAACAACAGGCTTTCTGAAAATGCAAAACATATTTTTTCAATTTAATCTACATTTTCTACATTGCTTTCTTAACTCTAAAAATCAACAAAATGATAAATCAAGCCCTAATTTATAGCATTTGCTGATTCCCAAGGTATAAATGCTCACACCAAAAGTTGAATAATCAGCTCTTGCAAGCTGGTACTAATTCTGGATTTAATTCATAATTATCATTTGCATTATTTTAGAATATTTTTTATTAAAGCTTTATTTTTCCAAAACATATACATGGACAATTCTTTAACATTAGCCCTTGCAAAACCTTGTGTTCCATTTTTCCCTCCCTTTACCCATACCTTCACCAGATAGCAAGTAATCCAATATATGTTAAATATGGTAGAAATATATGTTAAATCCAATATATGCACACATATTTATACAATTATTGTCCTGCATAAGAAAAATCAAATCAAACCAGTAAAAAAAAAAAGAGGAAGCAGAATAAAATGCAAGCAAACAACAACAAAAAAAGTGAAAATGCTATGTTATGAACCACATTCAGTTCTCAAAGTCCTTTCTCTGGGTATAGATGGCTCTCTTCATCACTGAACAATTATCGTTTGCATTTGTTGACACTTTGTATTTGGGAAAAGGAGAAATGATCACTTAGGACCCAGCATGAATTTTCTAAGAACAAATCATGTCCAAGTAATTTAATATCAACTGTTTATCAATTGTTCTGTGATTCATTCTGACTTTCCTATCCAAAATACTCTTTCTTGGCCACTATTCCCTACAAGGCATTATCTTCCTCAATGAGAATATAAGACAAAAACTATCTTTCTTATTAAAAGAATTTATTTTCTTAGTAGTTAGTATAGACTCTGGTATATTGTAAGTACTTAATAAATGCTTTTTCATTCATCCATTTCATTTTTAAAAGACTAATAGGCAAATAAATAGAGAGGATAGTGACATATTTATAAGTATATCTGAATTTCAGCAAAGAATTGGTGAAATTTCTCATGGTGTGTCTTTGCAATCAACAGAAAAGGCTCACATAGAGATAGCAAGTATAGAACTTATTGACCTCAGCTGACCAGGTATAAGCCACACTCTACACTCTATACATGGTAAAGTAGTCACATAAAACCCATCATGAAAAACATTTTTATACTGACTGGAGGGTTATCTTGTGATCACCTTCACTGCAAGATTATTTGTAATAATCATCCCTTAAAGAGAAAAAGTACTAAGGAACTTCTAATTTAAATTTTTTATGGAAACTGCTACCTCCTGTTAGCTTAGAGTACACACACACACACACACACACACACACACACACACACACACACACACACACACAC
>JAJPUD010003817.1:62295-175799 GCA_023553655.1 Myrmecobius fasciatus | reverse complement strand
TGATTGAATTATTTCTGGTGCTTATCAGACCTGTTGTTTGATTGATTGCTTTAAGGTGCTGTGTAATGGCAGCTAGTTACGATGCTCATCAGGGGTTCAGTGGTTCACAATCTATCCCCCTCAAAAGGCAGACCCTTCAAACCACCTGCCCACAATCAGGACAAATTGTTCCAAGAAGCTCGAAGAAGACTCCCAGGTGTGTGAAAAGCACAACGCTCCCACTCCTGTTCTGACTCCTGTTCCAGCTCCCTGCTCCAGCTCCCTGCCCTGGTCTCCCTGTGCTGCAGTCTGGGTTCAGTAGGCCACCCCCTGCCCCATTAAAACAGACCTGTTTTGAGGTTCTTCCAGAGTATCTTCTTCTAGAATCGTGTTGTTCTCCAGATATTGTGGATTTTTTTGCTTCAGAATCAGTCTAGAGGCTTCATATTTTGTTGGTTTGAGGGGAGGTTAGAGGAGGTTACAGAGAATCCTGTCTGATCTCCGCCACCATGGCTCCACACCCCGGGTTTTGATTTTTTTTTTGGCAGAGATATTGGAGTAGTTTACTATTTCCTTCTCCAGTTCATTTTACAGATGGAGAAACTAAAGCAAACAGGATTAATTGACTTGCCCAGGATTAAGTGACTTCACTCAGCTAGTAAGTGTCTGATAGATTTGAACTCAAGTCTTCCTGACTCTAAGCCCAGTGTTTTTATCCACTGTGCCACCTAATTGCCCAAAGATAATAATTCCTTTTGTTTTGTCATAGAAAATAAAAGTTTGAAGAAACTCTGGTGAACATTGGACTGAATTCGCCTGGTTGGACCATTACTATTCCAGTTTTATAATTTATAGAGAATCTAGGAGCCTGAAACATCTTATAAATTGCATTTGCAATTTGTATATTTTTTGTCTTCTCTAATTTTACCATAGGACTCCTGCTAAACAACAATAGTATATACTAGGTAAGTTGGGAAGAAGGCACTAGGAGAAAGGAAGAACAGGAAAGGTCTCACATAGGAGCTGGACTTTGTGAATTTTGAAGGAAACTAAGGAAAAAGCAAAGAGGAAGGAGGGGATTCTGGGAATGGGGCAGGATCTTTGCAAATGTTTTGTTTGTAGAACAGCAAGGTCAGTTTGACTGGACCTTCAAGTGTATAAATGGGAATAACATGTAAGACTACAGAGGTAGCTAAGAGTATAGTTCAGAAGGATTTTAAATGCCAACAATCAGTTTATATTTGAACCTAGAGAGAGTAGGAAGCCACTGGAATTAAATAATCAGGGAGTGATATGTTCAGGCCTGTGTTTTAGGAAAAGTTTGAGCAGTGAAGGGGGTAGAATAGCTAGAGAGAAGACAGGATTCAGGGACACCAATTTAGAGAATCTACAGCACAGTGCTCTAGGGAAGAGATGATGAGGTAGTTATGTAAGGGGAGAAAACAAATACCAGGGATATTATGGTGTCATCTTTCTACATATACAAATGAAGGAATCCCTACCAAGTTGACTCAATATGTTCCAATTTCTTAGAATTCAACTTTAAACATATTCTCATCAAAAATAAGAGAGAACATGACAGAGTTGAAGGAACTGTAGAATCAGCTAGTGAAGACCAGATATCATGACTTCTGACAATTCCTAGTAGCATGTGAGTAAATCATTTATCTTCTATGTACTTCAGCTTCTTCATATTTAAAATTATACTTGTGCTACCTATTAAGAACTTAAATTAATGTTCAATGGAAATAAAAATTTATTGTCAAGGAAGTCTGTTGATAAGAACTGGTGTGCACAGTTGGATAGGATGGGCTAAGAGAGAATATACTTATCCAATAAGCAATTCTTCATTCTAATATTTCATTTCATGGCTCCTGGATATAACTTAGCCTTCCACACTTCTGCATCATTGTTCACATTGTTAGGAAGGAAGGAAAGAAATAAGAAAAAAAGGAAGGAAGTAAAGGAAAGAGAAAGGGAGGAAGAAAGGAAGAAAAGGAGAGGACAGAGGAAGAAAGGGCAGGAGAGAGGAAGGGAAGGATAATTTATTAAGAACTTCTTATGTGCCAGGCCCTGTGCTAAGTGCTTTGCAAATATTATATTATTTATTTAGAATGCCCTCCATCTCCTCAAATTTCTGCCTCTTGAAATCTTACTCATCCGTCAAGACCAACCCTCAACTGGCATTTCTAGGATGTCTCTTCTGAAGATTCCAACCAAAATGAACCTGAATGTCTTCTGAACTCTGATGGTCTGCCACTCTTGTTTGGTACTTATAGAAACAATATGGAATAGAAGAAAGAACCGTAGCTTAGCCTGGAGCTCAAATGCCTGGCTGTGATTCTAGCTTGAGGAAAATTTGAAAGTCTATTTATCCATCCTGATTTGGTAACTCCTCTCTTCAATGGATTTAATAATACCAACATTGTCTCCTATCCCCATCCCAGGATTATTTTATCTCTACATAAATATAAGTCATTATTGCCTACTTTTACTGTTCCATATTTTTGTGTATTCTTCCAGTAGATCATAGATTTATAGCTACAAGTAAATATCTAGCCCCATCCCCTCATTTTTTTGCAGGTAAGAAAATTGAAGGCTAGTTGTATTATTTGCCTAAGGTCAGACAGGCAGTCTGAAACAAGATCAGTACTCCAACTTAAGTCTCCTAAACTCAAGTTCAATATCAATCCCATTGTACTATGCTACTTCTCTGTTAGAAAAAAAAAATTTTCTTTCTTATTTCCTCAAGTAGATTGTAGAAGCTTTGAGAGCGGAGAATACATTTTAATTTAATTCTTAAATGTAATTCTTTTTTTGAGACTGGATTTTACTCAGTCTATAAATGCAGGTACCACTCAGAGGCCCCAGTCCCAATTTTTGTTGTTGTTGAGTCATGCTCAAATCCATTACCCCATTTGGGACTTTTTTGCCAAAGATGTTGGAGTGGTTTGCTATTTCCTTCTACTTTTACATATGAGGAACTGAGGCAAACAGGGTTAAGTGGCTTGGCCAGGGTCACTTACCTAGTAAGTGTCTGAGATAGGATTAGAACTCAGGTCCTCCTGACTCCAGGCCCAATGCTCTATTCATTGTACCACCTACCTTCCCCCCAACCTAATACTCTTCAACAAAGAAACTTTAACCTGTTCTGTTTTTTTCCAATCTGAGCTAACTCACCTCTTGTTAGAAACTCTGCTGACCATCCATTCCCAGAGGCTCACCATAATGGTATTGAGCTTAACTTTCACCCTACTCAGAACTCAACTTAAGTTATAGAAATAGCCCCAGTCCCCCAGAAGCCAGAACCACAGGTATGTGTTCCCCAAACCATCAGGGACTGAATTTAAACAGCATTTAGCATACTGGTTCGCACAAAGTAGACACTCTTGTCTCACCTTAATCTCATGAAGTCCTATATCATCAGGGCAACAAAGGATGGTATGGGTCAGCCAGTTCGGTAGTGGACAGAGATGTTCTTTAGGATATATGTGCTTCCACCTCCTCATTTAACAGAATACAAATGGTTTCATTGACTTTCCCAAGTAGGTCATTTACATTCTCACCACTGCCTGTATGTATCTGTAGGACCTAGACTTGCAAGATGAGATTTCAGTTACATTAAAAAGAGATGAATAACCCTGACTGCGATTATTTTTCCTTTGGTAAAAAAAATCCATTTAAACTGGCTGTATTCCAGCGCACTTTTTACACTGATTAATTCCTCTCCAGACTTGACCCACTAGTCTCTTCACCATTCACATTCACTATTTATTCCAATAATAATTCATTAACTTGATTTCAGTATTGACCATAAGACCTGGCCAAATGTTTTTCAAATTTCTTGCTGATCTGCTCAGTGATGATTGTGCTATTAGCCTGGAAGATAGCCATGTTATTTAAAGCTAATGAAACTGGAGATTATATGAGGCTGCAAAATTCACCCTTGGTTGACATCTAGTGATATGGGTAGAGTTTCTTTTCTCCCCATCACCAAAGCCTGAACAAAATGTGTCTTGTTTATGATATTTTACTAAAAAGAAGTCCAAAAAGAAAACAAAGCACAATGTTGAGCATCTAGTATTTTATCAATGCCAAAAATACAGAGGATACAGATTTGTTGGTCTCTTCTCCTCCCAAAGAACCAGAGTTGGAGATAGAGATGGAATCAAAAATAAGTAGGGTAGTCAATTTGCTACAGTACAGCATGAAAAGGGATACAAAGAGAAACTGCTTAATAGCACTTTTAAAAAAACAAATGCACATATTTTATTATTGTTAAACTGCATTAAAAATATGTACATTTGCAAAAAAAAAAAAGGCCAGGAAAAAAATTCAATAAAATGCATCAAATTCTGTCAGGTAGCTTATCTAATTCCACCTACTCTGAATTCTACTAGACTTTTAAATGATCATTTCTTTTGGTCTGCAATCTTGTTCCCAACCAGTTTAAAAAAGAAGGATTTACTAATTCAGGATCAAGTATTCAACTGTTCACCATGTTAATAGATTCAGACAAGGAACTTCATTGAAACAGTAAAAACATATCGAGACATATATAAATAGCAAAGCAAGGAAATAATTGCATGAATGTATTCCATTTCGACTTCGACAAGGTTGAAGGTTGTAAGGGTCAGAAACATTAAAATGTAAAGGGGAAGACTTTTCAGATGTAAAGCATGGATAGTTCAATTACACATGAAAATTTCCATACTCAGAATGATAACAGCTAACATTTATATAATACATTAAGGTTTACAAATGGCATTGGGGTATCACAAAAACCCAGAAATATAAGCACTACTATTACCCCCATTTTTTTTTAGCTTAAAGAAACTGAGAGAGAAATAAGTTGTGAATTGTCTGAGATCTCAGAACTAGAAACTGAATGTATGAGGCAGGATTTGAACTCATCTTTTTGACACCAAAACAAGCATTTTTTTCCCATTACGCCAATGGACTTGCCCAAGAGCACAGAATGCTTCGGTCATTTATTAAATATCAGTATGAACCTGAGAAGTGTAGTTTATCACCATAAGTAAAGGTAACACTGAGGAAACTTGCTCTGAACCAAGAAGAATTCTTAAAGAGGGAAGAAGGATAGACATTTCCCACTTCTTGTGTCAGGGTAACAAACTCTGGGATAATCTTGGAGAAAAGCCTTCTGCCAATCTTTGGTTAAGGTTCATTGTACTTGCTGAATGAACCTTGTGAAGAGTATGGGCTAATCTGCTCTTCCCAGTCATGAAGTAGCTAAGCCTGGAGAGAAGTTGACTCTAGAAACAATCTGGTTCTTGATTCAGCCTAATAGAGAACTGACCTATTTAGCTGAGGTAATCTGCCCCACAAAGAACTAGCCCAGCTGAGCAGCATAATAACTAATCCATAACCAATGTTATGCCTCATAGAAAAATTCATGAGGAAGTTTCTCCTAAGAGAGAAATTTGGGACCCTGCTATTTCAGAGTTGTAAATTTCTTTGGTTATATGTCTTCCCTGTACATATAACTCCCTCCTGTTATAATTTAACTTTGTGCCCACTTTTCATCCCAAAAATTCTGTGTGTATTTGTGGATCTATATGTCCCAGATTTGAGTTCTCCAAGTATAGATCTTCCTATGCCATTTAAGGAAGTTTCTTTTCTTTCTTTTTTTTTTTTAAAGCTAATTGAATCTATTGGGTAATTGTAAAAAGGGGAAAGACACCAGCAAAGACTTCTAAACAATAGGGTGAAGATAATAGCCACCCATAGAATTAATTATCCCTAGAACTCTGAAAGTAAGCTCCTTTTGTCCCCTTTTGGGATCCAAATAACTATTACTAGTATGGATTGAGAGAGTAACCCAAGAGTGAGTGCGACCCACTATTAGCACGCACTTCTATACTCTGACCCTCTCCCTTACATCTTACCCAGAGTGCCTTAGAATACAAGTTCCTCTAAGATTCATTTTCTAGCAAGATAACTCTCTCACTGTGAAACTGTAATGAAGGGACTGCAACTTTTAAGGAAGCCATCCTTGGAATAGTTGAAAACTGCTCCTGCCCATATCTGCAGTCCCTTATTTGTGATTTCCTGGTCTCTCCTATTCTTTATTTAGTCTGTCTTATCTCAGGAAATACTCTTTCTCAATAAAGCTATCTCCATACTGCTGGACCTACTTGTCTCATCCCAGTGAGTGTCTAGTCACAAACCCAATGGAGATGACCATTTTGCTGACAGGAACCCATCCTGGCTACTTTATCAAGAAGAGGGAGAAAAGCAACCCTGTTTGCCTATTTATTTTCTTTTCCCTTGAGATGTTTATCAGGCACTATTTTCCAAATGATTCTTTTCCTGATCTTCTCAGCTACTGATGCCCTTCCTTTAAAAACTATTTTGTATTAAATCATGTTTTTGTGTGTATTCATTAGCTTTTGTTTCTACCATGTATATTCTTTATACATACTTATTTTCTCCTCCAATGTGAATAGAATTTGTTTTATATCCTATACTTGTATCCCCAGTGCCTGCCACATAGTAAGGACTTAACAAATACTTGTTGATTGGTTGACTGTTAATAGTGGAAAGAACCTTGGCCAGAGTTGGGGAAACCTTGCTTATGGTACTAGCCCTGTCAGTTGATTACCTATATGACCTTGAACAAGGCCTCAAGTTTTTCTTCTACAAAATGAAGAAGGTAAGACCAGATGACCCCTAAAGTCCCTGTTAGTTCTTAACTGCTCTGACTCTATATTAGGTAAGGGGATCTTAAAATATTACCCTTTATTCTCCTGGAGATTAAGTAGGATGGACAGAGAAGAGATAGAGAGACAAAAATCCAAACAACAAAAAATCCCAACCAGAATGGGACTCATTAATAAGAAGCAAGTTCTGCAGTAAAATATCATCCAAGACAGACAAATACTAATGAATAATAATCCAGGGTGAAGAGGTAAAGAAAGAAAGTACAGGAAGTAAAGCATTTAGGGAAGCCTTGGTTGCTCAAAATATCCACCTTAACCATTCACCAATTGGAAATCTAATTAAAATAATCAGGTCTTTATTTCAAATAGTTCCTGGAAGATAAAACTTTGTGCTTAATTCAGATTTGTTACAATTAAGATAGAAGAGAAAAAAGAGACCCTGAAACATAGATTAAATCTGTTTGTTTGATGAAGTTGAGCTGTACAAGGATCCCTGTATCTTAATGGCTCTTCATGGGTTCAGCTCTAATGTCATAGAGACCTCACTTGTCTTGAAATCAAGCAGCTATCTGATTTGGGTTTTAATCTCACCTGTAATCAACTGCTATAGCAACCTTGAGAAAGTTTTTAAGACTTAATTTCTCATCTATAAAGTAGGGATAATGATATCTACCTCATAGGTTTATTGTAGGGATCAAATGAGATAACATATATGAAAACATAAGCCATTATTATTACCAGTTCACCCAGTATTATCAGAATTAGAATTACAGAATCATGGACTATCAGAGTTGGAAAGGAGCCAGTCATCATTTAGTTGAACTCATTAGAAAATGAATTCTCACTATACACTTGATAAGTAATTTTTCATCCTTTGCTTTGTGCCATCTCTGCTCTCAGCAAAGGCCAGTAAAGGTGAACCCACTGCTTCCTGAGGCATACTATTTCATCAGGTTCTAGAGGACTAAGTGCCAACAACCAAATTCACAACAGATTGATTTAACAATGAGAAGGCTATTTGAATAAAGCATATTGAGGGCTAAAAATAATTGCTTTCCATTTTGTTGAACTCTGGTAATGAAGAAATGAGAGGCAGCATAATCCTACATAAAATACATGGACCCAGGAGTTAGATTATAGCCCCAAATCTGAATGTGTAATCTTAAAGAAGTAAAATCATTTTTCTGTGCCTCAGTTTCTTCATCTATAAAAAGTTGGAATAAATGTGAAGACCCTTCCAACATTCTTAACATTCTATGTCATGGGAGTTTTCACAGATTTACTAGAAAAGAAAGAGGTCATTTGAAACATGGGACAAGTAGGTGGGCTGAAAGGGTTGCTGGTGGAGAAAAGGAGGGACCAAAGAGTATTCAGATAATTTTTTTCTGTTTGCTCAAGGTTCCCTGCTGCTCTCCTACCTCCTCCTCCTCCTCCCAGCTACCTAGATTTGCTTGTGGTGTTTTCCATTGGCTGATCTTCCATTCCTTTTAAAATTGATGTGCTAAGAAAAGCCAACAACCCCAGCAAAACAGAAGGAAAAAAATGAAGCATCAGTCCTTTCCAATAGACCCCTCAGGTTGGACATCTGCGACCTCTCTTCCCAAGGTGAGGACACTGATTATAACAACAGTCTTTGGGTTATCACCTGCCAAAGAACTTCCTAACACAATGTTCATCTGCATTCTGGACACTCTGCCAGTTAGTTAATTTAATCAGTGAGCAGAGCATAAAGGCTTGGTCCCCCTTCCTCTCCCTTTCATCCCCACCAGTCCAGGCTAAGATGTCATTAGAAATGTGAACTTTCTGGCTTCATCTGAAAGAGCAAGGAGCCCTTTGCCTCTGTCCTTATAAGAGCTTTACTTTTTTACTCAACAGAGTGGTTTTCGCAGGTGAATAAATTAATTGCCTAGGGGAAAATCTTTCAGCCTGTTCCCTGGGCCTCTAACAGTAAGCATCTCAAGTCAGGCCTGAAAGAAAAGATACTGCCCCTCTAGGAAGGCTTAGTCACTTGTAAAGTCAGCCAGAAAGAGAGATCTAGATAAGGAGGGTATTATAAATGACTCCAAAGGCCCCCCACAAATTACCAGTGAATACTCAGGAAAATCAAGTGAATTCTAACACTCAGAATTTATGGCTGGAGACTAGACAATGGTTTGATGTCCCCCTGCTCCTTTGCCCTCCAGGCCTTTGTTAAGGAAACAGCTCACTTTTCTTTCGGTTGTGCCCTTGACAAAGGCCCAGGAGGGGCGTCATGGCAGCCATTCTCTCTCCTCCCTACAATAAATTAAAAGCATGAAAGTTTGACTTTCTTTAATTGATTTAGGCTTCTGCTTTGACTTATGGCATTTGGTATGCCCAGAGAGGTATTTAATTTGTGATGAATGGTTCTGGCATATAGAAAGAAGAAGTCCCTATTGGGAGGACTAGATAGCTCAGAAGACTGATGAAATAAAAAGTCTTTCACTCCAGTTTAAATTTAATTTGGTTAACTAAAGGCTATTACCATCTAAAGGCTTTTCGATGACCCGGGGAGAGAGAGCAAGGATTGTACATCTCTAACAGTATAAACACTGATCCATGCTCTTTACTTAGACAACCAAATCCTTATGGCTCAGTCCATTTTAGGGTTTTATATTTAAAGGTGGAAGGAATGTTGGAAGACAGTCTCCCCCTTTCATAGATGAGAAAAGAAAGGCCCAGAGTTTTTAAGTGACTTAATAAATCACAGGTAATAAATATTGAAGCCAAATTCTCTGGCTCTAAATCCAATATTCTTTTTTTGTTTGTTTATTTCATTTTACCAAACTGCCTCTCCATCCCACCTAGTTAGAACTTCCATGTGTCTGGTGCCTTCCTCAAATTCTCCTGACTTCCCAATGATACTGATGAAAAAAGTGAATTATCTATTGTTTGTCATTCATTTTCAGCATATGATCAACTTACCTTCTTTTTCAAGCATACATTTTATTGTATCTTTCATACCACTTATCCTTCATGAATATTTGTTTGTAATATGCTTCAACTTACACACAAGCCAGCAATTGTTCCTTGAATGACTCTTAATTTTAATATCTAAAACTTATGGCATAATAACACTAGAAGGATATAAAGAAAAAAGTAAAGAAAAGAGGGAGAAGAGAGGAGAGGAGAGGAGGCTACAGTGTTATAGGACTTGACTCTATCAGCACAATGTCATTCCCCTAAAAATTCAGCTAGAGAAATTGGCCTCTGGGCTCCCTCTCCATGACAGTGACAGACACCTCAGGCAAGCAACTAGAAGTTGTCAGTCAAAATAATTTTGTTATATATTTCAAGTATTGTTGTATCATTTCAACATGAAAAACTGGTGGTATAAATCAGAGGCAGTCAATCCCTTAATTTCATACCAGCTTTTTCGAGCCTTCTAGCTATTAAGGATACAAGAAAAGCCAGATGAAAGCAAAAGTCAACAGAATTATTGGCATTTATAGTTGGAATCCTGGTCTCTTGCTTCATGCACGGAGTCATAGAAAAATCTGCCAAAATATCTCACAGAGCTCTGTAGCATTCCAGCCTCCCACTTGATGGGATAGTTTAAAACATATGTTAGCAGCTGCTTACTCCCATTTCTAGTGCATTGTCTTGGAACTCCATCAGTGTTAGCTCAATGACCCAGTATAGGCAGAGCAAGCTGCTGCCCTAAATCAGCACTGAGTAGTGAGTAGCATGACCAGCATGTACTTTTCATTTCTCTTCATGAATTCTAAAGGGATCTTATCATGGGCAGCTGACATTTTCAGCTGAAAGTACAAAATAATAAAGCAATGATAGCAAATAGGTCATTTGGAATTTCTGCCAGAAATGCTTTTATACCAGCAATTGTTATTAATGAAACCATCAAGCAACTTGATTTAACAGGCATGTGATCTCTTGTTAGTTATTTCTCTTTGGCCTCAGTGTCCACATCTATAAAATAACAAGGAGGGAAGGTTGGATCTCTTTAAAGTCTTATCTAGCCCTAAAACCCCACAATAATGAATTTGCATCATTCTAAATTCACTTTTTATATTTAGGGCAAATAAGGCATCTTGCACATAGTAGAAAGCCAATAAATGTTTGTTGATTTCAATGAAAAAAAAATCCATCAAAACTTGCTCACAAAACACAGCTGAAAGGCACTTTTAACCAAATTTGGACCTTTTTTAATAACTTTACTTATAAATTTTATTCCAAGATTTTCTAGTGTTATGAAAAGTAATAATTGGTTGTGTTTATGTCCACGGGATGATATGAAAACCATTCTTTAGACAAGTGGCCAGAAGTGAGCTTTCTTGTTCTACTTTAGGAAGAAGAAAGACATGGGGCACTGGGAGAAGAAGGGAAACAGAACTTGGGACACCTCAGAAAGGTTGCCTGAGGGGCCAGGAATTCTATCCAACCCTTTCACATTATAACTTACTATTTCAACCAGTTATTCTTAGTGGCTAGTATTCCTTTCTACTGTTTCCCTATTGCTAGAGTACTATAAGTCCTCTCAAGGACCTTTAAAGTCTTTGACAAAGCTAAGTGGCAATGTCGATTAATTGTTATTCTTGGAATCAGCAAACCCTGACCTAAATCCTTCCTCCACAATTTCTTTCTTTTTTCCTTTCTCTTTTTTCTTTCTCTCCCTTCCTTCTTCTTTCCTTCTCTCTTTTCTCTCTCTTTTTCTCTTTCTCTGTCTCTCTGTTTCTTTCTCTCTTTCCTTCCTTCCCCTCCCTCATTCTCTCCTTCTCTCTCTCTCTCTCTCTCTCTCTCTCTCTCTCTCTCTCTCTCTCTCTCTCTCTCTCTCTCTCTGTGTGTGTGTGTGTGTCTCTGTCTCTCTGTCTCTCTGTCTCTCTCTTTCTGTCTCTCTCTCTCTCTCCCTTTCTCTCCCTTTATTCTTGGGATTTGCTTGCTGGATTTCTTCCTTAAGGACAATGCCTTAAATTCAAATCACTCTGCTTCTCATTGATTGGACAACTATAGGTCCAAGGCCTAGCCCCAATTGGTCATTGTTTGGGCCCCCCATTTACTCAGAGTAAATGTAAATACTGTTTCTGTTTTGCCCAGAAACCCTGAGGGTCTTCCCCTCTCAGATGGATTTTTTTTTGGGGGGCTATGTAAAAGAGGCCTTTCTTGGCTTCAATTCTTACCTAGTCTTAAACACTGAATGGGTGTGCCTCAATCAAACTGAGATTTGTTAGAGACCTTAGCTTAAAAAGGTTAGAGCCACCTCCAGTCATCCTGATAAGTATCTTGCCACTGGACCTAATGGCTCCAGAGGAAAAAGTGAGTCTAGTAACCTTTCACAGCTTTTTCTCACTTAAATCAAATTCATTTGCATGTCATAGCATCATGTTATGATGTTATGGTCCTCTTTGAGAACAAAGTTGATAAAGAACAGCAACCACAAGCTATGTGAAAGGGCAAATCACTTAGCCACCTAGTCTTAGTTTCTTCATCTATAAAATGGAAATAATAATAGTTCTTACTTCACAGGTTTTTTGCAGGAATTAAATGAGATAACATATGTAAACCACTTTGCAAATCTTCAAGCCCTATATAAATGAGCAAAACTTCAAGTGCTTTTATTATAATTGCCCTAGTCATAATTCCATTGCCTAGTAGAAGTAAATTAGTGTTGAATACTATTGGTTGGAAGGCACCATTGCACTTGAACTCTCTTCTCCTATGGGCATTTCCTCCTATTAAAATGGGAATCCTCTGACTATAGTGACTATCTTCACTTTTATATTTTATCTCCAATGTTTGCACATAATAAATGTTTAATAAATGCCTTTTCATTCACTCATTCATTAAGTTCATCATTATAAGTGAGAGGTTTTCAGTAAGAATAAAGTGGGCTTTAAGTCTCCTTTCTAATAACCTAAGTGACTAGAATTATAAAGTCCCTAAACACTCCTTGTTGGCAGATGTAGTAAGGATATCAATTGCCACGTAGGTAAATATTAGTATTGCATTCTGTCACTATAGATAAACTGCTGGAGCAGAGCCTAACAAGTTGAGCTGAGAGACTGATTTTGCTAAAATAGGCCACTGGATCCTTTTGATAGTCATGATCAAACATAATTCTGCCATAGAGGGATTATTATACTTGGTCCAGGATCTGAAGAGGAAGTCCTGCCAGGAGTAAAAGCAGTACCGGTAGTCCCTCTCTTCTTCATGAACTTGCTTAGCTCAAAAAGAGAGGTGAGCTTCATTCCTCTAGCTTCCCACAATCTTGACATTCTCACCCATAACTATTCAATATCCTCCATGCACAGTTTCCCCTCACTTGTCCATGTTAATGTGTTCTTTATTCATTTAAATCATATATGTGTATACACACACACACACACACACACAGGGCTTTTTCAGTTAGTGATCTATATTTCCTTTAAGCCTCCAAAGATAGGGATCATTTCAAAGAGTCTTAAGTCTAATGTTAAAAAAAATGCTATTTAAAAACATTATCGACTTACCACTACAAGCATGGCTACCACCACCACCACCACCATCATCACCACCACCACCATCATCACCATCACTACCATCACCCCCATCACCATCACCACCATCATCACCACCATCACCATCATCACCATCACTACCACCACCACCATCACCACCACCATCACCACCACCACCACCACCATCATCACCATCACTACCATCACCCCCATCACCATAACCATCATTACCACCATCACCACCATCACTACTACCACTACCATCACTACCACCACCACCACCACCATCATCACCACCATCACCATCACCATCACCACCATCACCATCACCATCACCACTACTACTACTACTACTACTACTACTATACTATTAAATTACATTTAAGTAGTGCTTTAAGGTTTGCAAAATGCCCTATCTATAGTATCTCATTTGATTTTATTATTACTGTGGTACAGAGGAGAAAACTGAGACTATGGCATGCCTAGGGGTCATGCAGGCTAAAAAAAATAAAACAGTAACAAAATAAAATTTAAAAAAATAAGACAGTATTGGAACTTAACTCCTTATTTCAATTCAATCCACAAGATTGAGGATGGTAAAAACAAAGGCAATTACTACTTAAAGACATCAAAGAATCTAAATGTTAGAATAGTACTTGAAACCATCTGTGACAACATTTCCACTGAGTGGTTAGATAGTTGAGGAGGAATTTAGGACTTCCTAAGGCAGCCCATTTCATTTTTAGATAGCACTAAAGGTTGGACTAGGGATGTTTGTTTTTTTAATGATTAGACAAGGTTTTTGTTTCTCTTCACATGGTTACTAAATCTTCCATTATATAATTTTCATCCTCTGAGACAAGCAAGATAACTCTAATTCCTCTTCCCATATCAAATCCTTCAAATATTTGGGGACTTTCATCTTCCTCCTAAATCTTCTCTTCTTCAAGCTAAACATTCCCAACTCCTTTAACTCATTCTTTTATGGCACAGTCTTTAGACTTCTTGCACAGTCTTTAGACTTCTTGTTCTCCAGTTCACTCTCTTTTAGATGCTTCATCTGGAACTAAAGAATTATTCAAAGAACAATTTCACGTGGTGAGTAGGAGGACTCTGTACCATCTTACAAAGAGGGAATCATAAGGGAAAGGTAAGATAAAAACTGTCATCAAAAAGTATGCCATCTAGGGGAGGGGTGGGGACTAGGGGGGGAAATTTGTAACAGAAAGCTTTGCAAGGGTCAATGTTGAAAAATTACCCATACATATGTTTTGCAAATAAAAAGCTTTAATAAAAAAAAGTATGTTTGAAAAAGAAAGCAGGCTGGTCAAATGGTAAGAGGGAAAGATAACCAATGAACAGCTTATAGACTCCATTACTATCTTAAGAATGTCAGTAGAATTTGAGGAAGGTAATTAGTATTTTGAATGGGCCCCCTGTAGTGAATTTATGGGAAGAAATGAAAAAGAATTGCACAGGACAGAAGGGCAGGCATGGATGAGCAACTCTTTTTCTCACTGGAGGGAAACTCCCCACATTGATGAGATCATAGATTTGATGGAAACTTTGAGTACTAAGTTATAAAATATAGTAATCTACCTGAACTTATCTATTGTTGTCTGATTCTTTGTGATCTCATTTAGGGTTTTCTTGCAAAGATACGGAGTTCTTCCCCATTTTCTTCTCAAACTCATAATCTTCTTGACTCCAGATTCAGCTCTCTAGCCATTGTGCCACCTAGCTGTCCTTTCTATTTTGGTTCAGTCAGTACAATAGGACTATAGGGCTATAAAATTCTCTATTCTAAACATGATGTCTTTCTCTTTTTTCTTTATTTTATTTTTATTTTTTTAAATATTTAAATATTTTTTTATTTACAAAACACATGTGTAGGTAATTTTCAACATTCACCCTTGCTGGTGTTTCAATGTTTTCTTTCTTCTTCCCTTTCTCCCACTCCTTTGCCTATATGGCAAGTAATCTGAAATATGTTAAATGTGCAATTCTTCTATACATATTTCCACAATTATCATGCTACACAAGAAAAATAAGATCAAAAAGAAAAAATGGGAAAGAAAACAAAAAGCAAGCAAACAGCAATTTTTAAAAAATGTTAAAATACGATGTTGTCAGCCACACTCAATACTCACAGTCCTTTCTGGGTTCAGATGGCTCTCTCTATCACTATTGGAACTGGCATGAATCACCTCACTGTTGAAAAGAGCCACATCCATCAGAATTGATCATCATATAATCTTCTTGCTGTATGCAATGTTTTCTTGTTTCTACTCACTTCACTTAGCATTAGTTCATGTAAGTCTCTCCAGGCCTTTCTGAATTCATCCTGCTGATCATTTCTTACAGAACAATAATATTCTATAACATTCATATACCATAACTTATTCAGCCACTTTCCAACTGATGGGCATCTACTGTCTCCAGTTCCTTGCCACTACAAAAAGGGCTACCACAAAAATTTTTACACATGTGGATCCCTTTCTCTTCTTTATGGTGTCTTTAGGATGCAAGTCCAATAGAAACACTATTGGATCAAAGGGTATGCACAGTTTGATAGCCCTTTGGCAGAGTTCTATATTGCTCTCCAGAATGGTTGGATCAGTTCACAACTCCACCAGCAATGTATTTGTATTCCAATTTTTCCACATGCCTTCCAACATTCCCTAGATATCTTTCTTAATGAAGCTTCAGGTTGATTTTTTTGTTTGATTTGCTGGGGAAGAGTGTGAAGGGTTCATATTGTTAAAATTAAAACTCCAGATTGTTGGAAGGCCCATAACAAAAGCAATGCAATATTGACTACCAATCCTTATGCCCAAGGCCTATTTAGGTGTATCAAACAAACTATCTAGACAATGTTGGTAACATCACAGAATATCTTGCGGGTAGCAATGCTAGAGTTAATTAATTAATATCAATACCCAAATTTATCAACTTTAAAAATAAAATTTATTATATGTTTAATAGAGAGTTTCATTATTATTGTGAGCTTCATAAGTTCTCATTATGACTAGAGGTTTTAAAATCAGGACTTCTACAAGTCTGTTCAACTCATATGATTATCCTCAGGTAAGGCCATCTTGAAATTGTTTGATTTCCATATACTTTACATTTAGAATCAAGGAAGTGAGTGTAATGTACCAGAGAGTTCTGACTTTGGAATGAGAAGATACTAGTTATTACTTGTGTAATCTCTGTGAGACTCACATTTTTCAACTCCAAAATGAGAAACTTTGACTAGATAGCCCTTACTAGTAACTAGTAACCCTTACATCTCTAAATCTATAATCCTATGTTCTTTATCTGTGAATTTGGGCTCTGTTCTTCATGAGCCCAAATTCAGAAATTAATTCCAAATTAAGGAAACTCAAAGTAACAATAAATGACCTACACACCCTCTAGTAGCAGTTATGGGTTACTGAACATGCAGGATTACTACATGTTCACTTACACTTAAACTTCTTTCACATGTCTCTCTTCTGAAATTGCTCCTTCAAAGGTCACCAATGACCTCCAAAGCAGCAGATCAGATATGACACTCATGACTACTGTCCTTCTCTTAATGACTGTCCTCTACTATGGCTTTGGAAATATCACACTTTTTCTGGTTCACAATCATCATGGACCAATGGTCTTGCTACCTAGCATCCCTGTTCCATGGACGGGTTGGTCAGATCAGAGCCTTAAAACTGGAAGGGACCTTTGAAATTATGTAATTCAGATCCTCAACTTCAGGATCTTCCATCTCGTGAACAGAATAAGGGTCACATACTGATGAGGTGCATCCATAAGGACCTTCCACTGGTGCAATACTCAAGCCTAGGTGGGCTAACTGGACATAGTCTCACAATGTGGCTATGGTTGAAGAGGAGCTATCATATACCAACAAGTGGATGCAGAGGGAGATCCTGCTACCTGTGGGCATTCATGGAGTCTCTGGTTTAGGTTCCAGGGCAGAAGGGTGTGCTAAAGCATACAGGAGGGACCAGAGGTAGTAAGAGCATTTGTTAGTCATTGCTGGGGTTGTGATCATAGCATAGGAGTGGAGAGGAATATCTGAAGTCAGGCCCCTGATAGAGCTCAGAAAACAATAGCACAAGAAAACTAAAGCCTCAGACATTATCCCCACACTTTGGGACTAGAGCCCATCTTTAATATAAAGTTACAAGATAAGAAATAAGCTGATAATAATAATAACAAGAAGAAGTTAACAAAAAAAGAAGGAATTCAACCATAGCTAGCTACCATGATGATATAGAAGATATGAATTCAAACTCAAAAGAAGAAAGCAAAGCTAAAATAACTATTTCTATTTTTTAAAAAAGCAAAATAGTCACATGCCTATAGTTTTTTGGAAAAGCTTAAAAAGAACTTTAGAAATCAAATAAGAGAGGTTAGGGGAAAATTAGGGGAAAAATAAGAATAATGTAATAAAATCAAGAAAATTATGAAAAACTCAACCAATTGGAAAGAGATCCAAAAACTTATAAAAGAAAATAACTCCTTAAAAATAGAATTTCTAAAGGAAAAGCTAATAACTTCATAGCACACCAAGAAATTAAAAAAATCAAAAGAAGGAAAAAATAAAGGAAAATGTAAATTACTTTATTTAATAAAACTGACCTGGAGAAAAAATGTAACCCCAAAATTTTTAATAAAAAAAAAGAAAAAAATATACTTAGCAGCTATTTGTTTGGATTATTGGCTTTTATATATGTACCTAATTACCCTCCAAACTGTAACTTCAATGAAAGCAGAAACCATGCCTTACTAAAATTTTTATCTTCCCCTAGTGCTTTGCTCTATTTTATGTACATAGTCCATGTATATTAAGTATGAAATGAATTGAACTGAAATACATTAATTGAACTGAAATACATTAATCAATTGATTAATGAGACTTTTTCTAGAATAATACTAGCTGCCAGGCACTGTTGGTTAATTCATAGGGATTAAAAGAAGAGAGAAAGAGTTCTTGTTTTTAAGGAACATTCTACTGGAAATAAAGACATACAACAAAATAATAATTCATTCATTTAGCCAGTATTTATTAAGTGCTACTATATGCCAGGAACTATGCTAGATCCTGGGGACACAAAAGCAGAAATGAAATTACTCCTGCCCTCTAGGCTTTATAATCTATTGGAAAGGAACAATATGGGCCAGAAAAGCAAATACAAAAAATATGAACAAAGTAGATTTTAAACAATTTTCAAAATGGGGAAAGAATGAGCAACTGGGAGGATTATGATAGGTCCCTTGTAGAAGAGGGTACTTAAGCTGATCTTTGAAAGAATGGGATGGACATTTTTGAATGTCCTTTTTTTGGGGGGGAGGGAGAATGAATATTTTTGAATGTCCTTTGAAGGAATAGGGATGGACAGCTAGATGCTACCATAGTGCATAGAATGCTGGGCCTGGAGTCAGAAAGATTCATCTTCCTGAGTTCAGATTTGACCTCAGATACTTATTAGCTTTGTGAACCTGGGAAAGTAACTTACCCTATTTTCTCAGTTCTTCATCTGTAAAATGAACTGGAGAAAGAAATGGCAAACCATTCCAGTATTTTTTGCCAAGAAAACTCCAAATAGGGACATGAAGAGTTGTACCAAATAATAATAAGGGATTTTAAGAGGTAAAGGTGGCAAAAGAGTGCATTGCCAGCATGGGGGACAGTTTTTGCAAAAATTCAGAAATGGGAAATGGAAAAGAAAGAAAGAAAAGCAAAGAAAGAAAGAAAAAGAAAAGGTAAGAAAGAAGGAAAGAAAAAGTAAGAAAGAAAGAAAGAAAAAAAATAGGTAAATAGATAGATAAATAGATACATGCCTTAATATATTGAATAGTTTTCCTGAAGACAACAGTAGTTCCTATTCTCAGAACAGGGATGAAACCTTATGTGCTGCTGACTCTCAAATGTGGATTCCTGAAGGAAAACCACATTATATACCAAGGAATGAATTTTGCTATCTGTATAAGTGCCCTATTTATTTAAAATTGATGGGCCCCAAAAAATCAATTTCTAGAGGGGAAAAAAACCCATATCACCATTATCAAAAAAAATGTCAATTTCCATGTTGATATATCTGAATCTAAAGAAGATCAAATGGAAGAGAAGGGGGAAAAAACAGGAACAACAACAACAACAACAACAACAACAACAACAAAAAGGAATAACCAAAGCCTGGAACTATTGGAGCTTCTTTGCTTTCTTCTCTCAGGTCTTTGACATAAAGAAAATCATTCTTGATAGAGATTTTGCAGTTTTCTAGGTACTTCTGCTTAGGAATCTACCTGGAATATTATTTTTAAAATCCAAGAAAACATTTGTAAATTTTTCTTCTTTATTTTGTAAAAATCCTCCCACATCTACATTTACTATGAACTTCTTGAATTTTTTTTTCCAAAGAGAAGAAAATGAAGTATATTCTTGCAGTAATTCTCCCATCTCTTTCTAATTCTGGATTTCATCCAGGATGAGAAATTATCTTCAATTTATCCTAATATATCTTGTTTATCCACAGTTGTTTACAGATTGTCTAGGTCAATCGTTGTCAAAATGTGGACCAGAGAATCCTAGGAGTCTTTGAAACCCTTTCATAGAGTCTACAAATTCAAAATTAGTTTTTATTTCTAATATGGTAAATATCTATAAATATAAAGCATATAAACAAAATCTCTTTGGACAAATCCTCAGTAATGAGGAAAATTATACAATTCCCTGGGATAGCCTAACTTCAAGATTTAACAGGTCTTTTTTTTGTTGTTGTATCTGACTATGACCTTATTTGGGGTTTGGAAACTGAGGTAAACAGGGTTAAGTGATTTGCCCAGGATCACATAGTTAATAAGAGTCCAAGGCCAGATTTGAATTCAGGAAGATAGATTCCTGACTCCAGACCTAATGTTCTATCCACTTTGCCATCTAGCTATATGGTCTCACCTCTTCCCCCCAGGTCTTTCTTATATCTAATTTGATTTTTTCCTGTTATTGTAAAAACATGCTTCCTTTCATCCTCTTTATAAGATGAGGAAAATCTTTCATGTCTCTGGTATAGGGTTAAGACATGTCTAAAGACTTTTTACGGCTTCCATTTTCTCTTCTGTAAATTAATCCAAATTCCTTTGATTTGCTCCCCCAGGTTCTGTTTCCTTTCATTGTTTTCATTGACTATGGAACTTGAGTAAGCTACTTAACATGATTCTTGGTTTTTTTTTTATCCATTAAATGAATATAATAATACTTGCAGGATTGACAACTAGATTTTGAAGTTGATTTTGAAGTAGATTTTTGAAGTTAGCATACCTTAAAATTCAATAAAAATGAGATCTAGCCCCAGCAATTATTAATGACTTACCATGAGTATTCTACTCTTCACATCTCTCTGAAATAGTCAAGCCTCAAGTGCAGAACTAGCTCTCTAGACATTTGTGTAGTAAGAAAAGATGCTCTTTAGTGCTCCCTTTTCTCCAAGGAAAAACAAGACAAAAACTGGACAAGTTTTTGCATCGAAGATTAATCCATTTAAAAGAGAGAAGAATCTGATAAACTTATTCATATTTTGTAATGCAATGATCTGCATACAGTAGGTACTTTATGAATATTTGTGCAATGAATAAATAAGTGAATGATGATAACTATCATGTTTATCCCACCTATGTGTATCTACTGCTGAAATCATATGCCTTAGCTTCAAGTAGCAACAGGACCATGCAGTGACCTGCTTAGTCTGGCTCCCAAGAGCCAACTGTAACATTTTTAATATGAGCATTTATACTTCAGGAATCAGCAGATGCTATGAATCAGGGCTTGATTTTGTTGACTGCTCACACTTACAGAAGTGATGCAGAAAATGTGCAGACTAAACTTAAAAATATAAAGAGTGTGGTTTTTTTCCCCTCAGAAAGCTGGTTGTTAAATATTTGTTAGAACACCCCCAAGTATGCCAATCTTTGACTAAGAAAAACACCTAAAACTTCAAATATTCCTTGCTTGGACTTAGAATCAAGTTTTGATTGACTGATTCTTGAAGTCTTATTGAGTCATTCACTTGCATTTGTTCAATTCTTATTTTTAAAGTGTTGTTTTCTTCAGTTACCTTTTTAAGCTCCTTTTGTAACTGGCCAATTGAATTTTTTTTGTTCATTGTAATCTTTTTCCACTTCACTAATTTTATTTTTCAATAAATTGGTGTCTTTTTCATGTCTCTTTTGCAGGGCATCATATCCTTCTTGCACTGATTTCAGTTTATTTTCCCATTTATCCTCCAGCTCTCTTTTGAGGTTCTTTATGCAGTCTTCCAGAAAGGCCTTTTGAAAAAGGGAACAGTGATGGTCCTTAATAACTTCCTCTGGAATTTTGTCTAAAGGAACCTCAGGATCTGGGATCATCCCTTCTTTTTCTCGATAAAAGCTGCCTATGGTGAGAGCTCTCTTTTGTGTCTTCATTTTTTTTTAGACATCATGGATATCTCTTTAAGGTAGGAAAAAAAAGGCGGCTAAAGATCTTTGCCCTGGGACACTTCGGCGAATTAACTTAAGGGGCTGGGTCCATGGGGGCGAGGACTAAATCCAAATTACTCCTTAAACAAGGCAAGTCTGCCAGAACACCTGCCCCCAATCAGGGTAGAGTGTCCCGAGTGCCTCAGATAAACTCCAGGTGTTTGGAATTTGGAGTTTGGAGTTTCTGCCAGGATGAGCTGAGCTGAGTCCCACCCTCACTTCCGGCCTACACCGGAGTCCTCTGTTTATCCCTCTGTCCCCGAGTTAGACAAACCTGATGTGAAGTTCTTCAGAGATATCAGCAAGCAGTGTCCAAATATTTCTGGATTCGTTGACTTGAAGATCAGTTCAGAGGCTAATTTTATTGTTGATTTGAGAGATAGGAGGAGGACGCAGAGAATCACGTTTTCACTCCACCATCTTGGCTCCGCATAATTAATTATATTAATAACCAAATTAACAAAAACCATATAATTATCTCAATAGATGCAGAAAAAGCATTTGATAAAATCCAATGCCCTTTCCTATTAAAAACACTAGAGAGTATAGGAATAAATGGGATTTTCCTTAAAATGATCAGTAGCATCTATTTAAAACCATCAGCAAGCATCATATGTAATGGAGACAAATTAAAACCATTCCCAATAAGATCAGGAGTGAAACAAGGCTGCTCACTGTCACCATTACTATTTAATATTGTATTAGAAATGTTAGCTTTAGCAATAAGAGAAGAAAAAGAGATAAAAGGAATCAGAGTAGGTAATGAAGAAACCAAATTATCACTCTTTGCAGATGACATGATGGTATACTTAAAGAACCCTAGAGACTCACCTAAAAAACTACTAGAAACAATTCACAACTTTAGCAAAGTGGCAGGATTCAAAATTAATCCACATAAATCATCAGCATTTTTATATATTACCAACAAAGTTCAGCAGCAAGAGATAGAAAAAGAAATTCCATTCCAAATAACAGATGATAGGATAAAATATTTGGGAATCCATCTGCCAAGGAAAAGTCAGAAACTATACAAACTGAACTACAAAACACTTTCCACACAAATAGAATCAGACCTAATCAATTGGAAAAACATTAAGTGCTCATGGGTAGGCAGAGCGAATATAATAAAAATGACAATACTACCCAAACTAATCTACTTATTTAGTGCCATACCAATCAAACTCCCAAGAAATTATTTTACAGATCTAGAAAAAATAGTAGCAAAGTTCATTTGGAAGAACAAAAGGTCAAGGATTTCAAGGGGATTAATGAAAAAAAAAAAAAAGGCCGATGAAGGTAGCCTTGCTGTACCAGATCTAAAACTATATTATAAAGCAGTGGTCATCAAAACCATTTGGTACTGGCTAAGAAATAGAGCAATTGATCAGTGGCACAGGATAGGTTATCAGGAAAATCTAGGCAATAACCTTAACAATTTAGTGTTTGATAAACCCAAAGACCCCAGCTTTTGGGATAAGTACTCACTATTCGGCAAAAACTGCTGGGAAAATTGGAAACTAGTGTGGAAATAATTAGGGCTTGACCCATACCTAACACCACATACCAAGATAAGATCTAAATGGGTTCAAGATCTAGATATAAAGACTGATTTTGTAAGCAAGTTAGAGGAAAGTAGTATAGTTTACCTCTCAGACCTGTGGAGATGGAATAAATTTATGTCCAAAGAAGATCTGGAACTCCTAATTGAACACCAGATGGATAATTTTGATTATATTAAGTTAAAAAGTTTCTGTACAAATAAAACTAATGCAGACAAGATTAGGAGGGAAGCATCAAATTGGGAAATCATCTTTACATTTAATGGTTCTGATAAAGGCCTCATTTCTAAAATATATAGAGAATTGTCTCATATATATAAGAATTCAAGCCACTCTTCAATAGATAAGTGGTCAAAGGATATGAACAGACAATTTTCAGATGATGAAATTAAAACCATCTCTAGTCATATGAAAAGTTGCTTCAAATCACTATTGATCAGAGAAATTCAAATTAAGACAACTCTGAGGTACCACTACACCCCTGTCAGATTGGCTAAAATGACAGGAAAAGATAATGATGAATGTTGGAGGGGATATGGGAAAACTGGGACACTAATACATTGTTGGTGGAACTGTGAACGGATCCAACCATTCTGGAGAGCAATTTGGAGCTATGCTCAAAAAGTTATCAAACTGTGCATACCCTTTGACCCAGCAGTGTTTCTACTGGGCCTATATCCCAAAGAGATCTTAGAGGAGGGAAAGAGACCCACATGTGCAAGAATATTTGTGGCAGCCCTTTTTGTAGTGGCTAGAAACTGGAAACTGAAGGGATGCCCATCAATTGGAGAGTGGCTGAATAAATTATGGTATATGAATGTTATGGAATATTATTGCTCTGTAAGAAACAACCAGCAGGATAATTTCAGAGAGGCCTGGAGAGACTTGCATGAACTGATGCTGAGTGAAACGAGCAGAACCAGGAGATCATTATACACAGCAACAACAATATTACATGATGTTCAATTCTGATGGACATGGCTCTCTGCAATAAAGAAACCAGTCTTAAACCAGTTCCAATTGTTCACTGAAGAAGACCATATATACCCAGAGAGAGGGATATGAAATATGGACCACAACATAACATTTTCATGATCTCTATTGATATTTGCTTGCATTGTGTTGCCTTTCTCTGATTTTCTTTTTTTTCTTGTAGATAGGATTTTTCTTGCACAACTTGTCAAGTTTTTCAATATTATTAACATGTAGTGGACTTCCTGCCATTTAGGGGAGGGGAGGGGACTGGGGGTAAAATTTGTAATGGAAAGCTTTGTAAAGATCAATGCTGGGGAACTACCCATACATATGTTATATAAATAAAAATCTTTAATAAAAAAATTTTTAAAAAGAATCAAGTTTTGAGTCCTAATTCTAAAATTTGTTGGCTAAATAATTGTAAACAAGTCACTTAACATCTCTAAATTTCGGTTTCTTTACCTATAAAATGGGTATAATCCTTGCTCTCTATATCTCACATACCAATTGTGAGGAAAGCACTCTATAAAGCACAAAACACCAAATAAATGTGGGTTGTTGTTAGCATTACATAAAGATGAGCTATTATTTAGCATCCTTGTTTCAGGCTTTGCTTTGTTGCTGTTGAAGGATGTTGTCTTTTTTTCCTAGTACCTACCTTGCCAGCTGCAGAAGGCAAAAGAAAACAGTCCTTCAGATTCTCTTCACACCCCCCTGACCCTGGAGAAATCTCTCCTACACAGCCACCATCTGTGTGAACTTCATCTTTCATCTAACTTCATAAACAAAAAAATGAGCATCGGAAAGCAGCCATTTGGCACAGCTCTCTGGCTGCTGCCCCTACAAGCACTGTGATTCCTGATTTTAAATACAGTCACTTGATTTTCCATCAAAAGCCCAGACTTGGGCACTTGAACCATCATTTCTTTAAATAAAAAATGCCCATCTTGAGCCTGGTAATAACTAAAATGTTGAATTCTTTGAACCCCTAACTTTGAAAATTCAGCCTGCCCTATAACAAGAACTCATATTTATATTATGATGGAATCTCAACAAAGCACCCACCATCCCTGTAACTTTCCAGAATAAAATAGCCACTATTTTCCTATTTGTGTAGTCTCTCCTTGTTAGAAGGTAATCCCTTCAAGTCTTTTGTATTTGTATCCCAAGTCCTTAATTTAGTGCCTCTCATATAGAAATTAGCTTAAGAAATGTTTTATCATTTGTAACAAACCCAGGAAGTAGGTAAGGCAAATAGTTATCCTTTCTACATCACAACTTTCCCCATCATGGTTTCAAAATATGGCATAATAGCACAAGACATTAAATGGAATTTGGGGGGAGTTTTTCAGAAGCCACAGACAACATGCAAAGGCCAATAAGATGACACAGAGATTAAGACCATGATACCTCAAATTGTACAATAAGGTATTGTAAACACCCCATAAAAGAAAAAGAAAAAATTCAGATTTTTCTGGTTTGGAGGGAGGGCCAAAAGTTTTTACAAGGATTTTCCAGGTCATGAGGCTACTGAGACCCTAACCTCTGTGATATGAAAAAGGCAGCTGTACTATTAAGCCCAATTTACAAAGAAGGGGAGTAAGGATTAGGGAGACTCTCTTTCACACAACTGCCTAAACCACAAAGTCTATGTTTCAAGCCAAGCTTCTACCTCCAAAGTCAGAGTTTCTTACCCTATGGTGCACTGGCACCTCCCTATATAACAGATTTATATTTGGGCAGATTTAACGACCTATTCTTAGTAGATAACATTATCATTCTTACTGATGGGAGAGATCTATAGACCCCAAAGCCCATAGCTGCCATGTGGGGAAGATATAAGCAGGAAGGAAAGGCAATGAAGCAATTGCTTAGAGATTTGAAACTGTTCCGACTCCTATCCCAAGTCTTGATGGCAATGGAGCAGATCATTGGAGAAGATAGTTATTTGAAAATGCCATTCTATTCTTAAAGCTACTGCATTCATCAGTAGAAGGTATTAAGCTTACACTTCCCACTTCAGTCAGATGAAAAACAGCTCTATTATCTACAGCTCAGTTAGACATGGATACACTAGGTTTTGAAACAGAACCAGACTCTGCTAGGTACTCAAATAACCTATGGCCCTTACTTTCCCCTGTGTGAAATGAACTGAAGGATTTCTTAAGCATTTTTTTTAATCTTTCAGTCTTAGGCAACCTCAGAAGTATTGCCAAGCAGATGCCCCATTGCTTGTTAATGTTAATGCTTTTCTTGCTGAGCTGAAGTTCTACAGTTTGAGAACAAAAACTGGGATATAATCTCATCTTGAAAGAATAGGATCCAAAGCACACTTCCTACATTTCCCCTTAAAGTTCATTCTACCCCAGGGTGTCCAGGCAATGTTATGTATGCTTTTAGGGCTTTTTTTGGTGAGGCAATTGGAATTATGTGACTTACATAGAATCACACAGCTAGTAATCGTTAATTAATACGGTTGGATTTGATCTCCAGTCATTCTAACTTCAGGGATGGTGCTCTATCCACTGCACCATCAACACAGTATATGAAACAAATGTTTGGGCTACCAATGATCAGGGAGGTAGAATGTACAGTGAATCTGAAGTTAGAGGACTCAGTTTTAATCCTGTCTTCCAAATATTAACTATGACTGTGGGCAAATCATAATCTCCCTGGGCCTCAGTTTCCTTATCTGTTAAAAAAAAAGATTAGAGACCTCAGATCCCTTCCAAGTCTATGGTCCTATCATGCTATGAGTGTTATAGTCAGTAAGCACTGCAGTGTGCTGGGCACTGGGCTAATCTGTGGGGACACCAAAAAAAAAAGGCAAAAGACAGTTCCTGCTTTCAAAGAATTCCCAATCTGATGAGAAAGACTACATTGAAACAAACCCAAATAAACAAGAAATATAAGAATAAAATGAAAATAATCAACTGAGAGAAGGCACTAGTACTAAGGTGGATCAGAAAGACTTCTTGTAGAATATAGGATTTTAGCTGGGACTCCATGGAAACCTAAGAGGAGGGAAAGTATTCTAGCAGTGAAAGTGTCTGGAGTTTGGAAATGCAGTCTCTTCTGCCAGGAGGTCCCAAGGATGGCCATGTATTATCCTTGAGGGTTCCTCCCCCTTTTCCCCAAGGCAGACTTCTGTTCCTTTTCATTTTTGGTCATAAAGGAAGGGTGTTAAATGCCCTATGAGAGCTTTAACTGGCCAGGACAGAAAGGGTGGGGGTGGGGGTGGAAGCAAGAAGCCAGGAAAAGGCAAGGAGATAAGGTGATTTGACACTTCCATCTTTTTCAATGGAAGGCTTCTTGGTTTTCTCACACACTGACAGACTTAACTTAAATTCATCTATCACTGTCCACAGCAGCCCACCACATTCCAGCCTGTCCTGTGGTCACCCACTTTTACGGGGGAAGTGCCTTTGGAATGACTAAGAGCCATTTTTGCCTTTAAATGGCACCTTTAATCTCTGGATCAGAGGAGCCTTTCGAAATGCTTAATTAGGTCTCACAATACATCAGAGAGGCAGGTGAGGGAACTGAACCATCACCTTAGTTTCTTCACCTTTAAAATGAGGGGGTTGACTCAGGATGAACCGATTTTCCCCAGCCCACACAGAGAGCTGATTTCTTCCGTGGGATGTGTGTTGAGTTTCTGGTCCATGTGCCCCCTTCTTTCTCTTCCTTTCCAGACCAGTAGGCTGTGCTGCTTCCTTAATTGTCAGAGGAACAGATCAGCCTGGATAGAGTTCCATAGTGCTGGTTTGCTAAGGAGAAAGGGAAATGGATGTCCCTTGGGGAAATTTCAAATGTCTATTTCAGGAGCTGAAGTGTATCTGCCCCCCTTTAAAAGAGAACTTGCTTTTCACACTTTTATCTTAAATCATGGGGAATTTAAAGGGCCTTCTGAATTATTTTTTTTCATCTTAATCAAAACAGCCTAAAGAAAGACAATCTTCTGATTTCAGAGAGGACTGGAGAGATTTACATGAACTGATGCTAAGTGAAATGAGCAGAACCAAAAGATCATTGTACACGGCAACAGCAAGATTATGCAATGATCAATTCTGATGGATGTGACTCTCATCAACAATGAGATGATTCAGACCGGTTCCAGTGGTCTTGTGATGAAAAGAACCATCTGCATCCAGAGAGAATACTATGGGAACTGTATTACACAACATCACATTTTCATTTTTTTGCTGTTGTTTACTTGCATTTTATTTTCTTTCTCATTTTTTTTCCTTTTTGAGCTGATTTTTCTTGTGCAGCATGATATTTGTAAAAATATGTATAGAGGAATTGCACATGTTTAACATATATTGGATCACTTGCCATCTAAGGAAGGAGATGGGGGGAAGGTGGAGAAAAAATTAGAACTCAAGGTTTTGTAGGGGTGATGTTGAAAATTATCCATGTATATATATTGAAAATAAAAATCTTTAATTTAAAAAAAAGAAAGAATCTTCAAGGATTGGTGCAAGTGATAAAAAAGATCTTTATAAAGGTTGAGAGTGTGTTTGAGCTTCTAGTGGATGTTTCTTCAGTGGTTGAAACTGAGTAAAAAGGGAGGGGAGGAAGAAGAGGAAAGGAATGAGTATATTCGATGAATCTATCTCAATACCATCCTCTTGGGCCTGTTTCCCTCTTTATCTGAAAGATGAGGGGGTTGAACTAAGTTATCTCTAAGATCACACATTTTAGGACTATGGATCTGCTAGCAAATTTATTTCTGAAAGCTATAGTGTTATCTTATTAGGAAGCTAGACAACAATTGGCCAGAAAGTATTTAAACATGCTTGATTTTCCCCACCACTACTGCTTATATTACTGACTCAGAATACAGAGACTTGAAGATTCTATCATATTTTGCCCAAACATGCCTAAATTCATTTTTGAGTTGTAAGTAGTACAATGCACTTTTGTATTTATCTGATTACAACTGCTTTCTCTTATTATTTCAGAGCAGCTATGTGCAATTACTCAGTAACCTATGCTCTAAAGAAGGAAAAATCGGGGGATAAAGGAGAGATAGAAAATGGGTTGCAGAATTGCTCCCTCATTTTTTCAAAGCTTGTTCTCTGTTCAAAGCCAAAGAATTTGGCTTCTGATATGCATAGTAAGTAGCTCACCAAGATTCTACCTAGTACCCAATTAATTAATGTACCAGCAGGTTCTGCCAGGGGAACACACAATGAAGTGAGGAGTTAGGACAATTACCTAAAGAATTCAGATGAAAATCAATTTCCTCCTGAAATTAAGATAAGGGGACCAAACTCAATGGTCATATATAGATCTATCCTTCCAATGACTGAGGCAAAATAATGTGATTTCATTTTTAGGTTGGCTTATCTAGATCACAATCTCAATTCACCTCTTCTGTTTACATGTGTAGACAGCTTAATTGAAAGAAATTCTCTTCAGTAGCTCCTTCAAATGAGACTAAGAACTTTCTCATACAGTTTTACTTCTCTCCTTTACTTCTCTCCCTTTTCAGGAAATGTCCCCTGAGGCAGAAATAATACCTGGTAGCTTTATAGGTAGGTGAACAACTACCTTTCCACTCTGATAATGATGCTTTTTTTATATTCCAGAATCAAAGCTTCTTCTATCTTCCAAGAAAGAAAGAAAGGTATTAACTGAGAATTCTTTCTTTTTTCCTTCTCATCTCACCCATTCATATTAACACCATTATCTCCTTCATTTCAATCTCTGATGAAGAGTTATCCTTTCTCCTTTGTCAAGACCAATGCTTGTGCAAGATACATTGATACTCCCATCCTCTCCTGATGATTGCTACTACAGTTATCCATTCCTCTCTAAATTTCTATTTAGAACTGACTGCTTCCTTGCTGTCTAGACATCCTTGTTTCCTCAACCTTAAAAGAAGACTTTACTGCAGCCTATTTTTCCAATAGCAATCATCTTATATCTCTTTTCTCCTTTTCAGCTAATCTTTTTGAAGTTCTTCCACTTACTTTCTTCTTAATCTTTTAAACTCTCAGAAATCTAGGTTCTAACCTCATCATCCAATTGAAATATCTACTCTCCAAAGTTACTAATGATCTCTTAACTGCCAAATCAAATGTCTCTTTCCCAGTATTAATTTTTCTTGGGTTTTTTAAATAGTATTTGAAATGGGTGATTATCTTCTTTTCCTGGATATTCTTACCACTACTCTCTTGGTTCCCCTAATAACTATGTGACTATGCTTTCTCACTCTTCTTTGCTAGATTGTTATTCATGATCTGTCCACTAATTGTGGGTATCTCCTTTAAAAAAAAACTTTATTCTCCTCAATACACATAAATAACAATTTTGTGGGTATCTCCTAAGTAAGGTTTTGTCCTAGACTCTCAACTTTGTTCCTTCTACATATCTTATCTGGTGATCTCAATAGTTCACATGGGTTCAATTATCATGTCTGTGTTGATGAGTTATACTCAAAGATACATCTCTTAGTTCCCAACCTTCATTTCCTTACAACTCCTCAATCTTGATCACTCCATATATTTAATTAAGTGTCAAATCTTCTCATTTCTACCTCCATATCATCTTTTGTGAGCATCCCCCTTATTCCACTCACACAGCTAGGTGCTTCTCCCTTCTCACCTTGATGATAGTAATAGCTTCCTGATTGTTCTCCTTTCATCTCTACTACAATCCATTCTCAGCATAATTATATCAAAATGATTTTCCTGACCATGTAACTTCTCTACTTGATAAACACCAATGACTCTCATTACCTCTAGAATCAAATATGAATTCTCTTCTTAGTGTTTAAAGTCCTCTACAACTTGGTTTCAACCCACCTTTCCTGTCACACATTATCACACATATACATTAGGGTTCTCTCCAATTGTGACCTTCTCACTGTTCCTTATACATGATAGTCCATTTTGAATCACCATGATTTTGCTCTGGCTTTCCTGCATGCCTAGAATTCATTCCTTCTTCATCTTGTATAATTTACTTGTATAATCCCTAGTTTCCTTCAGAGCAGCTAGTTAGTGCTGCCCTGATATCAAGTGATAGAGTACTGGATTTGGAATCAGAAAGACATCTTCCTGAGTTCAAATTTGACCTAAAACATTTACTAGCTATGTATCCTGGACAAATCACTTAATCCTGTTTGCCTCAGTTTCAGCATCCATAAAGTAAGCTGGAGAAGGAAATGGTAAGCCAGTGCCATATCTCTGCCAAGAAAACACCAAGTGGGATCTTGAAGAGTCAGAAGTTATTGAAATACAACTGAACAACAAATTTCCCTAAGGACTCAGCTCAAAAATTATCTTTAACATGAAGCTTTTGTCTACCCTTGCCTTGTCAGTTTCTACTACCTTCTCCTCACAAATTACTTTATGTCTATTTTGTTTATATCATTATATGCCTGTTTTCTTCCCCAGTTAAATCCCAAGCACCTTGAGATCAGGAACTATTTTACTTATGTTTTCATATGTCCAGTGTCTACAACAATGCCTGGTACTTTGTAGGCATTCTAAAAATGCTTGTTAGATTGTTCAAATAAAATTTTATTGGTATGGGGCAGCTGGGTGGTGCAGTGGATAGAGCACCAGCCCTGAAGTCAGGAAGACCTGAATTAAATCTGGTGTCAGACACTTAACATTCCCTAGCTGTGTGATCCTGGGCAAGTCACTCAACCTCAATTGCCTCAGCAAAAAAGCAAAAAAAAATTATTGGTATTTCTTGATTTTACATCATATACATTTCCTTTCCTCCCTCTCCTACAGAGTCAATTCTTATCATAAATATAAAAGAAATGGGGAGAAAGTTCAGGAAAACTACCTAATATATTGAAAGTTGATAGTTTTTTGTTCTTTGTAATGAAAAATTCTCTTCTTCACTTGGGATGATTGCTAATTAGGCATTTATTTAATAAAGTGGTAATTGATTATTGAGCTCCTATTGTTCTGAGAACTCTTGGACTAGGTGTTAAGGGGACCACAAAGAACTATAAGGTATGATCTTTGTGGTCATGAAAATTATGATTGTAATTTAAAGATAGAAAGTACATGAAAGGGGGGCAGCTAGGTGGCGTAGTGGATAGAGCACCAGCCCTGAAGTCAGGAGGACCTGAGTTCAAATCTGGTCTCAGACACTTCCTAGCTGTGTGACCCTGGGCAAGTCACTTAACCCCAATTGCCTCAACAACAACAACAACAAAAAAAAAAAAAGTACATGAAAGGATTTCTCTAAAGGAAATAGAAATTTTAAAAGAAGTAGCAACTATTATGGATAGAGGTCAGGCTTAGTCCTACCTGTGATTCATGCTGGCTATGTTACCCTAGGTGAAATATTTAACCACAAAGTCCCCCAGAAAAGTCTATGAGACTATTAATTGTAAAGGAAATGTTGCTGATCTACTATGATAAAAATTTCCTATGCCAATGAAATCAACATAATAAAAAACCAGGTTTAGGTATTCAATAATGTCAGAAATAATTCTATCTAAAACATAAATTAATTCTTATAATGATTTTTGCTTTCTGGTATTTCTATTGTACTGTGGTAAAGGAATGTATTTAGTTCTCCTGATCTTTTTTCTAATGAGCTTCTTTTCAATGGCATCTAAATATGGTTTACAAAGTACTACTTTCTCATTTGATCCTCACAAGTGTTCTGGGAGTTAAGTACTTCAGATATCATCACCATCAGAGAAGGAAAGTGAATTCAGTCTAGTGCAGTGGATAGAGAGTCAGGAAAACTCAACTTCTAAGTTCAAATCTAGTTTCAGACACTTACTAACTGTGTGACTCTGGGCAAGTCACCATGTTTGCCTCAATTTCCTCATCTATAAAAAGACCTGAAGAAGGAAATGGTAAATCAATCTAGTATCTTTGCCAAGAAAGCCCTAAAAAATGGGGTCATGAAGAATTGGATATGACTGAAATGACTGAACAGTAACGAGCTACAGAGCCAGATTTGAAATTCAGATCTTAGAAGACAAATTCCTAAGGGAGTTTCAGCATTTGGGACCAATTATAAACAATCTCCTTACCTATAAATTTAACAAATCTACTGGTAGAAAGCCAGCTTAACCAACCATACTCAGGACTCTAAATTAGAAGAAATATTCAGTTCCAAACCAAAGTAATGCCTTAAGCTGTAACTGTTTTATGTTTTTTCATGATTATCAAACAACAGGGATTTCATTTGCTTCAAACCAATGAGTGTGGGTAGAATTGAGGGCCTGAAATTAATCATCCAGAGGAGTGAATCAATACTATCTGTAAAGAAACAAGATACACTGGGGAACAACAAGGATTCAATTTTGGTAGCAGCAGGGAACCTTTGCCCATGTATATAATTATTATTTAATCAGGTTGGAAGAGAAAGACCTCAAAGTGTCAGCAGCCCTTTTTAGTCATTGCTAGCCCCTCCCCCTGCTTGGTTTCTTGGACCCTATATCTCTTGAGGATATTCTTTGTTACAGTTCCCTGATTATGGTATAAAGTCCCACCTTGTAATGTTTTGTGTAAAAAGCATGGCTTGTAGACCCTTTTGCTATTTGGGAGCATTCACTGAGTCCCCCATAGAGTATAGAGGCCCTGAATGGAGACAAAAGGACACCTTCCTTTTCTCTTCAGACATTAAAGAATATGAATCCCTTTCAACCTCATTGGTCGATCATTGGTACCTACTACAGTAAAGCATGCACGGTCCTGTCAAAGGGCTGCAAACAAATAGCATACCTCCCTTAAGTCACTTCTAACAAGCAGAATCGATTTGGAAAGAGACAACTGGGATAACTGGAGTGTCTTGGCAAGGGGTTTGGGGCTTTTGTGTGTGTGGTTTTTTTTTTTTTTAATTTTATTTCTTCAGTGTTTGGGATGTAATGTTTTTATTTTCTGTTTATATCTCTTTCATCCCCTGATGTCTTTTTTCTAACCACAGCCTTCCTCTCAAAGGGCTCAAATCATTAATGAGCTTAACCCATACAGCTATACAGGTTGCTTCCTCCCTGCCATCTTCCTGGAAATGTAGCTCTGCCAGCATCTGCATGTCCATCCCCCTCCCCCCAACCCCACATCTTCCTTCCTCCCAAGTCTGTTCATTTCAACTTCCCCTTCCCACCGGTGGCTCCTCTTCCACATATGGTTCTCACTAAGTGCAGAGGCACAAGAGTTAACTCAGTTCCTAAATTTAAGTAAAACCATCTTGAAGCTCAAGGAGGCTGTCAGCTGCTGATAAAATGCTAAATGACAACTCATTTTCATTCAGTGGGAAAGTATCATTTAATATTTCATTCCTATCATCTGCTCATTTTCTGCAGCCCACACATGGCATCAAGGCCTCCCCAGGGGATTGCTTCAAAGGTTGTGACCTCCAACAAGATGCTGTCTCAGAACTGTATTGCATCTACCTGTAGGGCAGAGGAGCCCTTTCCCTTCTTTGCTAAATGTCCCAATGCTACCCTCTGCTGGGCAAAAGGAACCACTGGTGATGATGGCCTGTGAAAGCTTCACCCAACATCATTAATCAGTGTTGCTGTTCTTAGCCTTTCATTTTGCATAAAGAAGAAATCTTTGAAAGAAGGGAATAAAAAAAAAGAAGATTCTATTGCAAAGAAGGTGAGAATGGAGAGAAGGTTGAGATAGATGGGAGCAAATGCAAGACCAGAGTTCTCCGGTGTTCTCCCATTGGCTGGCTCTGCTTTTCATGGTCAAGATATTCCCCAGAAATGGAGAGATGTTACTAATGAAATTTACCTCCCTAGAAAGGTTTTGTGATCGCATTTTTATTCCATTTTTTACCAAGAAGAGGGAAAGTTTCTAAATGAAAAGGTATAGAATAATATTTCAAGTCACAGGAAAGACAAAATGGAGGCTGTCATAGGAGAATGACCCCTCCAGATTTGTCAATTCACAAATTCCAATTTCCGATAATTACTAGGTTTTTTGCTAACATAGACTCTCTTCATCAATAATCTCTTTTTCCTGAGCCCAGCAGAGGGCAGAGCTGCTCAGTGAGGAAATTGGAAAGGGGAGCCATCTGAAGATGAGTGGACATGGAAAACCTCTAAATTCAGAGGACTTGGCCTTGAGTCACTGCTCTGTTTACTATTGGTGACCATAGACAAGTTCTTCACTTTAGTAAAATACTGGATTTGGACTAGGCTAAGGTCCTTCCAGTTATAAATCCTATGATTCCTATATGTAATTTATTCCATGGAAAAATATTTGGAGATGAAGAAGTGATGTCTGAAGTAAACAGGGCACACTAGAAGGTCCCTTTATCTCAAAGTTTTTGCCCTGAATTTTTCAGGAAATGGACACTGAGTTAACAAACTATTGTTCTGGAACTCAGCTATATATCCCATGTAGCTGAGACTCTGTCAGATATAAAATGAGAATAATAGCATCTATTTAACCTACCTTACAGGGTCATTGTAAGAATCAAATGAGCTAGCGAAGGTAAAGTACTTTGTACTTTAAAATCTATGATACAAGATGTCCCCAAAAGTCTTAGTATAAAAGCTTTAACCTGCACTTAAAGTCTTGTGTATATACAAGGTGTCTCAAAAGTCTTAGTATAGTTTTCATTAAAGTTTTAAACTGCACTAAGACTTTTGGACATGCTGTAAATGTCAGATATGATTTGCAACAGGATTGTGGCTACTGGTAGATAGTCTTTCACAGGACTTCTAGAACGTACTCCCCATGAATGCTGGGGGCTTTTTGTAATACATGACCATAGACTTTCTCATCAGAGCACATCCGGCCCAGCAATCCCTTCACTCAGTAAAACGAATAGGGATCAATAATTAAAGAGCTTCATTTCCCTCCTTATATAGTAGGCATACAACTCCATGCATCATATTTTACCTGGAAAAAGAAAATGCTATATCATTCATCACTTTCCTTCATGCAACTTCACATACATCATTAGGTAACAGTGGAACTCAACCATGTCAATTATTTTATGACATTAATGGAGAAGTAGTCACAGTACTTTGGAGGGTACACTAGGGTTCTTTAATTTCCATGGAGATATCTGGGTCTTAACCACTGCCTTTTCTTTAGTCCTTGTAGAAAATCCAGTTCCATGTCCCAATTTATTAATCCAGCACCATACACTTATATGGGGAATATGGACTAGATATTAGAGACATACTTTAGCTGGCTTTGGCCAAAAAGCAAGATTTAAGAGCACACCTCTGACACTATGTTACTTTGATCAAGTCCCTTAATTTCAGTGGGTCTTAAGTCCCTCAGGTGTAGAGTAAGAGATCTAAATCTTTAAGCCTATGCATCTATGACTATAAAATTCAAAGATAGGCTACAGAATGGCCAGGACAGTAGAAAAGATCTGATCTGAGTTCAGAAGACTTCATATAGTCCCTAGAGTCATATAATCTAATAATTGGAAGAAATTTCAGGAGTTACTGATCAAAATAGAAAGCTCCTCTGCAATATCTTCCAAATAAGCAATTATCCAGTCTTTTTCCTGTGTCAGGGACGGATAACAATAGTCATCGATAAATACCCTGTTTTAGTGGGACTTTTTTAGTAACATGAATTAACTTCTGAGCTTATATTTTGTATATTCCTATGTGCACTTATGCACATATTATGCAGAAATATACATATATGTATTATGCACATAACTATATTGACATATGTATCTACAAATGTTAAGGCAAGTGTGTAGATTTATGTTGTCTTTTCTGGCTAGCCTGAAATCTCCTTAAGGAGTACTACTATCCTGTGTTTTTGTATATTCCTGTACCTAGCACAATCTCTGGAAAATAGTGGGTGTTTAATAATTGCTTGTTGATCTACTGATTGATTGATTGATACAAGGCTCAAGTATCACAGATTTTCATAGAAACTTGCATATTGTTGTACGTAAGCTGAATTTCAAATCAATGTTTCAAATTATTTCCACCATTAAAAAAAAAAAAACTTTTGGCATGTTTCCCTTGTGTCAAGAAAAGACAATCATGTGCATGATCTTGCCTCCTGAATGGCTAAAAAAAAAAAAGCGGAATTGTATATCACTCCTCTCTGGTGAAATCAAATGCCTCAATTCACATTTTATGGATGAAGTGCATCTTGCTACCCTGAGTCATCCTCTTCAATATCATTTTACTTCAGGGAATGAGGCATTATGTTTCATAAAGAATACTCAACTGTCACCATCACTCAGCAAAGTAACCCAGCCCCGTACCTCCCTGGGGGTCCAGGAGTCTTGTGCTTGAAGTGCTTTGAGCAAAACTCTAGCCTATAGTCTCTCATCAGAAATGCAAGACCTGGTCATGAGATTTCTCATTACTAAATGATCCAAGAAGACAGGTTGTTTTCCTAATGAAAATTGTCAGCTGAGCCATAGCTCTTTAACTTTAGAATGAAAGGCTCCAGGAGGCAGGGTTTCTTATAACCAAGGTGATAGCCTGAGAATGACTTTGCCTTGCAGCCTAATGAACTTTTCTAGGAGAACACTGAACCCCAATGCCTAAGAGCCAGGTTTGCTACATTTTACTCCATTGACAGGATTCTCCATTGTCCTTACTGAGTGGACACTTTGGAAGTGTCTCATCTCTCTGCCTCATCTCTTGTCTACTCAAGTCCCCACCAATTGTGTTCCCTTACTGTCCTCTGCATCTCACTTCCATTATAATATGACAGCCTGAAAAAAAAACTTTTAAGAAGGAACGTTTACTTAAAAGTATAACAAGAACAAATGTGCAAACATCATCCCCACCATATGAAGACATAACCCCTCATCTGTACACAGGTTCAGTTTCTAAAGAAGAGAAGGGATTAATGTTTACAGCTTAACTCATTGCCTACATAGAATTAATCTTACCAAGTTCCAAGTCCAAAGTTTCTTTGGACTCACTTCCAGGTTCTCTGGCTTCTCAGACCCTCCCTACTGGGTTGACAACAATATCCAGCCTGGAATTCTGCCTCCAAAGTCACTATGGCTTAGGCTTCCAAGTCTAGGTACTATACCTTCTGTGCCTCAAACTGAAAATGTCAAAGGATACAGACCAAAATCCCATGCCTAATTCTTAGGGCCTTTGGTCCTAAAAAAGAAAGGGGGAAAGTAGCAACTTCCCCACCCCAAGTCAATTCGTGATATCCATGCTGTAGGCAAACTTCATTCCCAGATGGAAAGAGACAGAGACAGACAGAGACAGAAAGAGACAGAGAGACAGACACACACACAGAAAGAGACAGAGACAGAGATAGGCAGAGACAGACAGAGATTGTCTTCATCTGGTAATTTTAAAGACAGAGCCCATTCTTGTTATGTGATCAGTAGACTGATCCCAGCCACTGATCATATGGTAGGTAATGTAGGATTACTTCTCTCAGAAATAAACCTTGCTGTCTCTCACATAAATGCCTCTATTTTTGGTGGACTGAGCATGTATCATAGAATATACGGGTCCTAAGGAAAGTGGTAAAATGAGACTCCATCTCAAAAAAAAAAAGACTCCTTTAATTTTTCTAAATACTTTTCAACCCTCTACACATCCTCCCAAATGTTCTAATTAAAGACCTTTCACAAGACACACCTATCATCATTCCTTTGCTCAGAATGTTCTTCATGCCTAACCTCACATTCAAGTACCAACTCCTGAAGGTGGCTTTTTCCATTTCCTCTTTCCTTCTAAGACCAACTTCTGTCTACCATGTGTTTATTTTATACATGCTTATTTCTGTTTATGTGGTGTCTTCCATTAGAACTTAAATTTCTTGAAGGCAGAGATTGTTTTTGGTTTTTCAGGTATCCCCAGTGTTGGCACAGAAGAACCTAATGAATGTCAATCGATTGATTTATCTGATGGGAAAAAAAACACATGAAATCATTTTTGATGAGATAAAATTCAAAGGTTATTAGGGTTTGGAGGTCTAATCTCTCCTAGTGAGACCCATTCCTGCCTTGTTCTGGCTCTTCCTAGCTATGTGGGTAACTAGTCAGATCACCTTTCTGAGCTCATTTCCTCATCTGTAAAATGGGGCTAATAATATCTATATTACTACTACTAATAATATAATATTAGCATGAAATTGTTGTTGGGGACAGGGGAAGTTTGTGAACCTTAGTATTTCATAAATGTGAACTATTATTATGATTACCTAAGTCATCTCAAGTCATTTGTTTAATGATTTCCTGATCATTTATATTGGGGTTTTCATAGGTAAGAAAACAAAAGTATAAGAAGTTACAGAATCTGCTAAAAAATTACATAAATTAAATATTTTAATCTCAAAATAAACCCCAAGAACATTGAGTCCCTGAATTTTTAAAATTTTCTGTGGTAATTTGAGCAGCTGAAGATGGACCTCATCTTGAACTAAGGCTAAACACTGATCCCTGAGGAGAGCCACTGGAAACTTCCTTCCAATATGGCACCAAACAATTAGCAATTTTTCTTCTGGTTCAGTCATTCAGTCACTTCTGAACTGACCCTACCACATTATTCAATTATTGTTCCATCATCTTCTGAAGTTTTCTTACCCTGAAATGTCCCTCTGCCTTGCTGGCCCCCTCCTCCTTTTGGTAAATTCCTCCTGGAGCTTCTATTTGGAAGACAGTCCCAGACCAGCCAACCTCCTTTCCCCTCCTGCTCTCATTGGACACAATGCCTCCTGTATAGGTATACTTCTTCTCACTTTAATTCTGCTATATTATTTTCTCCCATTATCATTTAAATTTGTGGAAGGTAGGAAATTTTTTTTCTTTTTTCTATGTACTTGTATTCCTAGTGCTTGGCACATAGTAAACACTCAGTACATGCTTTTTGCCTGTCTCTAAAATTTAACATCTCCCCATATTTTCCATAACAATATCATGAGAGATTGTATTAAATGTTTTACTTAAATCTAGATAAGTTATATTTTCAACATCCCTCTGCTCCAGTAGTTTAGTGCTCAACATTCCAATAGATCTGTGATCTCATAGGAACGTCCTCCAACAAAGCAAATCATCCTCTCTTCTCATACATATATCCACATATCCATATATCCACATGCATCCATGCCTGCCCATCTTTTGCAATTCTTGATCATATGCTTCAAAAACTTCATCACAAGAAATCCATCCAAAGGGCTGCAAATCTTCCTTGCCTATCACCTGTCATTTTTCAATCTTCTAATGTGACCAGTCTATCTACTATCATCTCTTTCATTTCATTGATGACATTTTTTACTCCTGTTCTTCTGAGTTCCTCATTGGTTACATGTTGCAGTCTAAACCGCTCGGTGTCAATAGTATGACACCAACAGTTGTTTATATTGAAAAGATAGGACTTTACTTTTATGGGAAGTAAAAGTGCTTTGCAATTTCTGAAGGCAATCCAGCCAGTTTTCTTCTTCCTTAAAGACCCTGATCCTAGCTCATTGTCCATCTGAATTATCTATCTCAGAATCTCAGATATATATTATATATATGTGTGTGTATATATATACATACATATATATATAATGTGTACATATATGTGTGTGAATACACACACACACACACACACACACACACACAAACTATTGGACAAGCTCTATTTGGTGTCCATTTAGATACATCTTGAGATTTGGGCATAAGCGTTCTCCATCCATTTGGCCTTTCATGTATGGATTAACAAACTAAATCCTGGCTTAATCCTTTGAATTCTTTTTCAAGGAGGCTCTCAGATGCCTTGAGGCTTAGAGCAATCAACACAAGATTGTCCACAAAAAGAAGAGGAGGATCCAAGGGACTTCACCATCCATAAGGAATCCTTCCTGGGAATCTTTACAGAATCTCCTCATATCATAGAGATAGTTTCATTAATCAATAAACCAATTTTGCCTGCTATGTGTCAAGCACTGTTAGGAATATAAATACAAAGAAAGAAAGAAAAAATCCTTACTTGCAAGAAACTTTTATTCTAACAAGGTAAATAATGAAGATAAATAAAGAATAAGTATGAAGAAAATAAATATACAGTAGTTAAAACACAATTTTGAGAAAGGCTATAGCATTTAAGATCAGGAAAGGTTTGATGTACAACATGCTACTTGAGTTGTGCTTTGAAGGAAAAGAAAAGATTCTAAGATTCTAAGTAGAGGTAAAGAAAGCAGTGCCTTGAAATACAAAGGCACTGAGATGAGAGATTGAGTATAATATCTGAGGAACAAAGGTTCACAGAATGCATGGATCTAGAGTGAGGAGTCAGGTGGTAATATTTAATGAACAAAGCTGGAAAGGTATATTGAAGCAAGGTTATGAAGAAATTTAAAAGTTAAAAAAAAAGGAGGGGAGTGCACTGAAGTAGGAAGAGACTTGAGGCTGTTGCAATAATCTAGGTGAGAAGTACTGAGTACAAAACCAAAATGAAAACAAAAAAATAATCAGATGGGAAAAAAGTTTTGAAGGATGAAACAGCAAGATTTGACAACTGATTGTATATGTGGGATGGGAGAGTAATGAATTAAGGATAGCAACTAGCTAACACAACTGGGAAAAGGAACTACTAATAGTTCCTTTGACAGAAATGAGGACGTTTGGAAGGAGATAATTTTTAGGGAAAGATAATAAGTTTGTTTTGGACACATTTAATTTGAAATGTCTCTGAGACATTCAATTTGAAATGTTCAATAGATAACTGGTAAAGTAGGATAGAAGCTCAGTAAAAAGATTGGGGTTAGAAACATAGATTTGAGAGTTATGGACATACAAATGCTAATTAAGCCCAAGAGCAAAGGGCCTAGAACAGTCTTGGGAACAGCCACTGTTAAATGAGGGATATTATCTGGAAGATGAGCCAGCAAAGGAGATCATTAATAAATGGTTAGTAAAAG
This sequence comes from Myrmecobius fasciatus, assembly GCA_023553655.1. Classification (NCBI taxonomy): domain Eukaryota; kingdom Metazoa; phylum Chordata; class Mammalia; order Dasyuromorphia; family Myrmecobiidae; genus Myrmecobius; species Myrmecobius fasciatus. The sequence continues at coordinate 133,803 of JAJPUD010003817.1, read as the reverse complement.
GAGTAGTAAAAGGAGAACCCGAGAAGAATAGTGTTATGAAAATCCAGAAAGGAAATAATATCCTGGAGAAGAGTATGATCAACAGTATCAAATGTAGATCCATTGTTGAATTTCACTAGTGAAAACTTCCTTGCAGATAAGTGTGGAAATATGTATACATATATTTGATTTGTCAAGTATTTTAACATAATTAACATGTAGTGGACTTTCTGCCATCTAGGGGAGGGGTGGGGACTGGGGGGGGGGAAATTTGTAACAGAAAGCTTTGTAAGGGTCAATATTGAAAAGTTACCCATACATATGTTTTGCAAATAAAAAGCTTTAATAAAGAAAAAAATAAGAAAACCTCCTTGTTCCCTACTATTAAATATCCTCACTGAGGTTGTCCTTCATTCATGTATAGATGACTCTCATAAAGATTTTTTATAGATTGTAGAGTAGCTATATAGATCAGTAGTTACTGATATTCTCTCAATTTTAGTATTAATAAGATTTAAGATTTTTCCACATATTTGGTATCTTCCTATCCCTTAGATGCCTTGTATATTAGTTCTTCAATGCCTCATACTTGTACATGGATCTTCTTTCTAAATGTATGATTTAGTCTGTCATTAAAATCTAATCTTACCCCATCTCTCTGTTCTTTTAGTGCCATTTCTAGCTCCTTGAAAAGCATCTCAAGGAGTGTAATAATAATAGGATCTAGGTGTGGTGATTCCACTATTCTTAAAGGAGAAAACAGTTTCTTTAAAGTTTTTTTGTTTTATTTGTTTGTTTTTGGAAATCTTTTCCATTTATCTTCTGTTTATTATTAAGGTAAAATGTCTTATCCAGAATCTCATAGTCAGTATGTAGATAAGTCACAAATCTCTAAGTAGTCTTTCTGATTCAAAGGCTAACCATTTATCCACTCCACCATGCTACTCTTCTATCTTTATATGAATGCGTGAGTAATACATTTCTACTAAATTCATACATAAATGTCTTATCATAGACTGAAGTAAAACCTGAGTTCTTGAAGACTATGCCAACCTTGACAAGTTCTACCAAGACTGAAAGGCTTCAGGTATCAACCTAGCAATAGACTATATGTCTTTTATCAAGAACCTGCCTAGATAAACTCAGAGAGATTAATTATCAAAAGGTTAGTCACCAGGATACACACACACACACACACACACACATATAACACACTCATATTTGGTTTTGTGTGTACATATATACATATACTATACGTGTATCTATCTATCTATTTGCTTGTCTCTCTATCTGTATATATATATACATATGTGTATATATATATATATATATATATATATACATACACATTCATACCAGGAAACATTCATACCAGATGCCAAGTTACAGTACATCCTTGGAAAGATTGAACTGTTTGATTCAAAACCTCTTTGGATTGTTCACAGATTTGTGAATAAATGTGATGTAATGTTGTGCTATGCATCTGTTCATTCAATTTATAATGACTGAAAATCTATTGATTGCCTGGCATCATTTTAAATGAATTTTATATGCACAAGGACATAAACTGTTCATATTATTTCACTGAATATACTGACCTCTGGTGGACCATGATAAAGCATAAGATCCTTTAGGTCTTCAAATCAATTGATCAATATATTGACTGATATTTTCAAATGTAGTGTTTACAATAGATTTTTTTAAATTATCAGTTATTTTTTAAACATTAAGAATGTATTAAGTATACTTCATCCCAAACTAAAAAAATCAACATTAATATGAAGGCTCAGAATGGTCCAGCACAGAGCATAAGAGATATATTACTCTGATAATCTCTTGTACTCCAGAGCATGTGTGGTCTCAACAAGGCAAGTACTCCCTCCAATGATATAAATCATAAGACCACCCCCACCTTCAATGTTGGCCCATGCTGAACATTATGTCTTCTTCATAACAAACTTGGGTCTAGCCAAAGTGATGAGACCTTCCTCAAATTCTGTTACATAGATCAGAAGTGTAAAACAGACTACAGAAGATTTATAGCATGCCTGAATGTTGCTGGAATCAGATTAAAATGTAGTTCCTATTTGATTTTAAAGTGTTGATGTATTAATAAAATTAAATTTACAAATTTGCAGTTTTCTAAGTCAACATGCTGCTCACAAGGACCACGATTATGGTTTAATGGCCCCCATTTATATTTGAATCTGACACCACTGATAGCTATCATTTTTGACACCACTGAACAGCAAGGGAGCTATTGATAAACTATTCCTGGTTCCCGTGATTTAAACCAGCCTTTTGGGGGGAGGGGGAAGAAACATGTATTTTTCCTTTCCATTATTTCTCCTGTGTTAATTCTTTATTTGTAGTATTTTGCAAGCTGTCCATACCTACCATGTTCCTTTCCATTACCTTAGGGATAGTTTTCAATTCTAATTCTTCAAAGATTCTAGTATTCCATGTATACTATACAGTAGAATGCAAGCTCCTTGAGGTCAGGCACTATATGTTAAATTATTGTTAACATATATTGGATTACTTGCCATGGAGGGAAGGGAATGAGGAGAAGGGAAGGAGAAAAAAAAATTTGAACACAAGGTTTTACAAGAATGAATGCTGAAAATTATCCATATATATGTTTTGAATATAAAAAGCTTTAAGGAAAAAATGAATTGACTCCAATAAGTCAAATAAGACTTCTAGATACTTGTCTTTTAAGAAAGATAAACAACATTTTGCTATTCTATCAGGGATAAATTTTTAAAAGAAATGATAGGTATCATTCTAGGCCATCTACCATAGGAATTAGAACCCAGAAATAACATTGCTGTTTGCACCATTGAAAGTAACTAGACATGGACCCAAAATAGACACTCCTCAACCTCTCCAAGTACAACTTCATTAATCCTGAGGAAAGCTTCTACCTTCTCTTGTCTTGTCCAAGATAGATGATGTGATAAATCCTTGTTAAATCTATGCAGTTCTAGGGGCAGCTAGGTGGCGCAGTGAATAGAGCACCAGCCCTGAAGTCAGGAGGACCTGAGTTCAAATCTGGTCTCAGACACATTACAGCTGTGTGACCCTGGGCAAGTCACTTAACCCCAATTGCCTCAGCAAAAAAAAAAAAAAATCTATGCAGTTCTATTTAGCTACAAGTAATTCCATATCTGTGACTGCTCTATGGTAAATCACACAGCCAATGGATTTGTATGGGAGTGTCAGGCAAGAGGGTCTCCACTATTGCATTTTCTAGTAATAGCAACTTAACTGTTCTTTCAGCAAGGTCCAAGCCTATGATGAAAGTTCTTTTCAACTTGACAAGGATTTATTAGATAAGGCACCTACTACAGGTGAGCCTCTGTGATAGGCTTTGAAGAAACAAAGATAGAAGGGACACAGATACTACTCTGAGAGACTTTATAATCTACTGGGGATTCAGCATTAAAAGCAATGGCACCTGCTCTCCCTTCTCAAAAATACTGGAAAAAAGATCTCTGCAGCTTTTGAATCAAATACACTATACCAGACTTTCCTATGTGCCAGGATTTAACAGCAGTAGGACCTCAAGTCATATCATATTAATTAACAGCGACCTATTTTCTTCACTTCTTACAATCCTCATCTTCCTTCAATATGCAACAAGAGTGCCATGTTCAAATGAAGCCTTCCCTTATTCTCCTAATTATTGAGCTCTTTCTTTCCTCAAACTGTCTCATTTATTAATCTATGTAAATGTGCTATAATCTCAATATAATATGTTTCTTAAAGACAAGGTTGATTTAGCTTTAGGCTTTTTACCCCAAGAATCTGGCACTGGGCCTTGCAGGTAGTAGGGTCTCAATAAATGTTTGTTGAATTTAACTCATATTGCTAAAAAGACCTGGGGCAACTGAGAGAATTAGTTCACAGGACCCTGATTTAGAGATGAAAAAGACCTAAGATGTTGTCAAATCCAATTCCTTCATTATATGCATGAGAAAACTGAGTCCCAGAGAAAAATGTGTCTAAGATAGGACAAAGATAAGATAAGATAAGCCCTTTTCTCTACCAACTACATCATACTGCTTTTGATAACTAGGTGAAACACTCAAAGGGGGCTATCAGACAGAGTACAAATTATTGTTCAGCAATCAAAAGTATGTACTGCTAACAGATAATAAAACCTAAACCCCAGCAAAATCCATGTATATTTTGTGTTCTTGGACAGCAGATTTTCCTTATGAGGATTTGTTTATTTGTATCTTTCTGTGTTTGGAGAGGCAAGAAGACAATGAACCAGAACCTTAAACCAGAAGCAGCTCTTGAGCCAGTTAAATTGAATAATAGGAGATCTAAGCTGGTCAGACAACAGCTTCTTCTAAATTTGTTTTCCCATTTTGAGATTGATTCTTATCTTGCATCTGTCCTATCTTCTTGATCCATAATATAATTCCAAATTCAGGTCCTTACCAGTTCTATAGTTGCCTCCTAGATGGCCTCCTTTGCACTCTTTTCCTTCTCCAATTATCTTTCACAGAGCTGCTGAATCAGTACAGGTATAATTATGTTCCTTTCTTGTACAAGAGGCTTCACTGGTTTCCTATTGCCTCTAGGATAAGAGGCAACCTCCTCTATTTAGTATTTATAACGTTTCACAGTCTGACCTCAGTCTATATTTCCAGGATGATGATACATTACTATATCACTCTGGATTCCAACCAAACCTGAATATCTGTTATTCCCCATTCAAGATATAACATTACCTATCCCTAAGTTTTCACACAGGCTATTTTCCATATCTGGAATCATCTTCTTCCTTATCTCAGTATCTTAGGATCCCTAGATATCTTTAGTGCAGTTCAAATGCTTCCATCTTCAAGAAGTCTTTCTAGATTGCCCTGGCTATCAATTACCTCTTTAAATCACATTATATTTAAGATTATAGGATCCAGGACAGAGAAGGAAGAGGCGTTAAAAGCCTTCTAGTCCAATCTCCTAATTTTACAGATAAGGAAATTGAAGCTTAAAGAGAGAAAGTGATTTGCTCAGAATCATACAAGTTGTAATGGTAGAGCTGAAGTTCAAACCCACGTCATCAACTCCATATCTATTTGCTTTCTATTTTATTTTGTTTATCTTATGTATACCCATGAGAATGATTGATCTTCACAGTTGACTATAAGCTCCTTTAGGACAAGTATAATGTCACTTTTGTATTTCTTTCTCTACTAACTAGCATTATGTTTGGCATATGGTTGGCATATAATTAATTCTTGTTATGGTTATTATTTTCAGATATCACTGGAGAATAGGCAAGTAGAGAATTGAACAAATCACAACATCTATGAGGAGAGAAATCATAGAGGAAACTGATAAACTTGGCCAACTACACAGGTTGCTAGGGTTAGTCTTAATTTAAACATCCCAGAAAATAAATTATATAAGAATGATGGTGTAATGGGTAAAAATCACCATTTCACAGCAACATAGAGTCCTAAGACTTAGGACTGGAAAAATCCTTATAGACCAGAAGTGGGGAATGTCCGGCCCAGGGGCCATTATTTGTCTAGTCTTGACAAGGCAACCACAAGTAATAATGAGCTGAAACCTAGGGACAACAATTCCCACTGCTTGAGTTTTTAAGATGATAATTTTATATGACCCATAAATTATGTTATAAATATCCAAATGGCCCTTGGCAGGAAAAATGTTCTTCACCCCTGTTACAGACCATCTATTCCACTTCCTTCATTTTCTTGAAAAAAACATTGAGCTTACCATACCATGTAACACTATGCATTTGAGGAATTGCAATAATGCTGTCAGATGACTAATGTTCTATCTGTACATAAAAATTTATCTTAAGTGTCCAACTAGTGTGTAGGGAATTTGACTATTAAAAAGTTGTTGAGGGGAGGGGTGGGGAGTTGGGGGGAAAATTTGTAACAGAAAGCTATGTGCGGGTTAACGTTGAAGAATTACCCACACATATGTTATGCAAATAAAATAAAATTTAAAAAAAAAAGTTGTTGAAAAGATAAACTGGTATTCTGATACCTAAAGTGTCTTTCATCTCATTAATGTGGATGTTACCTCCAAAGATACAGTTCACCTACCTGTGCTCTTCTTAAGCTTGTTTTGTCAGAAGTTGCTACTTTGTAACTTCCACAAGACCATTAATAAAGGCATGTTGAATTGAATCCCTTGTGCCAAATGGTCACTTGTTACTAAATCTCATTCTGATAAACACAAAGTATCATCAGCTCATTTTTATTCTAAGGCAAAAAACTTATTATCCAACAAAATAGAATTAGCACACTTTGTTATTGTTAGCCATAGGAAGACAACAGAAGAGGAATGTTCCCACCTAGGGGTAGTGAGAGAGAGAAAGGTAAAAAGGGGAGAACTTTGTGATCTGTGGATAACTGCTAATAGACAAAATATGGTGCAGCAGCTATGAACACACACAAATCAATTTGAAAAAATGGGGTAGATTTAAATAATGGGCTGTTTTTAAGACTAAATGGTTAGTAATGATGGTGGTGTTTGATTATTTGACTAGATTCATCGCCTTCCCTTTCTTCCCAAACAAGTTTAGGCAACATGTTCTTGACATTCCAGATAACCAATGGAAGACAGGTGTTATCCATCACTTAACCTTCAATTTCAGCATGTCAAAAGATGACCAGCTCATATTTATCTTTAAGTCTATATTTCTTGTTGTCTTTCTTTATTTAGTGTCTAAAACTCTCATTTTAGCCTGTTCCCCTGAATGTTATCCACCAGTTGTTAATGCTCTAATTTCAATGAGGTGGCACAGTGATAAAGGATCAGGCCAGGAGTCAGAAAGACTCATCTTCCTGAGTTCAAATCTGACCTCAGACATTTATTAGCTGTGTGACATTGGGCAAGTTGCTTACCTGTTTGTCTCAGTTTCCTTACCTGTAAAATGAGCTGGAGAAGGAAATGGCAAACCACTCCAATATCTCTTCCAAGAAAACTCCAAAAAGGGTCACAAAGAGTGAGAAACACTGAAATGACTGAACAAAAGTCATTTAACCAATTCTTTTAGCCTGCAGATTGGTCTATTTGCCTCAAACCTCTTTCTTCTCTACTCCAGCCTCTACTCCTGTCAATTTGATCTTTCTAAGGAGCAGGTCTGACCATATCATTTCCTTATTCAATCAACTCCGTGGACCAAATGTAAAACCCTCTATTTATTTGTCTTTTAAGTCCTCTATAAGCTGGCCCTTTTCTCCTTTTCAGTCTTATACCTTATACCCCTCCCATATACCTTGCACAAAAGCCACCCTTTCTCCCAAGTCCTGGAATTTTTACTTTCTGTCCCCCATGTCTGGATTTCTCTCTCCCCTCATGCCTTCTTCTTAGCTATCCCAGCTTCCTTCAAATCTCAACCAAATTTCCATCTTCTGCTGGAAGGCTTTCCTAACTTCCTTTAGTGCTAGCGTATTCTTTTTATTGATTTTCTCCCATTTATCTTGTATCTATCTTGTTTGTATATGGCTGTTTGCTGGTGTCTCCTGGCTTATGTTGTAAATTCCTGTGAGAACAGGGAGTATTTCCAGGGTGTCTGGCACAGTGCCTGGCAATAAATGCTTATTAATTGACAAAGTAATAGTGACTATGATGAAATAACAAGAACAGAAATATGAACATTTCCTGTCAACATTTGGGAGCACATTTCCCCCTATACCACTTCATTCCCTGGGGGAAATGGCTTCATGCTTAACCCAGTTTCTACATATCATTCACTCCATCAAGTTCACTTCCAAATTTGGCATGGCCAATGGATGGATGAGTCTGCCTCTCTGATTCTCTTAACAGGTCATTCCTTAGGGATTTGTTATTAAACCCAGTCTTGAAGGTTCACTCTTAGGACTTCACTCTTCACTATCTGACTCAGACTTTGAGTGTCTTAGTTGTCTTACATCTCAAAGCTCACAAGATCTTGACCATCTCCAATATTCCTTTATCTAAAAGTAGGAAAGAATTAATACTACAGAGACAATAGCAGGATAAACACTTTCAGCTTTATGCTTGTTCCAGTTAAGAGAAGGACTGAGGTCTCTTCTCAACCTGGAAGCCTATAGCCCCTTGTCTTTGTTGCTCAAATGCTAACTAGACCCAAAATGCTCAATCTATGGAAAAGCTTTGGCTGCTTAGTACCTTTTCCATATCTAATCAAAGAGGACAGGACATACATGAGTTGATGGAGTGGAACCAATTACAGAATGTCTAAGCATGCTCCATAGTCCATATGGGGATTGCATTAGCTAAGCATTTCGTACCTTCTCATCAGCAGCTCACCACCCTATACTCACACACACACACATACACACACACACACACACACACACACACACACACACACATTTCCATTATAAGTACAAAATAGACCACTTGAATGGGGGAGAAATGGACTTCATGAGGAATGAATCATTCTTATTCTGAAATTCAGTAAGAATTTCATTCTTATTAATTATACTGAGGTTTAGTAACAAATGAGCACCTCACATATGGGATTCAATTCAATTCAAGAAGCATTTATTAAGGGCTTCTTCTGTAGAGTATTGTGCTGGGCACAGCTGGACTTGCAAAGATGAGATAAGTCATCATCACTACTCCAAAGGTGCTTATAAGCTGTTGGGCAAATATGGTAAGCATTTTTTAAAAAAAAAGAAAGAAAGAAAAGAAAAAAAAAAGATGAAAGAATGCAATTATGTTTGATACTATGGAGAAGGCTTTGGACTAGGATTCAAAAGACCTGTGTTCTGATCTTCTGGTCCTTCCTTATTTCACCTTTAATTAAATCACTAAACTTCTCTGGGCTGTTGATTTCCTAAGGGAATCAACTCTGAAGTTTTATAATCATCTAATTATAAGAGATAAATTTCATCAACTAACAACTCTCAAAACATTTGCTATATCTGGAAATATGTACAAAATAAATTCTATTTTATAAAGGGTTTCTAGTCATTAGCTAGTCTAAGAAACACCAGTAATAATTAAACAAATAATCAGATAAATGATTTAAGAAAGTCACAGATTTTCCTTTCTTATCATTCCTGGATTTGAAGCAAACTTATCACAGAACAATGAAACAAGATACATAATTCATGTTAATATCACATATTAGTGTATGTGATAATTGATAAGATTATTCTCCTTCAAAATTATCTCTTTCATTTATTCAGATTAACAGGACTATTACTCACTAATAATTGCCCCAACAGTAATTGAGTATTTATATCATTTTCCTGTGAAGTCACTCATGTTTAATATATATAATAGTACCTCATTTTGAGTGTACTCCATGTTCTCACATTAGTTCAACTGCTATATTTACATAGATGTCTTCCATGGTTTTCTTATAGAAATTCTCAATTTTTATAAGCAGAAGGTAGTTCCAAGAATGAAAAAAGAAACTGAATGATTCCTCTAGTCTTTCCCCAAACTTCTGAGCAGGTGGGGCTGAATTTAAACAGAATAGAAAGAAGTTTCTCCCCAGATCCCTCTATCACATGATCTATTGTTCTTGGAATTGTGTACTTAAAAGGACCTCAAAACCCAAAGGTACCACTCACCACCTCCACTTCCCTGAGAGGATTTTTCCCCCACTTAATTGAGGGAAGGAATTTGGTTTAGGAGAAGCAGCAATATCAAAAAAAAAAAAAAAGAGGCAGGATCTAAGGAGAGTTTTGGGATATTTTTGGTTTGGGTTTTAAGTAAATTCCTATAAACAACAAATGCTTTGACTTTTTATTTTTATTTTTTTATTTTTTGTCTAAACTCCAACTGTATTAAGACATTTCTTTTTTCTTGAGGGTCCGAGTGGGGAGTGCAGGATGGGATAGGGAGGGAGCTTCACACAAATCCTGTTTCCAGGCCCAGTTATAGCTGTTTCTATTTGCCATTGAACAGCCCTTTCCTGAAAGAGGGCTGCTGATCCAAGAACCTAAGGTCTTTAGCTCTAGCAGTCACATGCACAAGGAAAAAAGATTTCAAGCCTGAGTAGGGGGAATATCGACTAAAGAAGTCAAATTCCAATTAAGCATAATGACAAGTACACAATCCCTTTAGAATAAACAGACTCTGTTTACACATGTACAAACCAGGTACTTTATTTTTTTTTAATCCAGTGCAATTTAAAAGAAGCAATTACTTGAAAATTTGCTGATCCTTTAGGAAATAATTAATGTCCAATAACTTCTCATGAAGTTTTTTGTACATGTTTTGAGATATCTTGAATAGAAGCAGCTGGTTGCCATCTTGGTATCTGAGTAGATTTAACCAATTGTTTCAAGATCTCCATTTCTATTGTGTTTCCTTCACAGCAGTTTGAATGTACAGAGCAAGTCACATTCCTTAATGCTGGAAACAGTGGGCCCATTCATTCTTACCTTCACTAGAAATTATTATTGTTTTATTAATGGCTTTAGTTATTTTAGAAGAGTAATCCTAATCTAGGAAAGAAAAGAATTGGGGTGGAGGAAGGAATAGAAACTATAAGCTTTGGAATTCACAGTCTCTTTCCCTCTGTGCCTTTGATGTGTAAGAACAAAACATTTTAAAACCCTCTTTAAGAGTCAAATAGGAGTTCATCCCTTTCTTCTTTTTATGTGTTTGGTGCTAAAGGAGTAGGAAAGAGGTTCCTTTTTTGGCCAAGCTATTCTTTTCCTTTCCTGCCTGCTCTTTTCCCCCCTCCAGCTTAAGTCGTATACTCCTACCTGAAAATATGTTGTGGTATTCATTGCCTTCTGGACATATTCTCTGGAACTTTGAGACACCCAGGTTCCACCTAGGATGTAGCTAAGTCTGTGTAATAAAAATGGGTTACGTAGCATCATGAAGCTATACTGTGCAATTATTTTAGAAAAATTTCCTGTAAGTCATTTGTTTATGTAGGCAAAATCATTCTCATTTGATTATGAAGAGAAGTGAAATATCTAAAAATGTTGAAGTCAGGGGGAAAAACTTCACACCTTTTAAAATTTTTATTTTTCTCATGAGAAACAAAGATAACATTTAGGAAAACAAGCTGAAATGTTTAATACTTATTTTTGTGCTCTCTTTTCAAATCTAAAATAATTTTGTTAGTTTAGTAACAGAAAAAATTCATATGAATGAAAAATAGTCTACTAAGGTAAATTTAAAAGTGTTGATAAATGATAATAAATATAAATTTATGTATTTGCTTTTAAACTTTTAAAATATTGTTTTACCAATTTGTGAGGAGCAAGAAAAATTAAAGAAAAAAACAAATCATCAGCATTACAACAAAGCTCAGAAAATGTTTCCTGGAATTGGTATTCACTAAAGTGTGAAGCAAATGAAAAAGATGGGAGGAGAAATGGGGGGAAACTATGTCACTAAATGTTATTTTTGCCACATGAAACTGTTGATTTACCAGTCCTGTTTTCTGATATTACTGTTTCATCTTCTTAGATTTCATTTTTATCTTTAGAAATTTTTGAAAACCGAAAATTTTCCCAGACTTAAAGATTTCATTTTTTTTTCATAATTCATTGTATTTTTTTGAAAAGCAGTGTGAATCTCCATATATGAATGGACTTTTTTTAGTAGCCACGCTGCAGATTATCTATGGAAGAAACTGAAGCAAGTGAGAAACAAGAGGAATTAGAAGTGCATTGCTCTGTCAGATAACCAAATGAGTTCTCAATTCTGAGATATGTAAAAATAACATTCCAATATGGAGTATTCTCAAGGAGGGAAAGGTTCAGATTATATGTAGCCACATTTAAAAATGTTCAATTGCTTGCATTTTATTTTCTTTCCCAGTTTTTTTTTTCCTTCTTCATTCGATTTTTCTTGTGCAGCAAGATAACTGTATAACTATATACATGTGTTGGATTTAACATATATTTAACATGTATTGGACTACATGCCATCTAGGGGAGGGGGGGAAAGAGGGGAAAATCTGGAACAGAAGGTTTTGCAAGGGTCAGTGTTGAAAAATTACCCATGCATATATTTTGTAAATAAAAAGTTTTAATTAAAAAGTTCCAAATCACTATTAATTAGAGAAATGAAAATTCAAGTAATACTTCATACCCATCGAAATAGTAAAGAAGACCAAAAAAGGAGAATTATAAATATTGGCATATATATGTTATACATATGACATATATATTACAGAGAATTATAAATATTGGCATATAATATAGGCCTATATATATGCCTATTACATAGGCATATAAATGTTTATTGATCGATTCATAAGACTGCAGAAAAACAATAAATTGTAAGTAGATCTGTGCATTGGTACAACTATTTTAGAATGCAATTTGGAATTAAACACAAAAAGTTAATAAACAGCATATGCAAGGCCTAATAATTGTGTTAAAAATAAAATATACAAATTCACCTAAAAGCATTACTAAATTATAGCTGCATTTTATTGGTTAGGGTTTTGGGGTTTTTTTTATCAACTAAAAGATATCCCTAGTACAAACACTATCATGAAGGTGTCTAGGAAATATTTTTTAATCTTACAAAATGACTTGTTATTCAGTCATTTTGGTTCTGTCCAACTCCTTTTGATCCCATTTGAGTTTTTTTTTGGCAAAGATATTGGAGTGATTGATATTGGAGTGATGTTGGAACAATCCTTCTCCAGTTTATTTTACAGATGAGAAAGTTAAGGCAAACTGGATTAAGTTACTTGTTCAGGGTTACAAAGTTTGAGGCCAGATTTCAACTCTGGAAGAAGAGTCTTCCTGACTTCAGACCCAACATTTTATTCACTGTACCACTTATGTGCCCTGTTAAAAGGCTACTTGTGCTCATAAAAGCTGGGGACAAATGCTCTCAAGAATTTTTGTAGTGTCCAACTCCATAACATTCTCAAGATATAAATTCTAGACTCACGTCCTGTTGTTAATTATAGAGTTCCACAAGTACTCTTACTCCCCCCATTCCATCCCTGCCATTTTGAACTCTGATGCTGTTTCCATATGATTTTCAGTATTTTCTAACAGAGCACATATGTTTTCTCTAGGTCTTATTAATTTCTACATCTCCTCAGAGTCAGTTATTTCCTGTTTTTCTTTTGCTATATATAAAATGTGTTTACATCACAAATTGAATAATACCTTCTTGAACATTTTTCTCTCCATCTATATGTGTTGACAAGACACAGTGCTTCACTGTGTCATATATTTGGACCTATATGGTCCAAATTTTACCTATTTGGACCCTCAGTGTAATACAGACTCATTCAAAGAGCATCTACCTACTTGGAAAATGGTAAGATGGTCTTAGTAAAAAAAAAAAGCAACACATTTTTTTAAGTATGGGCCAGAATTCTAAGTGGCAGATTGTTGTTATTTGTCCTTTTTTTTCTGGAAGAGCACCATGACATCAGGAAGGATCATCTGACATGCAAGTGAGTTTTTAGTCCCTTCCCTTAAGGAGCTCACATTCTAATGGAAGAAGACAACAAAAAAAGGGAAATGAAAAAGGGGAGAGGACCATACTTCTAAAAGGGAGTAGTGGAATATGGAGATGATGTTTGGGGAATTGGAAGTACCAATGGAAAGGGTCTAGCCTGGGTTGTCTCCCAATTAGAGACTTCTGAAAGGAACTCACCAATGGGAGAAGGTGACCAGAAAGGTCAACGGATGTTACAGTGTGAGAAGGACCCAGGTGATGAGAGAAGCTACAGGGTGAGTGTAAAGTATATATAGTAGAAAGTCCAAAGAACCAGAAGCACAGCTCAGAGAGAGGGGATGGGGAAAGGGTCATTTTAAAACTTTCCTTCAGTACACTCTTTCCACACTGAAAATGTCTGCCTTTCAAGACTGACATTTTTTCCCATTTATTTTATTTTTAATTTATAGAATAAAACAAACATTTTCATAACATAGTTAAAAAATGATTGTACATGAAAATACAAATTTATTGTGTATAATTAGCTATTTCTTTTAAATATATAATAGTCATATAAGTTTCTTCTTTTTTTCCTTCTTTTTTTTTCCTCCATCTATCCTCTGTGCCCCAGAGGTAGCTGCCCTTAGACACAAATAGTGTGGTGGATGGTGTGTGTGTGTGTGAAAAATTATTCTATATATACTTCTATTTATCAGTGCTTTCTCTGGATACTGAATGTGAATATAGCTTCTACTTTATATGACCTTTATAGTTAATTTGGATATTTATAATGTCAAAATGACTTATTTACTCAGTCATTCTTAAAACAATGTCACTGTTACCGCACAATGTTTTCTTGGATCTGATAATTATGCTTTTTATTATTTTATGCAAGTCTTTCCATGTTTTTCTAAGATCACTGAGTTCATCATTTCTTATAGCACAGTAGTATTCCATCACAATGCAAACTATATTGTAACAATTCAGATACATATGATGAATATTGCTATTTAGGAATCAACTTTTTTGTCAAATGTAGACATGCATATAGATATGGATATATGTGTTTACATATATACATGTATATAAAATTGCATGTTATACTTGATTATTCATTGACATTTTGCTATCTTTTTAAGATTTACAAAGTGTTTTACATGCTGTTACTCATTTAGTCCTTCTAACAATTTTGCTTGGTACATTTTCATTTTATAGATGAAGAACAACTAAGATTCAGCAAAATTACATGATTCACCCATGATTTTGCAATTATTTTAAGAGTCAGAGTCAATATTCAAACTTGGAAACGCTCTTTCCCTATACCTATCTGAAAACAAGCATAATAACTTTTTGATGTTATGCTGATGTTGTTGGAGGGCTTTGGGATGGAAAATGCTGAGAAGAGTTATTTGCCTATTCTTCAGCATAGTCTTCATTGCAGTCCTCCTCATTTGTACCCACAAAGGATTTCTTAATTATCTCCAGGACACTTCCTACATTCAAGGATGAGTTGAGCCATCCTAAAAGCATTCAGAAATGCATATCTAATTTGACAGTATTTACTCCCCCAGACTACAGAGTTCTATCCTATTCATTCTTCACTGACTTTCTTCCATGCCATCAGAATGTCTGATGCTCACTCCTTCTATGTTACTCCTTTGTAACACTACTTCTGATAACCACCCCTTTTACTGGCACCCCTACATATTTAGAGCTCTCTCTCCCTTTTTTCTCACTACTTTTCTTCTTTTTTTGTCTCTCTTAACTCCTTTCACTTCCCTCACATTAGTGTTTCTGCAAAATAAATAGCTTTTAATAGATAGTTTCAGCCAATCAGTGATCTTTTCCTTCCATGTGTGAACCTGTCAATTATGGCACATTGTGTATAACCTGTGGAAACACTGCTGCCCTCAATTGTGTTTACTGTTAGCTGTTCAGGGACTACTATTTTGTTAAGAAAAACATCAGCTGCCAGACAGATAGATGATAGATAATAATTAGAGAGTTAGATAGATATGTGTGTTTGTATGTGCATGCATGCAGAGATATAGAGATACAAAACAGTTCCAGAAAGTCAGATCTGTAATGAACCACTTTCATGTGCATTTTTATTTTACCACTGAGATTGGGAAGAATTTTTTGCTCCTAAATATTAGATTCATAGAATTTTAGTTATAATTATTATACATTAAGAAAATATGGCAAAATATCACAGCAGATAAAGAACTGCTCTTGGAGTCATTTCTAATTTTTTAGTTGGCAGTTTATTAAATTCTGACGTAACAAAAATCCAAAACCTTGGATGGCATAGTCAGGATTCAAAAATATCTTCACAAATTAGAAACTTGTCCAAAATAAAAAAAAAGAAAAGAAAATTGAATAGGGAGAAATAGAGGAGATTCTTGTACAGTACTCTGTAAACTTTAAAATACTATATGAATGAAAATTATTATTATTCTCTCTGTACATTTGACATTACTTGCTTACTTTTGAAACACTACTTTCTAACCTTTTCTGATACTGCACTATCTTGTCTTCCATTTTTTCTGTTCTGAAATCTCAATTTCTCCTCCTATTGTCATTCTTCCATTCTAAATATTTTCTTTTATTTCCATCTTCTACATTTAGACATCTCATGGGCTTTATCCTTGGCCCTCTCCCTTAGTGATTTTATTCAGTCCCATAGCTTCAACTATTGCCTCTAGGTGGATAGCTCAGCATCAATATACCTAGCTTTGACTTCTTTCTCAGGTCTCACATTTCTTGAAGTCATTTCACTTCCCTTTCTGATGAATACTGGCTTCTGATTGAGTCTCACTGAACAAGTTCCTTAGCTGCCCTGAGGAACTCTCTGATGGTATAAATTATAGTGTGTGGAGGATATTCAGGAGGTAGTGCTATCTGAGGTGTGAGAACTTGCTGAGCCTTTTTAGGGCTACTCATCCACCTCTGGTGTCTACCTGGCATTTAATTCTCACTGTAGTTCCAAGAAGCTGCAGCATGTTCAGCAGCCACAACCTGGTAAACAGTCTTAGCAATGTGCCAAGCTGAGGGTAACACATAGAGCTCAAACTCTGGTGAGATGGAGGGTGTCTGCCCCAAGCATATGAAGATTTCTCCCTGTAGAATGGGTGAAGGAGAGCAATTTGTTCCGATGGCCATAAAGGTACTGTGAAGTGCTTAGACTTGATCTGACACCAAGGACACCAAAGTCATCCACTGCATCCTGGACCATCACCAGCCATCTTGATTTTTGCCTTATCACTAGACTTTGATGACTCTGGAAGAGAAAGAGTGAAATTAATGATTTTGTGCAACTCTGCCTCACTTAAATATAATTCACACAAAGTCAGGGTATCACCTCATGATGACACTGGTCCTCTGAAAATAAAGGCCAAACAATGACAATGTTAAAAATTGTAGAATAGTTGTCAATTTAAGTTTTTACATTTACATTTGAGAACTTTTAAGGTCGATTTTTTTCCCTGGGGTTTTGGTATCTCAATGAAATCATTGGTACGCATACACATACATACACAACCATATGAATGGATGTGTAAATAAATACATGTATAAGTGTATATATTTATACCTATATGCTAAAGTAGTTTACATATACTTTAATATTTTGAATTTGGAAAAGTACACATTTTTACTTTTAAATAATGTAATATATATTAGTAATAATTATTATTAACTAATAATTACATGAATAAATAAATACCTTTAAATAAATGATTTATTGCATGTCCTTTATGAACCTCAAGATGATATGAATAAGATGTATAATATTACAATTTCCTTTCAATTTCCTTCTGTTTGTCTTAATTTTAAGACTCCTGGACAAAGAGGGAAATATTTTATTTCATATCTTGGTAAAAAATAAATTATTTTTTCTTCAAATAAGACCTAGTCAAGAAGTCTAAAACACAGCCACCAACCTCTAGATCAAAAACCAGTTTGAGAATGACCACAAGAAGACACCAAATCCTTTTTTTGCATGTCAAAATAGCAATGACCTCCAGAATCTAAAATCACCAGATATTTGCAACTTACATGGCACTATATAGAAATTATCTAGGAATTATAATCATCTAATATTATAGAGAATTTCATGAAAAAAAAACCCTTACTTTATGATTCTTAGAAATTAAATGAGGAGTATAAAACTGGGGAATTTACTAATCTTTCCCAGTAAAGGGGAAGAAGAAAGATGGTAGAAATTTTCTTAATTTTTTTTCTGGTCCTTCATGTTTTGAAACTTCAGTATTTCAAGGATCTATCATTTTCATTAAGATATTTCATCTTAATGAAACCAGAAGGTGCTAAGAGGAATAGACCTGTGGCTACAGAAAAGAGAGCCAGCTATGGGAGAGAGAGAGAGAGACAGAGAGACAGAGAGAGACAAGAGACAGAGACAGAGAGAGCGAGAGAGAGAGAGACAGAGACAGAGATACAGAGAGCAAGAGAGACAGACAAACAGAGACAGAGACACACACACACACACACACAGAGACAGAGAGAGGGAGAGACAGACAGACAGACAGACAGAGGGAGAGACAGAAGGAGATGAAGACAGACAGAGAGGCAGAGAGACAGAGAGAGAAGACAAAGAGAGGGACAGAGACAGAGAGACAGAGAGAGAGAGAGCTAACCCTGGCAATCCCTTTCTGTGGAGAAAAGCAAGCCTTGGGAAGCCCAGAACATTGGTTTCACTAAATGGAGAACTTTATATGGACTTTATAAGAAAATAAAAGACATTATTGGAGTTGTGAGTTGCTTTGGCCAGATGTTACCATGTGTATGTCTTATTACCATCATACTCCAAGTTTGTATTCACTATTCTCATATATTCTTTGGGAATCTGTGGGAGAATACATAGGAAGAGAAACAGGGAGAAATGTACACAATCAAACATTCAAGTGTTTATTATATACCTGGTACTGTGTTAAGTAAAAGTTAGGAATACAAGAAAGGAGTTTACATTCTAATGGGAGTAGGAGGAGACAAGATTTATATATACAGTATACATATAGAATAAATAGAAGTTAATCTTAGATGGGGAAAGACAGAGATTCTAAATGTTTATAAGAGTTTCAGATTACCCTAATTTTCCAAAAAAGGGAAGAGACCAGAGTCTAAAAATTATAGGCCAATAAAATTGATTTTTCATTTTGGAAAAAATTTAGAACAGAGCATTAAAGAGATACTTGGTGAACATTTAGAAAGGAAAGCAGCAACCATAAAATATTCAGAATTGGTTGAATTGTCAACTCTCATCATTCTGTACAAATAGAATTATGTTTATGTTTAATATGTTTAATAAAGGAATTATGTTCAATATTATGTTTAATAAAGGAATAGGATGGGCTCCTTTTTGACAATTCTTGGGAGTAAGCTAGTTTAAGTTTTACTTTAGTTTTTCATAACTTTTCAATCATGTCCAACTTTTTGGAGACCCTTTTGGGGTTTTCTTGACAAAGATATTGGAGTGGTTTGCCATTTTCTTCTGTAGCTCTTTTTACTGATGAAGAAACTAAAGTAAATAAGGTTAAGTCACAGAGCTAATCTGCCTGAGGTCAGATTTGAAGTCAAGAAGATGAGTTTTTCTGAATTTTAGCTCAGTGCTCTATCCACTGTACCACCTAGATGGAGAGATAGAGGATTAGATGATAATACAATTAGCTTAATTCAGAACTAGTTGGATGCTTGCCCTCAAAGAATAGATATTAATGGGTCAGTGTGATAGAAGGGCTATAGTAGAGTACCCTCAGGGATTGAACCCATTGGTTCAGTCTTGTTCAGAATTTTTTGTCACAAGTGCTCCACTGATCTGATTTGTTGATGACCCACAGTGGGAAGGGATAGCTAACACCATGAAAGATAAGGTCAGCATTCAAAAGGATCTTGATGGATGTGGTGGACTAAATCTAATAAGATGAAATTCATTAAAAACAAATATTGTACTTAGATACCCCCAAAAAAAATTTACCTCATGCTATATGTGTGATTGTTTTCAAAAACATCTAGGGATTTTTAGTGAACTATAAGCCTTGAAACACATTACTCAGCTTTCTGAGTTCAAATATATAGGTATAGGGGCAGCTAGGTGGAGCAGTGGATAGAGCACTAGCCCTGAAGTCAAGAGGACCTGAGTTCAAATGTGGTCTCATGACACTTAACATTCCCTAGCTGTATGACCCTGGGCAAGTCACTTAACCTCAACTGCCTCAGCAAAAAAGCAAAATATATATATATATATATATATATAAAATATATATATATACACACACATACATATATATAGGTATAAACCTTCACTAAAAGTGTTAGGACTAGTAAGATATAAAGAATTTATGAAGATAATAATAATAGTCAAAATATAACACTTTATAAATATTCTCTCATTTTATCCTCACAACAACCCTGAGAAATAAGGAATGTCATTAACCCAAATTTTACAAATGAGGAAACTGAGTCAGAAAATATTTAAGTGGCTTACCTAAAGTCATACAGCTAAATAAGTGTCTGAGGCTGGATTTGAACTGATGTCCAAGTCTAGGAAGAATGCTTCTGTCCACTCTAATATTCTAGACACTATACTACCACCTAGCTGCCTAAAAAATGTAATAATAATTATAATAACTAATCTTTATATAGCATAAGCCATATGCTTGTGCAGATTGAAACACAAGTCTTCCTGACTCCAGACCTGGTGTTTTATCTATTGTGCCACTTAGCTGCCCCTAAAATTTAGGCCCCAGAACAGATTTCGTGTTTTGTCTAGGTTTTATCTTAAATAATTTTTAGAAGCACCAATAATCTTACTCTATGAATGTGTTTATGAGTATAATGATGAATCTTTCTCTCCTTTATTCTCATTTCTCATAGTTAGAAAAGTAAAAACTGTTTGAACAAATTTAAAAGAAAATAGAAATTTAGGACTATGAATGGCAGAATTATAAAACTCAACTGGACAGTCAATAGCAATAAATCTATCATTCATGAAAATAAATTTTCTTGTTTAACTAGGCTGTTGTTCCTAACACATGGCAGAGATTCACCCCAACAATCCTTTCTAAAGGTCTAGCTTTACTACTTCATACTTAAAACCCAACTTTTCAGGGTGTGGGAGCTTTTTTTTTTTTAATATTGTATGCTTTTGATTTCAGTTAATAAATATTATGAGAAGAAATGATGCCTTAGTTTGTAATTTTACAAAATACAAATAAAAATACAGCCTGGAAGTTGGAGAGAGGAATGAAAATGCCTCTTATCTAGATGGCTCAATATCCTAAGTTTACTAAAAGTCCCAAAGAGTAGTACAAAGGAACATAATATAAATATGGAGTCACAGCACCTGGATTTGAATCCAGCTCAGCTGGATTTTTGGTAAACTTAGATAGCTTTACCTCTCTGACCTTCATCTGTAAAGTGAAGGGCTGAAAGCTGATGACTTCTATCCATTTCAGCTCTAAATTTATGATTCCAAAAAAATAAAGGCAAGTAAAATAAAATACTACACTTTACTCTGCACTCAGAGTTCATTTCTCTGGAGATGTCTTAGAAATACACTCTTGACATTGAAAATCAGATATCAAGGAAAATTTATTAAAGAAGAATCTTAAGGAATTTTCTTAATGTTTCTGGCCAGAAGTGGTTCCTCTTCAGGAAGAGGGAACTCTGAGTACAGAAGTGGAAGAAGCTTTTATACTTGCTAGTTTGGCACAGTCCCTCTCTTCAGAGACTGGATTGGTCCATTCCATTCCAGGTTACAATCTTTCTGATATGCCCACTATATGTTTCCCCTAAATATATATATAAACATGTTCTCCTTTCCTCATCATATATCCCATGTTCAAAAATGGCAGAAAACTCTTCCTAGGGGTGTGATGTTTAATATTCAATTAGCCTATTAAAAAAGTGCAATAGTGATTTGGTCATGTCAGGTCATTGGCCCCAACTAGTTTAGGTTAGATCAGTTATAATCTTAAATTTGTGGTTTTCTCATAATCATAGGATTCTTTGTGATTGGCTGAATCCACCTGTGCCTTCCTATTCCCCTCCCCCCCAATTCCTTGTTTGCTCAAGGCTTCTATTGATCACTTAATTGTTGTGTGGAATCTTAACCTTCCTTAACCTCTCACATTCTGAAAACCTCTTGATCAGATCCACTATACTTCACTACCTGGAAGCTTGCAACCAACTTTTCAGTATTTCTCACAGGTGGATTGCATTTTTCATCAAGAATGCTTTGGAATTGTTTTGCATCATTGTGTTGATCAAAGTAGCTGTCTTTCACGGTTAATCATTCTTTAAAAATTGCTGTTACTATGTATAATGTTCTTCTATTTCTGTTCATTTTACTTTGGATCAATTCATCTTTTTTTTTTTTTTTTTTTGCTGAGGCAATTGGGGTTAAGTGACTTGCCCAGGGTCACACAGTTAGGCAGTATCTGAGACCAGATTTGAACTCAGATCCTCCTGACTTCAGGGCTGGTGCTCTATCCACTGCACCACCTAGCTGCCCCTGGATCAATTCATCTAAGGCTTCCCAGGTTTTTCTGAAATTATCTTCTTCATCATTTCTTACAGTACAACAGTATTCCCACACAAACACAACCACAACTAGCTCAGCCATTCCCCAATTGCTGGGCACCCCTTCTATTTCCAAATTTTTGCCACCATAAAAAGAATTGAATAGCAAACATTTATATACTTTAAAGTTTTCAAAATACTTCATAAAAATTATCTCATTTTATCCTTGTGATAACTCTGGAAGATAAGTGCAATTATTATCTTCATTTATAGATGAGAAACAGAAGGAAACAGAAGTTAACAGACATATCCAGAACTGACATAAATAGTGAATATTGAGGGTAGATTTAAATTCAGGTTTTTCTGATTCCTGGTGCCAAGCTGTTGTTGTTTTATTGATTAGTCATGTCTGACTTTTTGTGACTCTATTGTGGGATTTTCTTGACAAAGATACTGGAGTGGATGAGGAAACTGAGGCAAAGAGGGTCTTGCCTAAGTTATACAACCAGTAAGTTTCTGAGTCCAGATTGGAACTTAGGTCCTTCTAACTCTAGGTCTGGCATTCTATCCACTATACCAACTAGAGGTCCCTGTACCATCTCACTGCTTCACAAAATGAGTTTTTTTGTGAACTCCTGCCATCATAAAAGTAATAGCACTGCAATTGCTACAAGTCATCTGGCAGTGGTTGCCAATCTGTTCCTTCCCAGCCTAGAGTTTCTACTACTTTCTTAACATTTTTTTTTTTGAGAGATAAAGTCTCACAGCTTATTTGCATGATCTGGTCTTAGTTGGGGTGGGAGGAGAGCATTAGGGATGGTACACTAAAGAAAAACTAGTGAAAAGGGATGCAAGTATTTTCTATTCACGGAAGAAAACTCATCAAGAAGTGTTGATGGAATCAGTGGAGGGAAGCTGAGCTCTATAAAGGCAAAAGTAAAATAGAATTTAATTTTGCTAAAAATGAGTGATGAGATGTGAGTAAAAGGCCTATAAATTAACCTAAGGGGACTTTTGAAGGCAAGAAAGATCTGTGGAACTGATTAGTTAAAAAACTGCCACATACAGCTGTAGTGAAGATCAAATGAGATGATATACATAAAAATTTTCTGTAACCTTAAAGTATCATGCAAATATTAGCAATTATTATGTTGTTGAGGAATAATAGAACAAGGCAGAGCGGCACAGTAGATAAAGAAGAGTCAGCAAAACATGAATTTAAGTTCTGCCCCAGGGAATACTAGGTGTGTTTAAAAAAAAAAAAAAAAAAAAAAAAAGGTCAACTCTTAGTGCCTCCCTCCCTCAACAACTCTCTAGGGCAGTATGCCATCTGTCAGTATCATTGACCTTTTCCTCACCTAAACCAGTACTACACACTAATCCTGGACCTCCACACTCTGGTTTCCCACAATTCAAGCCCTAGTTGGAGAAATAAATTCATTCACATTTAGAGCTTTCATCCTAGGACTCAAAACTGGGTAAATAATTACTAGGGACTGAGTGTGTACAAACTAGTCTGCCATATGGACTGCTAGACCTAGATAGTAGATTATGCTCAGCTTTATATCCCCCAGAGCCATCCATCAGAATATGTGCTATCAGGAACTGAAAATTGAATGGATACCCATCAGGTGGGGAATGTTATGGCTTATAAAGGTAAAGGAATATTACTGTTCTATAAAAAACAGCAAGCAGATTGATTTCAGAAAAGCCAGAAAATGCTTACATGAACTGATGATGCTAAGTGAAGGGAGCAGAACCAAGAGAACATTGTATACAGCAGCAACAAGATTATGTGATGACCAACTGTGATGGACTTGGCTGTTTTCAAAAATAAGGTGATTCAGGGCAACTCCAATAGATTTGTAATGAAAAATGCCATCCACATCCAGAGAGAGAACTATGGATACTGAAAGTGGTTCAAACATGTTTCATCTATATCAGATTGTTTGCTGTTTAGGGGAAGGGGGAGGAGGGAGAACAGGAGAAAAATATGGAACACAAGGTTTTGCAAAGGTGAATGTTGAATACTATCTTTGCATGAATTTGAATATTTTAAAAAATAGAATACATGCTATCTATCTGCACATATACATTTATATGCTTATAAGTGTGTGCATCATAAGCCTAGTAAAATAACTTTCATATAAAAAAATCTGTGGTTTTTTAAACATATTATAAGCCAAACCAGATGACTTAGGGCTACTATGAACTGGATTTGATCCAGGACCCAGGAAAAGGAACATTATTTAAGCTTAAGCTATTAAATGTGTAAATAAATGCATTGTATATATATATTATATATGTATATGTGTGTACCATATACATACACACATGTGTATACTATACACATCTATCTACACATAGACATATATTTATAAGCTTATAAGTGTGTGTATTATAAGCCTAGAAAAACAATAATTCATGTGTTTTTAAAACATATTGTAAGCTTAACCCATTTGACTGAGGGGTACCATGGATTGGATTTGAGCCAGGGCCTAGCACAAGGCACATTATTTTAACTTAAGCTATTAAATGTTTGAATGTGTTTATGTATGTATATATGTATGTTTGCATATATATACACACATCTATGTATACTACACATCTGTCTATCCTCAGCACATAGAAAATGCTCTTTAATTCATTCATTCATTCATTCATATGTATCTCAGCCAAGTTACTGATCTGCAGAATTTCAGGACCAAGATTTCCTACACTAATGAAGTCACAAGTCTGGAGCACCACAACAACAACCTCAGATGGACTTCTTAATGACTTTACTACTGTTTTATGTCTCCTAATGAAAAATGTTCTTCTAAATGGTATTCTTGCTCTTCAGAATTACTACTTGGAAGTACCTTTTGGGGTCTATTGACCTATAGTCCTGCAGGGCATATATTATTAGCCACACAAAATTCTTTGACATTTACTGGTTGTGTTCTTGCTTAGACACATCATAATGTTCTGGATTAAGAGTTATGTAATAGGAAAGGATCTGATTTATTTTTTTAAGGGGCAGCGAGAAAAGGATAGTGGAAGGCACTTTCCCATCATTTCTGGTCACTTCAGTAAACATACTCCATCAGAGCTATCCATCTATCTTTAAGGTCTATCATTTCCAATCTGCTGAAACAACTTTTTAACCCCTTTTTTCAGTTCAAAAGCTTTGAAGTAGCTCAAACTATAAATCCAACCAAGTCCATTGTTCCTACAGAGCAGGGTGTTTTTTTTCTTTTTTTCCCCTCCCATTCCATCTGGGTCGATCAAGTTTTCATTATCAAGATAAAGAGACATTTTAGGTAAAGGAGAAGTTGAGCTATAGGATGCATTGACTCTTCAAACATAAACAACAGGATAACTCTTTCTGACCTCCCAAGCCTCCTCAAATCCAGGTGTCAGGTAGATTGATCATCACTTTTTGAATAAACCAAACATGTGAAGTGAATAGCAGCTAAAAGATATCCAATTTTATGATGTATGTTTGTTATTTATCGCATTGTGACCCCAAATACCAAGAAGCCAAAAGACTCTTAGTTTCTTTTTGTCCTGCTTTCAGAGAGGAGGGCAGAGGAGGGAGCCATATAAAGGGATCTATTCTCCTCTCATAAATCCCCACCCATCCAGGCGAGAACAGACCCCTAATGTTTGCATTCTTTTAAACCAGCCTTTGCCTAAAGTTCACCCCTTCCTGAAATCCTGCTCAACTGTTCAGCACATGTCTCCCCTGAAGTAATGAATTGGCACAAGCCTAATTCTTATGATGATTAATGGTGCTTTTCAGATGCAGCCCATTATTTGATCCAAAGTTAAAACAGTGATTCATCATTAATCACTATAAGAAATGGGCTCACTGATTCATAATTCTCGGCCAGCCCATTTCCTTAAGGGTCCCAGTTTTTCTTTTGTTATTCCAGAAGCTTCACACAGTTCACAGCCCTCTGCTGATTGCCTTCCTCACATACATGTTTCTAGATTCATTTTCTTTTAAAAGCCACATGCCCCAGGGATATTTATTTGTGCCACTAAAGGGCTCAATGACTTCTTTGGAAGAGAAACATTTCCTACAGCCTTAATAACAAGCCTCAGTTTATCAAATCTGAACTGGCATTAGGACCCACTGGCTGGATAGATTAATCACAGATCAATGATCTTAACGACTATCTTGGTTACTCTGCAAAAACTAAATTTTATGGAACAACAGGAGATAAATTTATCAATTCAGTATCTTTCCCATGCTGTTTCCTCACTCCATATATGTTCACATTGGGAGTCATGGAAAGGCAGAAAGATAATTCAACAAGTATTTATGATGTACCTATTTTGTGAAAGGGACTATGTCAATTGACCCTAAATAAAGTGCCTTTTCCTGAACCATAACTCAAATCCAGTCCCAGTCCAAAGTACCCCTAAGATCATCTGATTAAGCTAAAAATATGTTGCGGTTGTTGTTGCTGTTTTAAAAGAAACAGGTATTTTTTATATGAAAAACTGTGTTAAAAGATTTACACTCTCATAATGGACTTCTATTGTTGGTTCTCCTTTACTCTTCACTCCAATCAGTTACCAAGTCTTATCAATTCTACCTCCTAAATATATTTTCTATCCATTCCTTTTTTGAAATCACATAATTACCACCATAATTCAAACTTTCATTTTCCTTTGCCTAGGATGTTGTCAAGCTTGCCATTCAGCAGACATTTATTAATGACAGGCATCAATGAGTTAGTGGGGTACCTACCCCAAGCATGTGAAGATTCCTCCAGGTGGAATGGGTGGATGACAATTTATTCCAATGGTCATGTAGACTGCTGAAGCACTTAAAGCTTGATCAGTCACTGAAGAAGCCAAAGTCATCCACTGTATCTTGGGCCATCATAAGTTGTCACAACTGACTTTTGTCCTACCATGAATTTCAGTGACTCTGTAAGAGAGAGTGAGGCTGATGACATTCTACAACTCTGCCTCACTTAAATCCAACTCAAATGCAAGTCAAGACATCACCTATCATGATGCCATAGGTTCAAAACCAAAAGATAAACTACCACAAAGACCTTCTATGTACTGGGTATTGTACTAAACTTAGGATGTTGAGACAAAAACATAACAATCCATTCACTCAGGGATTTTACATCCTTTTAAGGGGTTGGGGGTGGAAGAACAACATATACATAAAAAAATTAAATACAAATATCAAGCAAATTTGGGTATAAGAGAGGGCATTGATAACTGAGGATATCAGAAGGAACTTCCTATAGGAAGAGATAATTAAGATGAGCTTTGAAGGAAGCTGGGAATTCTATGAGGTGTAAAAGAAAAGTATCTCCAGGCAAAGGAACAAATTATATTAAGGCATGAGGTTGGGAGATAGATAGAAAGTTGGTTATAGGCAAGAATGAGTAGGCCAGTCTCTCTCCTCTCCAATCCACTGTCTGTAAAACTATCAATAATTCCTCAATCATAGGTCTTCATCATCATCATCCTTAATCACAAGATAATGTTATTTCCCTGCTCCAATAATTCCAGTGGTTCCCTCTGGGATAAAATTTAAATTCTTCTGTCTGGCTTTTTCCCCCTCTGTTTTTTGTTTATCTGTTTTGGGAAGGCAATCAAGGTTAAGTAACTTAGGGTCACACAACTAGAAAATGCCAAATACCTGAGAACCTAATTTGAAGAACTCCTTCTGCCTTCAGGATTCTATCTATTGCTCCACCTAGCAGCCTTCATTTGACTTTTGAAGCCCTTGAAAGTTTCGGTATTTTTAGGTATATTCCCTTATATATTCTGGGTTCCATTCAAAGCCACCTACTTCTGCTTTCCTACTTTTCCATTTTATCTCTTCATGTTTTTGAATTAATTGCCCTCATGTCTGAAATGAAGGCATCCATGAATATACCCATTCTCTATCTACCTATCCCTCTTTGAATTTCCTTCAGGACTTAGTTATGAATCACCTTCTAACAGGAAATCTTTCCTGATTGTTAAATGCTTTCTTTCTCTCCTTAAATGTATGTCTCTAAACTTCTCTAATTACAAGCCATAGCTCTGAGTATAAGGACTGTTTTGAAGATAGGGACTGTTTGTTTATTTTTCCATTTTATCAGCACCTAATACCTAGGATCTTCAACCCTTCTTGACTTCATCAGAAATAGAGAGATTGTTCCAGGCTGTTAAATACATTTCTGTATCTTTTATAGACAGCTAGGTGGCACATACAGCACTTGAGGAAGACAAATTCAAATGAGCCTCAAAACCATTTATTAACTGTAGACCTTGGGCAAATCATTTAACATTGCTTACCTCAGTTTCCTCATCTGTAAAATGAAAAGGAAATAGCACACCACTCCAGTATCTTTGCTAAGAAAACCTGCAATGGGGTCATGAAAAGTCACACAGGACTGAAATGACTGACAATCCTTCACTCCATGTACACACACACACACACACACATAAGGGCCAGTGGTATGGATGGGTAAGTGGGTGGGTGAGAGGATAGATGCAAAGACAATAAACAAAACAATCCCTGCCCTCAAGGAATTTAAATCTGCTGGGGAGATACTGAATGTACATACCTAAACTTGAGCAGAACAAAGAACTACCAAGTAGGATAAATGAGGAATCAGGAAATGCTTTATGTAAAAAATGGGGACTAAATTTTACTTTTAAAAAAATTCCTTTTTTTTGGAATTTTTTATTAAAACATTGATATTATAACACAAATTTTTGTTCTTTCCTTCATTCTGCATTGTCATATAAATCTTCATAGGTTTCTCTGAAAATATTTTTCTTTTTTTAATTTTATTTTGAATTTGTTATAAAATATGCATTTTCATAACAAAGTAAAATAGGAAAAAGAGATGATTGCACAAGAAACTGCAAATCTTTATATACAACTTACTCATCCTTTTAAATATATAATAAAGTTATCTTACAACTTTCTCCCTCCCCCCCTTTTTTTCCCTTTCTCCTCCCCCTCCCCCAGCAATGTTCTGCCTGATTCTAGTGATGGCTGCCATGAGACAAAGAAACTTCCAAGAAGCTGAAGTGAGGAGGGTGGGTATTCCAGACAATGGGTTTCACTTACATGAAGGCACTAAGGCTGGAGCTGGAATGTGTGTAGGGGACTAGCTATCTAGCAGATTAATTTAACTGAAAACAAATAAAGTTATATGAAATAAGATTGAAAAAGCTAGTAGCAGTCAGATTTTGGCAGGATTTAAATGCCAGTCTGAGAAGTTTGTGTGTGTGTGTGTGTGTGTGTGTGTGTGTGTGTGTGTATGTTTTCCTACAGACAATTAGGAGCCACTGAGGATTTTTGAGTAAGGGCATAAATGGAAAGAGAGAGATGCTATGCATTTTTTTTTAAATTTATTTTTGGTTTGGTTTGGTTTAGTTTGGTTTGGTTTTTTTAGCCTCAGCACTTTTGCTCAGATTATTCTTCCTACGTGAAAATATTTTTTGATTCCTCTCTACTTATTCAGGTCCTACCCATCTTTTAAAGACCAACTCATTTCCCAACTCTTCTATTAAGTTTTCCCTGCCAATAATCATCTTCTATCTCACAGGATTATAGGAGTTAAAGCTGGAGAAAAAAAAAAAAAACTTCATCTAATTTAACCTTTTGATTTTTATAGATGAGGAAATTGAGACTGAGGGAGATGATGTAGCTTTGCCTAGATCACACAGGTAGTGAGTAACAGAATTATAATTCAAACAGATTTCCCAACTCAAAATCCAATTCTTTCCCCCCTGTGGCTATCTAAAACACTTGTCATTTAGGATTAATTATATGCTTCTCTGTGATTATTTATCATTTTATATCTGTATTCTGTCTCCCCAACTAGTTTATAAGCAAATTGCAAAGGACAGCTATTATTTCTTTTTATCCCCAATGCCCAGCACAGGGCCTTGCTAAAAAGGAGGAGGAGGAGAAAAAAGGAGGAAGAGAAGGAAAGGGAGGAGGAAGATAATGAAGAGGAGAAAAAGGAGAAGAGGAGGAGGAAGAGGAAGAAGATGAGGAAGAGAAGGAAGAAAAGGAGGAAGAGGAGAAAAAGGAGAAGAGGAGAAGGAGAAGGCAGGAGTGCAAAAGGAGGAGAAAGAAGAGGGACAGAGAAGAGGAGCAAAGAAAGAAAAAAATTATGATAATGAAGATTATGATGATAAGGAACATCTTAAATACCTGATATTCAACAAAATGGTAACCGCTATAAGAAATTGAAGGTAGACCATGTATGGAATTCAATTTTTGCAGAACTCATGAGCAGCAATGGTGAGCTCTGACTCAGTACTTTTCTGTCAATATAACGTTTTGAGCACTAAAAAGCCTCAAAACTCAGATAAAATTCAAGGCTTAGTGCTGATATTCTACCACTGAAGTTAAAAGATACATCTTTCCTTTCTATTAGCAATTAATAGATTACAAAAGTATAAAACAGCAGTCAAAATATGTCATCAGATGCTTTTGCTCATTGTTTTCACCCAGTGTACTTCTTAGAGGGATTTATTTGGGTCCTTAATAAAATATAGCGATCAAGTTTTATATTATGTGTGTAATATATTATACATGTATAGCAAGCATGTTTATATGTGTATACACACATGTCCATCTAACAATGTAGCAATAAAGTTGTTGTATGAATCAATGCAGCAAACACATTTATATGTACACATATACATGTGCACGTATATAGTGTATGAATATATTTGTGTATATAAACTGTTATTGTGTTACATAAACATGTGTGTTGTGTGTACATATATAACACGATTACTACTTTGATAGGCAAAACTTGAGTGCTACATTATATTTGATTGATGCATATTTGTATGCACACATTGCATACACACAACATATATAGACATAAACAAATGTGTGCATAGACATGTGTATGTATTTCCCTTGCTGAATGAGCAGGAGAAGCCCTGGCTAGTGGAACTTCCTAGCTAATCCCTTAGGAAATTTTTCATTTCTGGGCACTGGCTTTGGATCAGGCCTGAACCCATAGGACATTCTGTTCCTTGCTAGCCACATGACTTTGAGTAAGTCATTTAACCTTTCTGAGATTCAATTTCTTCATTTGTGAAATGAAGACTTTGGACTAGATGGTTTCATTCCACTCTTAATCCTATGACACTCCCCAAATAAAATAAAATATATTTTTTTAAATCCCATGACCCTCTGACCTTGCAGGGGCTTCAGAGCAGCAGTGACATCCTCTAAAGATCAATTAATTACACTGTTATCCCTGTTCTAGCAAAACACAACTACAATGAACTCAATGAAAACCCAACCAATTCAAGTGAGACTAGGGAAAAAGTTGTGTCAAGTTTAAAGTATAATGAATGTTAGGATTGCTAACTTTCAAACTTGTGATACTTAAGACATATTTCTGCTTGATCAAATTATTAATTATCATTATGTAATATGTTTTAAGGGTATTATTTATGGATTTTTTTAATTAGTAAAAAAAAATTGTATGACTAATATTTAGATTCAATTTCCTTTAAAATAGCTATAGAGAAGTAAGGAGTGTTGAAAGAGATACTTGGAAGGAACCGGGGATATTATCCTTGAAAAGAGAAGACTTGAAGGAAAATGATAACTATTTTTAAATATTTGAAGGATGTCACATGGAGAAGTGATTAAATATGGCTCTGAGGGGAAAATTAGAAGCAAAGGTTAGCAGTTATAAAGAAACAAATTTAAGCTAAACATAAGAAGGAAAAGAGTTCCTTCCACTTAGAATTATACAAAAGTGAAGTGAACTGCCCCAGGAGGGACTAGAATCCTACTTACTACAGGGTTTTAAGGATAAGCTGGATAACCAATTGTTGGAAATGCTGGAGAAAACAAAATTCTAGTTCCAATATGAAAGTAGGAAATAACAACTGTGACTATAATTCATTTTTTATAGTGCTTTGGAGTTAAATTCTAGTGCCTCCCTTCTATTGATTATCTCTAGTTTATCCTGTACATATTATGTTTGTTCACAGTTGTTTTAATGTTGTCTTCCACATTGGACTATGGGTTAAGAAAAGAAACTGGTTTTTGCCTTTCTATCCCAGCAGTTCTCTGAGCACATAGTTTGTACCTAATGAAGGGTTATTGACTGATTGACTTAAGTTTATGAAAGCACTTCCATACATGATCTCCTGTGAGCTCACAATGACCCTAGGAGGCACATGCTATTAGGAGATGTCCACTGAATTCCCTTCTATTTCTGAAATTCCAGTGAAAAATACAAGAAGATATAATATTCATTGTCTAAAGTTAAAGACTAGGTATATGTGTCAGGGGTGGAGAGGGCAAAGTAACTCTTTTCTTTGCTCAGACTCTGACTCATACCTCCTTGGACAGGGTGGCTGAAATCCTTTGTCCTCTATTTCCCTGTCTGGAAAATAGGGATAATAATATATACCTCCTCTTTACCTCACAGGAGTGTTGCAAGGATTAATGAGTTAATAATGCTTGAAAAGCACTTTGAGCTTTTGGATGAAAGTGTTTTATAAATGTAAAGCTATTATGCCTAATTAAAATTTCTGTGTGAGAAGAGAGATGGTTAGAATTGACCTCTATCCCTACAGCTAAAACTGAAATGGATGTGGAACCAATGATGACATATCTTTTCATTTATTCTGAAGAAAGTATAATCTAATATCCCACTACATTTTATTAATTAGCTTTATTGATAGACAAAAATATTCTGCACTAACTGGATATTTTAAAAAACTGAGTTAAGAAGGTAGGAAAGTTGAAATCTCATCACTCAAAGCTCTGTGGTAATGATTGCTACTATTTATATGGTGCTTTGAGGTTTGCAAAATGCTTTACAAATATTGTTTCATTTGATCTTAGCCTGAAGGTACATGCTATCATTACCCCCATTTTCTGATGAGGAAATAGGCAGACAGAGGTTAAATGAGTTTCTCAGGACCACATAGTAAGTGTCTAAGGTTCGATTTGAACTCAGGTTGTCTTCATTTCAGGTCCAGAACTCTATCTATCATATTATCTTGTTTCCTAATCCGAGTATGGAGGGAATTTATAAATGTTTAAATGTCTATTATCTCAGGAGGATTAAAAGGGTTCCTGTCTAACATATCTCTTTTTCCTGTTCCATCATGTCTAAAAGTCCTTTGATAAGGATAAAACTTTTCATAATTATACAGAAACCTTAAGATTCAAATTCTCTCTAGAAGAGATAGGACACACATGGATTGACATTTATACTAATGTGTAAATGATTGATCTTGGAATCTTTCCTGAGACTTGGTTTAATTGGGGAAGGGGAAAGAAAACGGGAAAACACTGGGGGTGGGAAGGTGATGATAAGTGGTGGAGAGGAAAGGAAAGGAATCCCAACATTAAAATTCTAGTCTTAACTCTGTCACTCAATACTTTCATGATTTTGGACAAGTTATTTACCTTCTTTGGGCCATACTCTCCTCATCTGTAAAATGTGTTTGGGGATGCTGGTGGTGTTTAGTTTGGACTAGATGACCCCTATATTCTCTTTAAGCTTTAAATCTATAATTCTATGGTCCTGCTACTTCACGGTTTTGCCTAGGGCTTTTACCTTTAAACTGAGAACACTTTTCTCATTTAATATGACCTGATTAGCCTTAGAGTAATGCACATTAAGCATTTTGGTGAAGTCTCTGGAATTAGAAGTCCAACAGTTCTTTTTTCTGTCTTTTTCTGACACCATCCTGAACCAGAAATACAGATTGTGAAAACTCATTGTGACTATATAGAGTTTATTGGAAATAACTTGTAATTAGGAGAAACTACTCTTTTTCTATTTGACTTGACATCCCACTGTTGTTTCATATGTGTCAGTATACATATTTTAGCCTGATTTAAAATACCTTTTTTTTTTTTTAGGTCAAATAAATATATGAATCAAAGAACCTTAAAGCTGAAAGGTCTGAGAAGTATCCTTACCCAAAGCATTACTGCTCTACCACATCTTTGACAGGTCATTCTCTAACCTCTGCTTAAATACTCACAATGATAGAGAGCTTACCAGCCTCCAAAGCAACTTTCTCCATTATTGGACAGGTTTTCCTTATTTTGAGCTGAAATCTGCTTCATTATCCCTTCATTGGTCCAAATTCTGTCCTCGGGCTATGTAGAATGTAATTCAATTTAAAAAATGCTTTAAGAATCTACTATGTGCAGAATACTGTGCTAAGCACTGGATAAAATGAAGTTTATATAAAACATGATTTCTGTCATTAAAGAATTCAGTCTATTTGGAGGCTAAGCCACAAACACATCATTTGATTATATGATATTACATGATGAATGCTCTAGAAAGTTTTTTTTTATATGTAATCCAAGAGAAAAGGTGCTACTTAACAGGAATCGTGAAAGACTTCCTGAAGGAGAGGAAGATGATTTTGATGAATAGGAATACAACAGGCAAGATTGTGAGAAAAGGCATTATATATATAGGTAAAATAATGGAGCTCTTCAGTATCTCTCTTCTATCTACTGGGTTCAATCTTGGGGTCTTTTCTTAATCCTTACATCTCATTATCTTCAGTCAGGATTCTTCATTGGAAACAACCAAGCCAAAAGTCAACAGGCATTTATTAAGTGCTTATTATAAATTAGATACTTTGCTAAGTACTGAGAATACAAATACAAGCTGAAAGGCAATCCCTGATCTCAAGGGACTTGCACCTTATTAAGGGAATATATAAAAATATAAAATATATAAAAATCCTATAAAAAGGAGCTGAAAGAAGTTGGAAGGGAGAGATGGTGTACAGAAGAAAAAGTACCAAGAGTCTGAAGCATAGCCTGGAGAGGAATGAAGAAGTGTCTGACTTGTTCCTGAGAAACCAGCCAATCAGGGCACAGGCCACAGGGGTGGTGGGTGAAGTTCTACGGTGCAATGAACTTTCAGTGGGAAGAGATTTCTGTGGCTTGGTAGAGAAAGTCCAGGAGAGTCGTGAATCCAGCCTGGAGAGGAATCAATACCTGGCTTTTGCTCCCTTGGCCCACCACACCTAGGCCTTCAAGCATCAGGCTTCCAAAGCATTAACATAGAACAGCTTTATTTAAAAGCATGTGAGAACAAGATGCAGGGCTCCCATCCAACTCTTTAGCAAAGCACTGGTTATGGCTGCCCATCCAATAAACTTAAGTTTCCCTCTTCCCCAGAGACTCAGTTCATAATTCTTGCAAACTCACTGTGCCATATTTTGAATGGTCCCAGCAATGTGAGTGAAATCCCAGGTCTCAGTCCAGAGTCTGTGCCTTCCCTTGGCCTTAGCTTCTTTTGTTTATACAGCTCCCTCATTCTTCTAGTGTCTTCATCCTCAACATAGCCCTGGCAGTCTGGGTTGTCTCTACTCCAGTTTATACCCAGCTTTCCCTTTGGGTTTGGATCTGGATCTGTCCATTGCTGGTTCCAGGTTCTTCTCTCTCAGCTATGTGGTCTTACTACTTAGAAGCCCCTTATCTTCCTCGTGATTGCTCTTCCCCTAGCAACCCATGTCTGAGCATTCATTGTGTTTTTGTGTACTCTTTCAACAAGCTCTCTAAGGAGGGGGAAGGGAAGTGAGATATTATATCTTGACTCCTTTTGGCCTAGTTCCTTTTTATCTGAATCTTCCCACTACATAAAGTAAAATATAAGCAAAGGTTCTGAGTGTTTCGGAGGCAGATACTCTCTAAATTTCCTGAAACTGAAAAGTCATGTAAGAAATAATACAAATTAAATCTAGAAAGACTTTTTCATAACAGGACCTAGGTATACCAGATTGTAAAAGGTCTTGACTATCAGGCAAAAAGTTTGAATTTAATTCAGTAGGCAGCAATAACAATCAATGGCATGCTTTAAGATTTACAAACATTACTTATCTCACTTGATGCCTTCTGAATCCTGTACTACAGGCACTTGGTACAGGTATTTTTATTATTGTTTTCTAGATGTAGAAATTGAGGCTAAGGGAAGAAGCTTATTATTTTGCCCATAGTCACATTGTTAGCAACCTCAGAGGTGGAAGTGGGAACTCAGGTCTCTCATAGTTCAAAGCCCAGTGTCTTTTCCACTGTACCATGATTTAAAGGAATGATATGAATAGATAATCTGAAGGTAATTTGAGGGATCTATTAGAGAGGAGAAGAGAATCAAAACAGAGAAACCTCTTTTTGCTAAGTGCAACCCCCACTTATTTGATAACAACTATCATCCTTTGCTCTTCCACCCCTCCCCAGCTCAAATCTTTTCTTTTATAGTTGTGAGTGAGCATGATATAAGGAAGAAAACACTGGATTTGGAGTCAAGTTGACGTCAGATTGAATTTTATATTAAGAAGCTATGCCTGATCCAGGTCAAGCCACTCAATCTATTTGTGGCTTGTTTCTTTAACTAAAAAAATAGGAATAATAATAAGTCACAGAATAGGTATGAGAATCAAATAAAACAATAGACATATGTATATATATATATACACATATATATAAACACACACACAAACATATACAGACACACACCCATACACAGAAAGAAAGAGAACTTTGAAAAGAAAATAGTGCTTTATATTTCAAGAACAAATGTAGTGGCTTTCACAAATTCTATGTAGCATATACATAAGATTTACAAAATCTTGAGAATCCAGTGGTAAACTGAATTCCTTGATTTAGAATGATAAAACATATAATAAATCTTTGATCTTTTGATTAAGCAGTCAAACAACAAGAACAAATCATTGTGTCACTAAAATATCTCTAAAATCAGTCCTGAACCTTCTTTGTGTCATGGATTCCCAACCTTCTAGTTAAAACTACAATTCCCTACTCAGAAAAATGTTTTTAAATGCACAAGATGTATAAAATTACAAAGGAAACCAATTATATTTAAATGGTTATCCAAATATCACATACACACATGTTCATGGGTTCCTGGTTAAGAATCCTTGCCAAAAGATTCCATTTAAATAGTGCATTCCCAAGTTGCTTGATTGATTTTATGATTCATGATCATTATAAATAATTCCAAGGATAGTGGGGTTTCAATATATGCAATGTTTTCTCACAAATTTTGTAGTCTTTCTGAGAGAAATTTCTATTCTGACAAAGAAAAGCAAAACATTCTGAGGTTTGTTTTTTTTTTTTTCCATTATGTAAAGGCAAATAACCAAATGAATACCTCGCCTATTTAGATCTTCTGGGACTATCTGCCCTGTGAAGAGTGAGAGAAAGATGTATTCAGAAAGCAGTAGGGTAGAGAGAAGAGAGGGGCCTGATCCCTGAACCAAAGAGCAGGAAATCAAGTCACAAGAGAGGTCAAGAGCCCTTCTGAGCTTCTCTGCTGTGATAATTCCCTTGGACCCCTGTAGGTGGCAGCATGTGTTTATAACTGCAACAACTCCCAATTTAAAGCTTCAGAACTGCCAGGCTGAGCACATTTAAGTTGGGCCGTTTTAATTTTCAGGACAATCCAGCATAATCAATTAAAATTTTAATATTGTTAGGTAAATGCCTTTGCTGGAATGAACTCATTTGAAAGTCAGCCCTGCCTGATGAAAGGGGAAGTGGTTTATTGATTATGAACAAGGTCATATCTCATCAGACTTGCCGCCAGGATTAGTTTGTTTACCTTGATCTGAAATTGAGCCTTTTATTTTCCGAGTATTTCAGATCCCTCCTAGTGAAGCAGGGCTGTGCTTCCCCAGCCGGCTTTATTTCATTTCAGTCTAGATGCTTTTCCTCTTTGATTGGAAGGCAACTTAGGGAAAGTAGTCACCAGGATGAGTCCCTTTGCAAGGGGCAAGGAAGGAAAATCCCCAGAGCTATCTGAAATCTGCCTAATAGCTAAAAAGCTCCTTTTCTGAAAGAGAAAGGTCATGAAGCAATGAAATGGATTTTTTTAATTTGTTAAAAATTGAGGAACTCAATGAAATCATAAAATTCCAAGTAACTAAGTATTTATTCATTTGTTATATGTGCATTAGTTCTTTCTTTGTACCCCTAGGGGCTCAGCACATGGTTCTTGTTTTAGTCTTTTTCAGTCACACCCTACTATCTGTGATACCATTTGGGGTTTTCCTGGCAAAGCTACTGGAATAGTTTGCCATTTCTTTCTCCAGCTCATTATACAGATGAGGAAACTGAGGCAAACCAGGGTCACATAGCTGTGAAGTGTCCTAGGTCATATTTGAACAGAGGTCCTCTTCACCATTGGGAGGACCATCTCCATCCACTGCCTACTAGCTTCCTATGACAGCTAGAAAAATGGATCAGTGAATGATTTTGTGTGAATTGTTGTAGACTTAATACAAAGTTTCAGAATTGTGTGTGTATGTGTATGAAATGGACCTTTAAAGCAGTTTTGTAAAGCTTATGGATGACTTCTCATGATATTTTTAAATATATAAAATAAAATATGTAGATTACAAAGCAAATCATTTTACTGAAAGTTATTAAACTATTGAATTAAAAAAAGCTAGTTCACAGTTCTCAGATTGAATATTGCTCACTTAGTATACCTTTTAGAGAATAGGGAAAGATGTTTGACTCTAATTGATATAATGATCTTTCTTTTGAAGAGTTCTAAGTAGAAAGTTGTGTGAGAAGTTTTAGAGGGAAGAGAGATCCTTCGTCTGTAAATGGAATTTGTAAGTAGATCTTGAAAAATAGGTTAGTAGATTCCCAAGCTGGGCAGCTACTGCACAGCCCAAACACTGTAGCACCTTGTAGCTGGCTATTATGCCAGGATTCCCAATAGAGAGAGGAATGAAGTAAGGTCTATTTCCCCATGTTGCTCAAGGGCCTTCCTTGGAGCTGAACTCCAAGCAAAGTTTGAGGGAAATTAAAAGTAGTTTCTCTTCATAAAAATAAAGTTGGGAAAGCTCTGACCTAGGATCAGGAGTTCCCAATCTTTTGAGAATTTTCTAACCTCAGTTTTTGTTTAACTGTATGACACCCATCTTTCTCCCCCATACCAAATCAAAATAGTTCTGAGAGATGTACGGTTGTTTTAAGAAAAATAAACTGAGATAAATTTTGTTTTTAGAATTTCACCAGTCCTTGAGTCCAAAAATCCACTGGATTTGAAGACAGAGAACCCCGAATCCAATCCAGTTCTGTTCCATATTACCTGTATAAACTTGGGCAAATCTTTTAATCTATCAGGGGGTCTTAGTCTTCCCCACCTTAAAAGGAAGAAGAGAGAATTCAAGCAAATAATCTTCTAGGTATCTTGCAGCTAGGCTCTCTAAATTCTATGATCCTATTGTTTGTTAGCTCAAAGCCTGGGAGGTTTGTCTCCAACTGCACTTTCTAGTGAAAAGCAGGAATGTAGAACAAAGGAATTGAGGTGCTGGGTGATAGCCTCCTCCAGGCTCTGCCCAGACCATTGTTCTTGCCTTCCCCTCCCACTGATTTGCTTGGCAAGACTCAAAAAGATTTTGGAGGGCTGAATGAAGCTACAGTTTGCTCAGAACCACATTTAATTGAAAGGAACCACATTTAAATTGTTGGAGATGCTGCAAGTTGGCAGTCAGGAAATATCAGGAAGGGAACTTTCTAATCCTAAATCAAATAAAGGCTCAGGACAAGGATCTAGATACTTTTGAAAAGATTATTAAATACCTGCATGGGGGCAGAGAAGATAAAGTGTCAGGTCTGAAATCAGGAAGATGTGAGTTCAAATCCAGCCTTAGACACTTACTAGCTGAGCGACCCCAGCTAAATGACTTCATCCTGTTTGCCTCAGTTTCCTTATCTATAAAATGAGCTGGAAAAGGAAATGACAAACCCCTCCAATAGCTCTGCCAAGAAAACCCCAAATGGAATCTTGAAGAGTAGAGCACAAATGAACAAGAAAATCCTATCAGGAAGAAGAAGCTTTTAAAAGATACCAAATGCCTCCGAGATTTAATTACCTAACTGGATTTTCTGTGACCCAGAAAAGACTGGTCCCAGCAAATCTAACAAACCTCTGAGCTTTTATGAAAAACAAGCCATTTTTCCTAATTTGATGTAGGTATATGAGGATTCTGATTTTCTAAATTAGGTGAAGCTTACCTTCTAAAATCTAAGCTGGAAGAGAGCTGCTAGAATTCATTCTTCTCTTTGGGGTAAAAAAGGTAGCCCTTTTTTTTCTGCTGAGGACTTCCAGCAAGGGGCAGTGGAGGTGCCTGAGCCAGTGGGGAAGAGCAATAGTCCAAGAGGATTCCAGGATCAAAGATTTAGAACTGGAAGTAATCTTGGAGACTATCCTCATTTCATAGATGAGGAAATGGGGAAACTGAGGCCCCAGGAATGTTAGGTTGCCCAAAGTCACAATGCTCAAAAGTGGCAAAATTCAAATTTGAATCTAGTCCTCCTACTCAAAATCCAGCATTCCTTCTACTATGTATGATGCTCAACAGAGTACATTGGTCCATGGGGAGCAGGATTGGCAGAGAGTAATGTCATTCACTACATCATTGGAACATATCTGCTGTCCCATGACATCAGAGACATGAGTTGTCCTCAAAATGTGATATCAAGGTATCTTCATTATTCCTATTCATGGTATTTAAAGTTGATGAAAAATGTGGCCCAAGTTCATGGGCCAAAGATTTGTTACTTTTCTTAATATGCCATTTTATTAAATGCCTTTACTTTGAACTGTGTCATCTGACTGATTTCTAAAGGTAGTCTTTCTTATATGAACTGATGCTAAGTGAAATGAGCAGAACCAGGAGATCATCGCATATGGCAACAAGAAGATTATACAGTAATCAATTCTGATGGAAGTGGCTGTCTTCAACAGTGAGATGATTTAGACCAGTTCCAATGATCTTGTGATGAAGAGAGCCATCTATACCCAGAGAGAGAGGACTGTGGGAACTAAGGGTGGATCACAACATAGCATTTTCACTCTTTTTGTGTTGTTTGCTTACATTTCATTTTCTTTCTCTTTTCCTTTTTGATTTGATTTTTCTTGTGCAGCAAGATAATTGTATAAATATATATGCATATATTGAATTTAATATATATATTTTACCATGTTTAACATATATTGGATTTCTTGCTATCTAGGGGAGGGGTGGAAGGAAGGGGGGGAATTGGAACACAAGGTTTTGCAAGGGTTAATGTTGAAAAATTATCTATGCATATCTTCTTTTTTTTTTTTTTTTTGCTTTTTGCTGAGACAATTGGGGTTAAGTGACTTGCCTAGGGTCACATAGCTAGGGAATGTTAAGTGTCTGAGACCAGATTTGAACTCAGGCCCTCCTGACTTCAGGGCTGGTGCTCTAACCACTGTGCTACCTAGCTGCCCCTCTATGCATATCTTTTGAAAATTAAAAAGCTTTAATAAAAAAGTTATATTTGTCCCTGTTAAAAAATAAAGGTAGTCTTTTACTAAAAGTGGGGACTCATGAGTTATGGTTTTGAGTGGATGCTGATCCGCAGATTACCATGAAACTGAGGTAGATTTTTCTGTGGGACCCATGTACGTGTATTTATGTGGGATTGGGGAAGAGAGGAGGAGGGAATTCTATGAACTAAAAATATTTCGCTGAATTCACAAAACTAGGGTTGATAATCACTGGTTTAGGTGGTTTGTAGAAGAAATTCCATTGTGTATATCTGCTGCCTATTGAAAATCAATGTGGTACAATAAAAATATTGCTAAATTTAGAGTCAGACAACCTAGATTAAAATTTATCTTTGCTTCTTTTAACTTATATAACCTTATATAAATCATTTAGACTCTTTGGATCTTAATTTCTTCATTTAAAAAAATGAAAGGATTAGTCTAGATGCTCCCTAGGCCCCTTCCAACACTGAATCTATGATGACTTCTTGTTAAAAAGCATCATGATATGCCTGGATAGGACATGTTAATATTTAATTATTTTATGAAAAATAATATTTACATAATGTTAATGGAACTGATTTGATAATTGCATTATGATAGGAAATAAGAAAAGTCTTTGACTGCCTATTATCTTGGAAACCTACATTGATTAAGATTAGCAACTAGATTGCATTCAGGACATACTCACATTCAGCACATGTGCACAACAATGCTATCAAGATCCCATGCTTCTCTGTATTGTAAATAGCAAGAGGGTGAGAAATAGATGGGAGACTCAACAGAGAAGCAGCCTTCATCTCAAAGGGAGAATTTCTTTCAAGCCTCCTTTACTCCTGAATTCTCCCCTTCCCATCACTCTCTCTTCTTCCTATCCTCAACAGACAGGAATATAAAAAAGTAGAAAAAGGAACAGCTGTGGAGTCAAGATCCAGGTCCTAGTCTTTGCTCTGTCATTTATTTCTCTCTTGTGATTTCAGACAATTTAGGTTACTCTCTTGACTGATTTCCTCATCTATAAAATGAATGGGTTGAACAAGATGCTTTTTAAGGTATCTCCCAGATCTAAATTGTATATAATCTTTGAATTTGAAAAATCAGTTTCCTGTTCTCAAGTTGCACCTGATCAACATTCAGGAATGATAAAGAAGGCATCTTTTCCATGGAAGATAGGCCCTTGTGGGATTTAGACTAAAGACACACTCAAGGATAGAGATAAGCAAATTAGATTTTTTTCTCATACTTCTTATGTTTAGAGCCAAGAGAGCTGGATTTGAATTATAATTTACCCCCTTGTTAACTGTGGCACTTCAATTTCCTTGTGTGTAAAATAGGAATCACATTTGTCTACTTTGTTCATTATTTCAAATGAGAAAAGGCAAGTAAAGCAATTTGTTTTCTATAAAGTTCTATATAAATATTTTCTATTGTACTAGATCAAAAGATACTTTTCTGTTCTGAAGTATCTATATGTTTATGTACACACTCTCACACATGCATACAAGATTGTAAGTCTAGAACTTGTTCAAAAGACATCTAGTCCTTATTCCTAATCACACCAGACTCTTCTTAACCTTATTTAGGGGTTTCTTGGCAAAGATACTGAAGAGGTTTGCCATTTCCTTTTCTAGCTCATTTTACAGGTGAGGAAACTGAGGCAAACAGGCTTAAGTGACTATCCCAGGATCACATTAAATAATAAATATCTGAGGCTGGATTTGTACTCACAAAAATGAGTCTTCCTGACTCCAGACCTGTCACTCTATCCACTGTGCCACCTAGCTGTACAAAATATATGTTATTATTCTTATCATTCAATTGTACCCAACTCCACAATGACAAGGAATGGTTGGCCATTTCCTTCTTCAGCTCATTTTACAGATGAGGAAACTGAGGCATATAGGGTTAAGTGACTTAACAAAGGTCATACAGATAGTAAGTGGCTAAATTTGAACTCATTTCTTCCTGACTCCAGGTCCAGTGCTTTATACACTGTACCACTTAGCTATCTTCCCTTATTTTTATAGATGAGTATACATTGGCCCATGGATGTTATATGATTGTCCCAAGATTACACAGATAATAATATATACAATATAATCAATAATATAATAACATAGTCGATATTGTTGATAATAATAGTCAAAAGTGGAATTTAAACCTTGGTTCTCTGAATCCAAAGTATCATATACTCATTATATATATATATATATATATAATGTATTATCATTACTCTTAATATATCTATTTAGTATATACATATTATATATAACATACACATTTTATATATCTTATAAATGTAACATTATACATATCTATATAAATGTGCTTATGTTATCAAATGAGGTTCTATTTACAAAGCACTTACCATAGTACTTGGTATGTGTTAGGTGCTCAATAAATGCTTGTTCCTTTTCCTCATATAAATATGAGTGTATGTATACATGTTTATATATATATACATACACACATATACATATACATTTATTTATTTAAAAAAGCAGCCTTGGTTAATGAAAAAAAGAAAGAAAGAAAAAGAAAGAAGGGAAGGAAGGAAGGAAGGAAGGAAGGAAGGAAGGAAGGAAGGGAGGAAGGAAGGAAGGGAGGAAGAAAGGGAGGGAGGAAGGAAGGGAGGAAGGAAGGAAGGGAGGAAGGAAGGAAGGGAGGAAGGAAGGGAGGAAGGAAGGGAGGAAGGAAGGAAGGGAGGAAGAAAGGGAGGGAGGAAGGAAGGGAGGAAGGAAGGAAGGGAGGAAGGAAGGAAGGGAGGAAGGAAGGGAGGGAGGAAGGAAGGGAGGGAGGGAGGAAGGAAAGAAAAAGAAAGAAAGAAAGAAAAAAAAGAAAAAGAAAGAAAGAAAGAAAGAAAGAAAGAAAGAAAGAAAGAAAGAAAGAAAGAAAGAAAGAAAGAAAGAAAGAAAGAAAGAAAGAAAGAAAGAAAGAAAGGAAGAAAGAAAGAAAGAAAGGAAGAAAGAAAGAAAGGAAGGAAGGAAGGAAGAAAGGAAGGAAGGAAGAAAGGAAGGAAGGAAGAAAGAAAGAAAGAAAGAAAGAAAGAAAGAAAGAAAGAAAGAAAGAAAGAAAGAAAGAAAGAAAGAAAAAGAAAGAAAAAGAAAGAAAGAGAAAGAAAGAATCTCTGGGGTCAAATTCTACTTTTGTCATGTACTAACTAGCTCTGTGACCTTAAGCAAGTCACAGTCTCTTAGTGTTCCCAGGCAATTCTCTAAGACTAAGAGGAGTTG
Organism: Myrmecobius fasciatus; assembly: GCA_023553655.1. Lineage (NCBI taxonomy): Eukaryota > Metazoa > Chordata > Mammalia > Dasyuromorphia > Myrmecobiidae > Myrmecobius > Myrmecobius fasciatus. The sequence goes on along the minus strand of JAJPUD010003817.1, from coordinate 89,336 downwards.
CCAATGTGGGTGAGTAGAGGGAGTTTCCCTCACTGGGAAGTTCCCCTGCACTGATTAGTTGTGCTTTTCTTAGGAATGCAGGACTACAAAGCCTTTGTTTTTTAACAGGGCATGTCTGAATTTAAAATGGAGGCTGAAACACATGCATCCTACCTCTCATCTGTTCATTCCACTATGTGTGCGCATGTCTCTGTGGGCACAAGCCGGGCTATATATCAACAGAGGAGGCAAATGCTACAACTTTCTAAGCCAAATGTTTCAGCTTCAGTTTTAAATTCAGACATGCCCTAGTAAGGACAAAGCACAGACTGTCTATGACTTTTCCTCCAGGGAAAGCACAGCTGCCATTAGCTCCGAGGGCTGGGCCGCTGTGACACCTGATGCTAGCTTGGATGCTCGCTCCCAGGGCTGCTGAACAGCCTTGCTGTGGCAGAATCAGGAGGCCCAACCTTCATGGACAAATAAAAGGATTTCTCTTGGCTACTCCAAAAAGATGGCAGGGAGGAGATTCAGCAGGACATGAGGAAGCAGCCAAAAGAACTAATACAAAAATGAAAACAAAAAACAAAAAAACAAAAAGTGAAAATCCTGGGAAAGGAAGAGAAACTGAGGGTTGCCTTTTGGCTTCATTATTTTCTTCTTCACCTTTCACATTTTCTTTTTTCTTCCTTTCTTCCTTCCTTCCTTTCTTCCTTTCTTTCTTTCTCTCTTTCTTTCTCTCTCTCTTTCTCTCTTTTTCTTTCTTTTCCTTCCTTCCCTTCCTTCCTTCTTTCCTTCCTTCCTTCCTTCCTTCCTTTCTTTCTCTCTTTCTTTTTCTCTCTCTCTCTTTCTTTATTTCTTCTTCCTCTTTCAAAGGGTTCCTGGCCCTTTATTGCTTTTAATTTATGATAGGCAATACTAAACGGATGGTCTATGGACTTAACACAGGCATTTCCTTCACATATTAATCCTTTGAATCTCATTTGCTGTACATTTCTACTGAATGATAGAAAATTGATTTTTTTTATTAGTGATCAGATTATAATGAGCTACATTTTTCTCCTCTACTCATCATGATAAACCCAGATCACTTGCATTTAAACTTTAAGGTTTTGGTTTTCCTATTCCCAGAACTTAGGACAATATCTTTCAGATACTAAAAAGAGCAATCAATGCTTGTTGACTGACTAGCAAAGTGTTTTACCAGTATTATCTCTTTCATTCCTCTCATTAATCCCATAAAGTAGGTAAATTTATATTCCCCATTTGACAGATGAGCAAACTGGGAATCAGAGAGCTAGTGACTTGCCCACAGTCACAGTGATATTAAATTTTTGTTTGGGGGATTTTTTGGTTTGATTTTATTTTTTGATAGTAAGTTTTTAAAGCAGGAGAATATCCAAGTCATCTGCTGAGTCCAACATTCTCTCCATTACAGAGATTTAGGGTTTCTTAAACACCAAAATGAACTTTAGTTATGCCCATGCCATGTAATACAAGCTAGTTTCAGAATCTTAAATGACAAGTTTTCTTTTAATGATCAAAAGTATTTCAGGGCAAAAGGAAGGGGAATAGATGGTGATCAGAAACTCTAGTTGCTCTATTTTAATCATTGAAGCAAATAAGGGGAGTGTAATATTCCATACTCCACTTAAATCCTATCTTAATGCTTCATCTTCACTTGGAGGTGACCCTGGCCCATGAAAGGCTATGCTGGCAGAGTCCAAGGTTTGGCAAGTTCCATTCAGAGGAATGGTTTCAAGTCTGGTCTCTGTGACGGATTGCATATTTTTCAATTTTTTATTTTTTAAAGAACAAAGCTGGCTAAGTTCAGAGAGATCTTTGGATAATAGGATGTTATCTCTTGGGGGAAGGGGGAAGACTCACACCATCTCATTAAATTATGATCTCTGAGGTGCTTCCTAGTTCCATACCTAGCATCTTATGGTCTATGGAGATAGAGAGAAGGTTTTATTTGAGAACATGAAGAGTGTGTCAAAACCAATGAAATGATAGCTCTTTGAATTATCAAAGAAAATGGCATCCTAGAATTATCAACAGAGCAATAAAGGAGACTTTAGACATCATCTACTCTAACTCCCTTATTTCACAGATAAAGAAACTGAGAATGAGGGAGTGACTTTTCCAACATACTTAAAAGTCTGCAATGTATAAGGCACTGCAGGTCCAACAGAGACCTTGTTCTCAACAAACTTATAATTATTTGTATGCAGCTATTATTCAAGAGGGGATAAATGGGGAATACAGTGGATAAAGCATCGGACCTGGAGTTAGAAAGACCTGAGTTCAAATCCAGTCTAAGATAATTGATTCTAGGTAAGTCACTTAACCCTGTTTGTCTCAATTTCCTCATCTGTAAAATGAACTGGGGAAGAAATGGCAAGTATTTTTACCAAGAAAACTCCTAATGAGTATGACTGAAATGACTGAACAAGTGATTCAAGAGTGAATAAGAGTTCAAGTGCATGAGAAATTTGAGAAAAGGAGATATTTAACCTGGTTGTGCCAGGGACACTTTCTTAAAGGATGTAATATGAGAACTGGACCTTGAAGAAAGACAAAGACTTTAATGGTAGGAGTGGTAGGATAGGAAATGGTCAAAATCCATCCTAGGTAAAAAGACAGCTATTGAAATATTTCCCCTAAAATAGAGGGAGTGTACAAGTTGGGCTTTGGATATAGCGAAGTTGAGATGACCATTCTTCATGTAAGATGGCACTTAAAGAGTCAGTACCACCGGGATATGCTAGCTGAGGAGATCATTCAAAGATCAGAATGATGTCCTTCAGGTACTGGCATTGCCAGTGGAGAAAAGTGGGGTGGGGAATGGCAAGGACTGTCAAATCTTTAGAAGTAGAGAGAACTTTAGAGGTCATACTATCCAATCCCTTTCATTTCACAAATGAGGAAAACAATATCCCAAGAGGTGATGTGATTTGTCCAAGGTTCAGCAAGCAGCTAGCTAGTAGCAGAATCAAACTTAGAAGCCAGCTTTCTGAGCTCCCCATTAGACTTACAAAAAGAGTAGCATGGTAATATCAAAGAACAGACAATTATATAGTATGCAACAATGGAAGCCTTCATAGTGTGCATCACAGGTACCACAAACACATTGTATAAATGGGTAATCACTTTTTCCTTTATTGCCTTCATTTTCTATCTATAAAATAAGAATGGTTATAGGCAGCTACCTTGGTAATTTTTATTTAGAAATTTTTAGAAATATTTAGAAATAGTATACTTGATGCTTAATAAATATTCAACAAGAATGACTTTTTGGTTTTGGTAATGTTGTCTAAGGAAGGCAGACTAATGTTTCACTTGAGAGGCCTTTGTCCTTATGGAAACAGTTTCAGCATTGCTTCCCATTTCATCAGGTAGCGGCATCCAGCAGTCAATGATGTCTGAGTTCAATTCTGCACACCAGGGGCTTCTTCTGATCAATCAGAGCTGGGAATTAATCCCTAGAATAGGGACACAGTCTAAAGAATCTCTGGACTCCCCCCAAATCTATAGGTCATCCATTCTATCTCAATGACATGCCAAGTCTGTCCAAAGACATCATTAATAACCAGGGGACCACAACAACAAACCTCATTCTCTGATGATGGCACTTTTTTTCCCCCTGCCAGGGTTTGACATGAATGTTAATTAATTAATCTTCCTGACATTTTGGTGAAGGTGTCATGTATCCTCTCTTCAAGGAGGTCTCAAATTAAAAAAGAATTTTTGCATTTTGAATTTAACTTCCCTCTCCTACATCTGATAGAGTTTATTTAGATATTCCCTCTGAATATAAGTGGCATGCCTCAGGTGAAATCTATTAAATTATGAAGCATTCATTTTAGAAAAGATAAAAAAAAATTAACTAATCTCTTCTTTGAGTTTCATTCGGAATACACAATGTTGTTGTTTTTCTTCCTCAGGAAAAATAAATTTAAAATCTTCTAATTATAATGAAATGTTCTACCTGGAGAAACATTTTCCCCCATTTATGTTCATGTAATATTTTTGAAAACATGTATGTATTTGTACCTTACTCTATGTGTAGTATAGACAGGATAATTAATAAAGGAAAACAAATGTTACTTCTGGAGAATAGATTGGTTACCCACATTATGAAGTACTGTGTACACAGAATGCAATCTTTCAAAGCTCTTAAATATGTTTAAAGCCATTTATTTCTTCAAATCTCAAGTGATACACTAAAGCTTGACATTATCTGAAAGGCTTTTCAATTGTAATATGTCCTTTTGAAGAGTATGAATGAGAATAAAAAAGGAGAAAATGCTATTACACCAAAAATGTCTATCATCACCAAGAGAATGGGATAAAAAAGCTTAAGTTGGAAGAAGAGATGTTTGTTGGATAAGAGCAAGAATTTCTCAATGATGGGTTTAATTGACATGAGAATGCCAAAGGAAACCATGAATCTTCTTCCCTACTGATATTTAGGCCAAGAATAAATGTAGTTCCAATAAACTGACTTAGATTGAGCACTGGATCAGGTTGTTACAGAGTAGTGATAGTGGTGGTGGTAGTGACAACAGCTAAGTAACATCACAGATAGGGTGCTTGAGCTGGAGTCAGGAAAGCTATTCTTCATGAGTTCAAAACTAATCTCACACACGGATTAGCTGTGTGACCCTGGACAAGTCACTTAACCCTGTTTACCTCAATTCCTCATTTTTAAAATGAACTGGAGATGGAAATGGCAAATCACTACAACATCTTTGCCAAGAAAACCCAAATAGGATTATGAAGATTTGGAAATGACTGAAATGATTTAATAAAAACAATAAGATGGACGACTATTTTAAGAATATTTGGGGCAGCAAGATGGTGCAGTGGATAGGGCACTGACCCTGGACCTGAGTTCAAATCCAAGCTCAGACATTTAACACTTCCTAGCTGTGTGACCCTAGGCAAGTCACTAAACCCCAATTGCCTCAGGAAAAAAAAAAATAGAAAAGGAAAATCTGCTGTACGCTAATATGATCCAATTCTCCATCTAAGTCAGTTTGTTTGGAAATATGAGGGGGTCACTATGGCTTTATGGTGGAACACACAAAAAAGATTGAAGATTTCCAGAAATTATTTGACCCAAGAAACTAATTCTTTGACTCCTTTTCTGATGCAAGATAAAAGTAATTTTTTCAAAGTGTAGTATAGTGGAAAGAACACTGAATTTGCAGGAAGAAAAAATCAGTCCAAATTCCTGCAATAGTTATCCACTAACTTTAGACAAATCACTTCATTTTTATGTTTCCTAGCTTCCTCTCTTAGAAAATGAGAATATAATAAAACCAAATGTCTCCACTCCCAGCAACAGGAACTAGTTTTCCCCAAAAGGTATCAAAGCTGTCCTTTAGATCTGATTATTATCTTTATCTCCTTTGACATAGCTTCTGGTTCATCTAAGTACATAAAAAGTTCCTCCTGAATGGGGTCTGGGTCTATCCCACTTGGTGAATGTTTATAAATTACATGAATCACCATACTTTGCCTTTCTGAACCAACTGGTCCTAACAGTGGGAGTAGGAATAAATGACCTTTGAAATCTTTTCCAGACACAAATCTTTGATCCCTATAACATGAGTTCAAATCCCAGTGCTTATTTTGCTGTCTACTTTAAAATCTTGAAAACTCTTGGCTCACTTGACACAATAGGCAAGGCTGGCATAAATACTAATGCTTCATCTGAAATCCCAGACATCCCTTTTAATTTGAGATGACCTGAGGTTCAGCTAGCGAGATATTTGGAATTTAGGTTTGGGCTTTTATTTGGCTTTATCAGCGAATCACATGACTTAGGATGGAACAAGATAATAGAGATAATCTACTTTAAATTACTCATTTTACACACAAGGAAGTTAAGGTCCTGAAACATTAAAGGACTTGAGTAAATTAAGCAGATAGTAATTTAACAGAGCTGGGATTTAAACTCAGGTTATAGGGATCTAGATTTAGCATTGGAAGGGACTTTGAAGGTCACTTATTCCTATCTACTCAGGCCTTACACCAGTACCCACTTACGATGAAATGAGTAACTCATTGCTTCTATATACAATAAACCTTTTGTGTATTATATTCCCCTACTAGATTGTAAGCAATCCCTGTAAGCAAGTCTCTAAAGGTGGGGACTGTCTTTCTTTTTCTTATTAATATCCCTAGAACAGTACCTGGCATAGGGTAAGCATTTAATACATGTTCACTGACTACTGACTATTGACCCTTCTGTAAAATTTAGACATTGAATTGTTCATCCAGTACATTAATTTTCTCTTTCTGATTTGCATCAACTGAAAATCTGATGAACATGTTAACTGTATGTTCATCCAAATCAAAATGATGAAGAGAACAGGTCTGAAACTTATGGTGCTCTACTAGAGATTCCCCTGAAAATTGCTATGATCCACTGATTAATACTCTTTGGGTCTAGTTGTTCCAATAATTTTGAATCCTTTTAACTGCACTCTTATTGATTTCACATTTTTCCATGTTACCCACCAAAAAAAATTAATAATAATTTTAGCCTATTATGTTCACAGCAGTTCCTTTGGTCTCTCAGCCTAGCAACCTATAACAAAATGAATCCTACCTCCCTACCTAATTTTTTTTTCTTGAATGCCCATCCCCCAGCTGTTTGATAGTTTCAGAATATTCTGCCAGAAATAGAGGTCATGCTCATTAACTATCATGAGCAGAATCAGTTCTTCCCTTCTAAAAAACAGGACATTTGCCCATCAAACATCTCAGGACACCTCTTCCACACTCCATGACTTCTCAAAAGTTAGCAAAAATAGTTCATTAATTTTATTGACAAGTTCTCTCAGTAATCTGGTATCTAAACTATACCATTTGAATTTTTTTTTTTAAAAAAGCAGTTTAGTTTTATTTTCTCATCATCTGTGCTGTTCTTCAATTCCCTGTTGACCATTTATATTTTACCCTTTTAGATCCCCAAACTGTTCTCCTTGACAGAGAAAATGAAGGCAAAACAAATATTTCACATAATTATTTATCTCTGTCATCAGCATACTCTATCCATGTGCCTGACCCATACAGAGTAATTGCTTAGTAAATGCATGTTGACTGATTAATTAATCCATCCCAAATAGCAGATCTAGCCCTTCTTCCTCTGACCATAGTTTCTTAAAAGTCCTTTGTGTTGCCTTTGATATTTTCTAAAGTTTCAGATCCTTTAGAATTTAGGCTTCCAGATAGTCTCTTTCTGTGTAGTTCTCTCTCTCTTTTGTATTTAAGTTTGGTTAAGTTCCCCTACTTCCATCTTTTGTACATGACTTCTTTGGAAAGATCCTCATGCAGTCATATTGGCATTTTTAGTTGTCTCCCTTTTTTTCTTCCTCATGATAATAATATCAAATTTTCTCTTGAGTTTCCTATACTTTTTGAAACATCTACTTTAAGTCTAGGGCCACATATTCAGGTCCATGTTTTCTTTAAATATTTTCAATTTTTTTTTTAGTTTTAAATATATGTTCAACTATGCCCAGTATGTTCCTCCTGAACATGAAGATGATGTAGTCACTTTCTCCCCAAGGTTTCCATCATTTCCACTTTACCAACTAGCTCAACCTTTTTAGCCAGAATTTGGTCATAATTTGTTTCACTGATTGCTTCTTCTATTTTCTAAAAATTGTAATTGTCAGCAATAATTCATCATAAGCACACCTACTGATTGGTCTTATCATATAGTCGCTTCTGTGCCCCTTATACAGTCCCATGACATGTCTTTTCCTCCTGAACAAGATTATGTATTTGCTGGTGTCATTAATTCCCTTTTTCATTTTGTTCAAGAAATGGTACTTTTCCCTCTGAAGAACTCTATAGGAAAAAAAAAATCGTTCACACTACATATACATTACACAATTCTAACAGTTCAATTAGTCAATCAAAAAACATTATTAAGCACCAGGATCTATGCTAAGCATTAGGAACAAAAAGAAAAGCAAAAACATGCTCTCTGACTTCGGGGGGGGGGGGGACCCTGTGCATTCAAGATAAATACAACATAAATAAAAGGTAATTTCATAGGGAAGGCACTAGAGGAGGAAGAGAAGGGAAAGGGGGGAGGTATACAGAAAATCAGGAAAGGTCTCCAATAGAAGGTGGGATTTGAGCTGAATCTTAAAGGAAGAAGGAAGCTAGAAAGGAAACAAACCTTTATGAAGTACCTACTATGTGCCAAGCACAGTACTGAGTGCTTTACAAATATTATCTCATTTGATCTTCACAATTATACTGTAAGGAAGGTAGTATTGTGATCCTCATTTTAAAAATGAGGAAATCAAGGTATAAAAAATTAAATGACTTGCCTGCTATCGCAAAGCTAGGGTTAAGCCTTAGAACAAAAGCACCAAACAAGAGCAGATTAATTTCCCCAGATTCGAGGGGCATGAATTCTGGAGATCCACAATACAAAGATTCAGGTAAAATGACCTAGGTGGAATACTAGATGCCTAGGTGGGATATGAAGGTGAAGCATGAGGAATCCTCCAGATAGTCATGCATTCAACTCAGGAAACATTTGTTGAGGGTCTAGGATATGCAAGGCACTTTACTTAGACACTTTAATATATTAAAAGATCAATGACTTCCACAATCTAGATAAATGCTCCATGGATACTGATTGTTAAGTCTTCTATGCCTTTTTAGTCAGTTTCATGAGATATGGTGGCCCAAAACAATCAACATCTAGTTGCCAACATTTTGATTTATAAATCTCTCTAAAATTAGCTAGCCTGAATATTAGTAAATAAATCACAAAGGAAAGTGGTTTTTTTGTTGTTGTTGTTGTTGTTTTGTTTTGTTTTTAAAAGGGCCTCACATTTCTTATGTGCCAGGCACTGTTCTTCCTGTTTGAGATATAGACATAAAAATGTGGAATATCCCTGTCCTCAAGAAAACTTGCATTCTTCAAAAGGCAGCACATATAAAAAATTAGAAGTCAAGCAAAAAAAGATAAAAGTTATATTTGCTGGCATAATCTTTGAGAATTTTGTAATTCTCAATATTGTAATATATGATCTTAGGGAAAGTTTTGTTCATTTTTTCCCATCTAGACATGTGATTTCATCAAGGCAATTCATCAATAAAGGTTTAATAAGCACCTACCATGTGCCAGGTACTATTCTAAACATAGGAAACTCATGATGAGAATCTTTCTACCAATGTTGATAGTCTATCACCCAAACTCTTTTAGTGTTTTCTAAACAAATAACTTACCCAGGAATGCACAATCATTATATATCAAAGCTGAGTTTAGAACTCAGCTCTTACTGACTCCAATGCTAATCCTATAATCACTGTACCTACCATACTACTTCTCAATAAATTGTACTTTTAAGCACTGGCTACTCTCAGCAGCCCCAGGAACTCAATTGGAAACGCTAAGGTCCTGAAATGTGAAAAGTCAAGAGAAAAATTATATAGATCTACTTACTTTGGTCTATCATAGGTCCTATTTATCTCATCATTCTCCCCCCAAATAATAATAATAATAATTATTTGAACTCTATGATAAAATATAAACATGGTATTAACAGAGACATTGTCAAGGAAAAAGGAAGCAACGTCAATGAGATGATGTCTCAAAGACTTATTTCCATGCTTACATCTTAATAATCTAAGTCAGATGTGAGTATTTTTTAAAAGGGAATTTTTTTTACTTTAACACTTATCTCTAGTCTTTCAAATGTCTATGTTGTTCTACATAGTTTCCAAAATATCACAGATGTAATTTTCATCTAAATCTCTTTGAAATTAAATCTCCCACCAAACTCTGCTAAATTGAATTTCAGCTATAAGTTTTAAGCCAAACTCGATGGCTTGAGACTTTTCACTAAAGTAAAAAATGGAAGGAAGGATGGAAGGAAGGAAGGAAGGAAGGAAGGATGGAAGGAAGGAAGGAAGGAAGGAAGGAAGGAAGGAAGGAAGGAAGGAAGGAAGGAAGGAAGGAAGGAAGGAAGGGAAGGGAGAAGATAAAGAAAGAAGGAAGTGAAGGCAAGAAGGAAGAGAAGGGAGGATAGAAGGAAAGAAAAAGGAAGGAAGAAAGGAAGGAAGGAAGGAAGGGAAAGAGAGAAAGGGAGAGAGGGAGGAGAGAGGGAAAGAGAGAGCAAGAAAGGAAGGGGAAAGGAAGGAAGGAAGGGAGGAAAGAAGGAAGGAAGAAAGGAAGAGAGTAAAGAGGGAGGAAGAACAAGAGAAGTGAGAGGGGAAGGTGGAGAAAGAAAAACAAAAAGAAGACAAAAGGAAAAAAAGAAGTGAAAAAGTTCAGTGAAAGTGTCACCTAAACTGTTAAGATTGATGGTTAGAGTTTAAAATTCAGTTTCAAAATGAATTGGAATAAACCTAGTCAAGTTTCACTTTGAGTTTTTGGGTGTACTCCAATTTCAGACTCAAAGCAAAACCATCGATCATGCAAATGAATAAGGTGAAACAGCTTCATGATAATCCATGTGAACTGAAACTAACAGATTTCACATTGCCCCTGACCAGAACTCCCTAGCTCTTCTTTCTAGCTTTGCAATTAGGTCTGGCCAATGGCTAAAATCTACAGATGAAAAATGCCTAAAAACCAAATGGCCCATTTAAACTAGGCCGTATTTACTGAAACTTTACTAGTTTTAAATGAGGCCTATTTGAAGTGAATCATTCTGTTCTCCTCAAATCTACAGAAATGTAAGTTCCTAGGGTATCACGGTCCCACATGCAGGTTTATACGCCTCTCACTGCTTGCTGAACGCAGATTAAATAAATTCTTTTCCTTCCCATAGTGCCTTCTTCTGTGCATGTTATAGCTTATACTTATAACCCCACTTTAAGAGAAATTGAATTTGGGTCCAGACCTCAGCAGCATCATTAAGGCAGCCCCATCTCTGGCTTTCCTCTAGCTCTAGGGGACAGCTAGGTAGTTATCGCTCCTCCCTGCTTCTTCCTACCCTAAAACAATAGATCAGCAGGGTAGGTCTGCTCCCAAGTCCTGCAAACACAATCTATTTAAAGAATACAAAAGTTACCCAAGGAGATTTCTCCTTACTCAGGCTGCACTGCTAGCAACTCACATAAATGAGGGCCTTACAGGCTTAAAGCCCCTGGTGAAAATCTTGTCATATGGCACCCGCATCTTCTCAGCCCACGCACTCCAGTCCTGTTCTTTAGCTGAGGAAGCACAGCTGCCAAGTTCAGAGATGGAGAGGAGGGGAAGCATTAGCTAATAAGAACAGAAGGATCCTGATCTCGCTCATGTCCACTCCCTTGATCTTGTGACAAAGTTATACTGTGTCAGACTATTCAGTGATTTTAAAAAACAAAAACAGGAATAGGTACCTAACATCAATTTCATAAAACAGGATTATGTCATTTTTTAAATGTACCAAGAACAGCCTCTCACCCTAAACCCCAACAAAAATTCATTGTTTCAACATCAAGTTTCAAAGGCAAACTCTAAATTGAAGGTTCTCCAACCTGGGAACGTCTGTCCCCATGACAGCAAGCTGTTGGGTAATTCAATTTGGTCCAGTCACATAACAGCCTTACCCAGGAGGCTTCCAGAGGCAAAGGAGGGTAATTCAGGAAATAGATTATTGCCAAAAGATGAAAAATGGGCCAAAATCCCTGTGCAGGGTCTCTGGCCTTCTTCCAGTGAGAGATATTAGAAACCAGTATCAGGGATAAAGCAGCAGTAGCTGCTTCAGTGTGACTCATTCCCCGAAAAAGTAGCCACCCAAACCATTGGCAAAGTGCCCTGTTCCACACCATCTCAGTGATCTCACCACAACATGTCAGCAGCTGGCACATTTATCATCTTCTCTGGGGCATGAGTGAGTACTTAGGATGTAGATAATTTAACATGAATATATATGTGCATTATCATGTAGATAAGACAATTATTTCATAATAGAAATGGAACCTAAATCATCCCCACCTGACTTTTGATCCTGCCAGCTCTGCAGAGGAACACTAGCTGATATATTAGATAGCCAGGAAATGGAAGCACAGAAGGAGGGAGAGATTACAGGCTGCTCTTACATTTGCTAAAGCGTATTGTGATCTTAGCCCTTTTCTTGTGGCTATCTGATTTCCCAGGGAAAAAAAATGGAAAGCAAGAGACAAAGAAGGATCCCCACCCAGGACGCATGCATTTTTTTTTTTCCACACAAGCATGTAACCAAAGACTATGGAATGATCATATAAACAAAAGTTGACTTAACTAACCTGGAGCTAGGAGATCGGGGGGGGGGGGGTGTTATGAGTGGAGGGACAACAGAAAAGGGAAAAAATAGTAAAAGGAAAAGTGTGAAGAGTTTTTCTATTTATATTTTAAATATGCATTTGTTTTTTGAGTTTGCCTCCTCCTCCCACCAAAACAACAACAACACTCATTTTATGTTTAGTCTAGATTTATATTTAAAATAATAGGATTCATGAAGGGAAGAGCCAAGTCCCTCTTTAGTTGGCCAGATGACCTCATTTTATGATAACTATTGGTCTGGTTTAGTGTATAAGGTCAAGAAAAACAGGAGCAAGGACCGTGGCTTTTTCCTTGTTTGATCCTCATAACATCTGGTACATCCGAACACACACACACACACACACACACACAAAGTTGTACATGTGTATACAGCACACATATATATGGGGATGCATTTAAAGTGGTAAGAATTCTGGTACTCATAACTTAAGGAGCCCCTTCCCTTTACCTGGGACTAACTCTGGCCTTAGTTCAGAATATTATTGTTTTTCAATCATTTAGTCATGTCCCATTCTTCATAACCTCATGAACTATAGCACTCCAGGTCCTTCTCCATTATTTCTCAAAGTCTGTCCAAGTTCATGTTCGTTACTTCCAGGACAGTTCCGTCACTGTCCATCTCATTTTCACAATCCCTTCAATATTTCCCCAAATCAGAGTTTTTCCAATTAGTCCCATCTTTTCATTATGTGGCCAGTATATTTGATATTTGACCTTCTAATGAATAGTTTCAATTAATTTCTTTAAGTACTAATTGATTTAATCTATTTGCTGTCCAAGGAACTTTCTAAAGTATTCTCTAACATCACAATTTAAGTGTCAGTTCTGCAGTGTTCAGCTTTCCTTATAATCCAACTCTCACTGCTACCAGAAAAATATCTTTGACTATATGGTCTTTTGTCGGCAAGGTGACAATCTCTGATTTTTACTGTGTAGTCCAGATTTGCCAGAGCTTTCCTTCCAAGGAGTAAGCATCTTTAAATTCCATAGCTGCAGTCAATGTCGGCAGTGATCTTTGAGCCCCATAACATAGAATCTGACACTGCTTTTATTTCTTCTCCCTCCCTCTGCTTGGAAGTGATTGAATCAGTTGTCATCATCTTAGTTTAGTTTAGTCTTTTTATTTGAGTGTGTTTGTTTTAATATTAAACTTCAAGTCAGTTTTTATACTCTTTTCTTTCACCTTCATCAAAAGGCTTCTTAAATCTTCTTCACTTTTTGCCACCAGAATGGTATTTTCTGCATTGCTGAGACTGTTGATATTTCTCCTGCCAACCTTAATTCTGGCTTTTGATTCATCCATCTTGACATTTTATATGAGGTACTCTGCATATAAGTTAGATAAATAAGATGAAAATAAACTGCCCTCTTGTATTCCTTTTCCAATCTTAAACCTATTAAGACACTATTATTTTGGCTATCAAACTTGCCTATTTCTCTGCTTCCAATTATTTTCATTTCCAATCCATCCTTCACACACTATCAAAGTATTTTACTTTGATTTTACTATTATACTGGTAATACTAGTATTACTAAATTACAGTACTTTCTTGCTCAAAAACTTTAATGGTTCATTGCCTACCAAAGAGAATACATACACTGGCATTCAAGGTCTTTACTTTTAGCTTCCAACCTATCTTTACAATCCTATTTCATTCATATTCTCCTATTCATAGTCTTTATACTTTATACTTTTCTAGAACATAATCTATATACTTTATATATATAGAACTGACTTTATACTTGAGTCAATTCTCCCTAATCTTATCTTTCCATTTTCACTTCTGTGTCTTTCCTCATGCCTTGAGGTAGTCCCCCAACTCTGTTCATCTAATCTCCTACCCATCTCTATCTCCTGAAATCTTCCTTCTATAAGTTTCACATCAAGGATCATCTCATCCATTTTCTGCAATTAAAATTGAAGCTTCCACTCTTGAATCTCACAGTCCATTTTGCTTGTCCTCTGCTATTTAATAAATTAATAATAATTTTATTATTTAATAATTTTCTAACATATTATTGTAATCTGCATAAAGATTGGAAAGATAAAAAGTTGGCCTTGAAGACAAGAAAACCTAGGTTTAAGGCCCACCTCTGTCTGTGGGCCTTTGGTTGTGTAAGTTTACCTCTCGGGGTTATAGGCAAGAGTGTGCTGACTTACATTGATAGAGAGAATTCCTTTACCAAGAGTTCCCAATATCAATGGTATTTAACAAGCTCAGTCCCTTATCCCTCCTTCCCCCAACACACAATTATGAAAGCAATGACTGGGTCATTATTTAATCCTTGTACTCCTAGTATCTGACCTCACATCTTACACATGATATATATAACCACTAGTTTGTTGAAATGACTAAGTTATATATATAGACAAAAATGAGTCATTTTAATCTAAAATTGATTTGAAGCCCTTATGGGTTGGTGTCTGTATGATTATTATCATATTAAAATTCTCACTTAAACCCCATTAGCTTCAAAGTCTTTGAAAACAAGGATTTTTAAAAAAGATAATTCTACTATATTGGGACCAATGCAGAAATTTAAGAAACCCAATGTTACCATGAGCTCACTTCTACCCATCTCTGTCTGTTGTCTTCTAACCAAATCAATAGCCCGCATTAGGATTTGTCTCCAGCCACCTTTCCATCTATTTAACTGATCTCTTCTCATCCTTCTAGTACTTCTGGGTTATACTAGTTCAGCCTATGGAAATTATTTCTTGAAAGAAAGTTCTTCTCTTTCCACAACACTTTCATTTACAGTTGACTGCTAAGTGACAATAGCCCCCTGCCACCACATAGCTTTAATCCATACTGGTCCTCTGGAGTAGATAATTGCATTCCCTGCCCCCCATCCCTTTTCTGGTATTACTATCCAAATGCTTCCCTATAGTCTGGACCATTCGATATTAGTCACATTCTAAAAAGGATCTACTTTGAATGTGATTTCCTTCAGGAAGTCATCTATTTATACTGACCAACCTTGCCTTTGGAAGAAGAGATGAGAAAATGCAATTCTCTCCATCTAATCATGAAGTGAGAGACTATGAATGTAGAACATATGCTGTTAGATTTAGTTGATGTATTGATTAGTGTTGTGGAACTGGTTTCTTCCCACTCCTATTTGTCTATTTCTTTTTAATTTTTTGTTACAAGGAATGGATTTTGGTGTAGGAGAGTGATAGTATATTTGGAAGTGAAAGTCATATAAAGCAAAAAACAGTAATATTTCTTTAAAAAAGAAATTCTCTTTATCACCCACAAATTAGAATTGTGTGATATGTATGTATATATGTGTATATATAATATGAATATATGTATATGTATATATATATATGAAAAGCTGATGATTCACCTCAGTAATTCTTTTATAACATAAAGAAATGCTTGCAATTGAGAGAGATTAAGTGATGGTCCATGATCACACAACCAAGACTCAAACTCAAGTTTGAGTCAAGCCAGAGACTCTAATATTAATAGCCATCTAATATAACAGAAAAGGAAAATGACAAAAGTTGGAGGAGATATGAGAAAATTAAAACTAATGAATTGTTGGTAAAATTGTGTACTGATTCAACCATTCTGGAGAGCAATTTGGAATTATGTCCTCAGGGTTATAAATACCCCCACCCACATACCCTTTGACCAAACAATACCACTACTAGATTTGTATTCCAAAGATATTTTTTAAAAATAAAAAGAAAGGACCTGTATGTGCAAGGTCTTTTGTGGTGGCAAAAAGAATTAGAAATTGAGGGGATATCCATAAATTGGGGAATGGCTGAACAACTATATGGTTATGATGGAATACTATTGTGCTATAAGAAATGATGAACAGAATACTTTCAGAAAAACCTAGAAAGACTTATATGAATTGATGCAAAGTGAAATGAGCAGAAGCAGAGCATGTAAATGGTAAAAGCAACATTATATGATGATCCACTATGAATAAAGTTAACTGTTCTCAGTAATACAACGATCTAGGACAATTCTAAAGATGCTGGACCATAGAACTGGTGGAGCCTGAATGCAGATGGAAGATACTTTTCTTTGCTTATTTCATTTTTCTTGGGACTTTTTGGTCTGTATTTTCTTTCATAGCATGACTTATATGGAAATATGTTTTGCATGACTAAACATCTACAACCTATGTCAATTTGCTTGCCTTTTCAATGAGGCAGGAGGGAAGGAGGGGAGAGAATTTGGAACACAAAATTTGAAGAAAAAAAAGTTAAAATTGTTTTTACATGTAATCAGGAAAAAAATTAAATATTTTTTAAATAGCCATCATTTTTATATACCTTTTAAGGTTTGCCTTAAAGTACTTTACTAATATTATCTCATTTCATCTCATATTAACCTTGGGAGAAAGGTACTATTTTATAAATGAGAAAAATGAAGCAGACAAAAGTTAAGTGACTTGCCTAGGATCACATAGCTAGAAAAGATCAGAAGCTGGATTTGAACTCAGGTCTTTCTGACTCTAGGTCTAATACTCTATTCCCTGAATCAGCTAGTTACCCCTAACTCTAAGCCTGTATGTGGTGCTACCTCTGCAATAGTTGAGGGAATTTCCTTACCCCAATGAAATTCCAATCTTAGAATCTCACCATCCCCTCCCCTTTAAAAACAAATAAACTTACATCAGGCAAATTAACGAAGGAAATGAGAATGAAGGACAAAGAAAAATATTAATTTTAGGTTTAACTAGGCTAGAATAATTGACCACTAATAACTGAGAAGAGACTAATCACCATAGTCACAGAATTAGAAAGCAAGGAGATTCTAGAATCTTTTTCCCTATGTATATTTAAATAGACATGTGTATTTTCTATGCTTTATATCCAATTCTAATTAAAGGCAGGGATAGAAAAAGAGACAGTGTGGTATAGTGGAGAGGGTATTGCTTTTAAATAAGAAAAGAAAGAAAGGAAAAGTATGTATCTATGTACTCAATGTGTACCATTCGGTACCCCAAGGATTTTGGCCTGCTTGTATAATACCTAATTGTGGGACTGATTCTGAAAGTCTAATTTTGATGCTTAGAAGTTATTGGAAAACTTTATATTTCAATAAACTTAGGGCCAAGTGTAAAGGAGGGGGGAAGAGGGTGAAAGAGTAAAGAAGGAATTACCCAAGCAAGAGAGAAAAAGAAATGGGAAGTGAAAGTCAATACTGAGGTTCTGTCAATAATTTCAGACAAACTTTTGCCTTCTGGAAAAATTAAGAGTTTTTTTCCTATGGGTACATCCCCTTTATTAATGTACTATTTAATATTTTTTTCCACTCTGGGCACCCATTTCATGACAAAACCCCAAATATCAGGCCCTCTTGAGAGTGTATGCATTCTTTAGCAGACTTTATGTCTATTGTAAAAAGAGAAGCTGACTACACTGAGGCCTTGTTCAAATGACTGGAAAATTCCCAAACACAGTATATCCAAGAATTATTGTACTTTTTCCTTGAAATTTAAAAGTTCATGAAAATAGAGTCTGTTTAAAGAGAAATAGAATAGTCTCAAAAAAAAACCCATCAACAGCACATAAACATGAATCATTATTATGAAATTTGCATGCATCTCCAATGTTTATTCATAAAACTGAAGGACATGCAGGGGGTCATCCCCTCCCAAGTTGTTAAGTAATCAATAATAAGACATTCACCTCAATTCCATGTATTCTTAGTAAAGTACCTGAAATCAGACATTCATATTTTAGTGTGACAATAAGTGGAGGTCTTATCTCTCCCAGAGACAGTTTAAAGCCTTCTCTCTAATTGTACATTCATTCAGTTACTCTCTTAATCAGTAAATGGATCTACTAGACCCTAATAAGATCAAGACACTATATTAGATCCCATGGACAGTGAAAAAAAATGAATGCCATAGTTTCTGCCAACAAGAATCTTCAAATATAAGACACATTACTACAATGCAAGGAAATTTGTATCTTAAGAGAACCGCAAATTGCTGCTGGAATCACAAGAAGGGACTTGTCATTGTCCGGGAAATGATCAGAAAACCCTTCCTGGAAGAGGTTACATTTGAGTTTGATATTCAAGCTTTCCATGATCCAGACTTATTTCCCATTACTAGCCTTCCTTTATTTTATACTTCTGTCAAACTGGTCTGAACATGCCATGTGTTTTTATGACTCTGTATCTTTGTCCCTGATGTTTCTTCTGCCCAGAAACCTCTTTTATGTTCCCAGGGATGGTATAAAGGAGACAAATGTCAGAGACATTATACAGGTCCAGTCTAGAAGACTCGAGGATTGCTTTAATGTCAGAGAAAAGGAGGCCAGTAGGAAACTCAGCTGAGGGTACCCATATAGCTGAAATACACCCTGATACAGTTTTCATAGACACACATTGCTACTTTCCCCCCTCTCTTCCTCCCCACCCCACCTCAGGCTGATAGAGGAAATAATTTTCACCTGATACCTTCCTCTGAAGTTAAATTAATCCACTGCCTTATCTCCATTTAACATCCTAAAATCTCTTTCCTATATATGTGTGTGTATATGTGTGTTAATGCTAACATTGCAGCATCTAAATGGATTTTCTGTCCTATAAATAAATAAACAAACAAACAAATTAATTAATTAATAAATAGTCCTGCTTTGGTCTGTATATCTTGGAAATTCATTTTAAGGAACACAGCTTAGACACTTACTGGATGTAGAACCTTAGCCCAAATGCAAATTCTCTTGGATTGGTTTCCTCATCTATAAAATGGGATGATAAAAGTACCTACTTTACAAAGTTTCACGAGGATGAAATGAAATAATATATGTAAAAAAACTTTACAAAATTTTAAGTGCTAAATAAATGCTTTGTTGTTGAGTTGCTGCCAAGTCTTCAGGAGTTGGGGTTTTCTTGGCAAGGGTACTAGAATGGTTTGCTATTTCCTTCTCCAGATCACCTTATAAATGAGGAAGCTGAGGCAAACAGGGCTAAGTGATTTGCTCAGATTCACACAGCTAGTAAAGTCTGAGGCTAGATTTGAAGTCGGGTCTTCTTGGCTTCAGGGCTGCCACTCTATCCACCACACCATCTAGTTACCCATACAAATATCAGCTATTATTTTGTATTAGTAGTAGCATCCATCCCATAGTTTCTCTAAGTATATATTGATTTTTTTTTTTAAAGCCGTTTCAGAATAGCCAGAAAAATCCTTGTCTGATGCCTCATTGTGACACAGAAGTATCCCAGGGTTTATGAAGGGCTTTTCAGAGTTCTCTCAAAAGCACAAAAGTACATATTCCTACAAAAAAGGATGTAATGAAATCATGAATGCCCCAAGCCCAGCCAGTCTTCCATTCCAACTGGAGAGAGAAAGCAGAAATGTTATCTATAACTCTAGCTTATAGGAATACAGTCAGAAGTGAGTGAAAGGAGTCATTTCCTGATTCTGAGATCACTAGGAAGGAAGTGAAGATAAAGAGTAGAAGATTGAATACTGGCATACCACTCATAGTCCAGCTGGGACATATATTATTGTCTTCCTTCTTGCTAGAATATAATCTGCTCTTTAGCATCCCCAAAGGAATCAGTCTGAGATCTGAAGCAATATCCTATCTTATGCATCCCAGTTTTTAAAATAAATTCATAAGTTGTGGTAGATCACATCCTACTACTCCCATTGAAAGGGACAAGTCAATTTTGAATCAGAAAAGGACAATCCTCTTAAGGACTGATAGCAATTTCCCAATACTGTCCCATAACTTGTAATTTTCTACTGTCTAGACATACAATCATTCTGAATGGACCTAGAGCAAGGGTTCATAACCTTGACCTACATATCCTCAAGAGGTCTGAGGATAAACTTCAATTGGTAGGGAACTTTGAAGGGGGAAAAAATTACATCTTCATTTTCAATCATCTCTAATTGAAATTTAATATTTCCTTCAACTATGAATGAAGGCAACAAACATTAGTCTAACTTTATCAGACTGCTAAAGAGCTCCATGGCACAAGAAAGTTAAGAAAGCTTGACTTGGTAGGGAAGGATTGAATTATTATTTATCAGCACCATATCCCAAGTATCTGGAAGGTAATTATGTTTTAGTTGGTAATCATATTTCCAAGGATAGCTAAGCAGGCAGGCTTTAAATTCTGTTGGTACATCTATTCAGACAGATACAGCAGATGCATAATAAACTGTAATCAATGTTGATTAGGAAGAGAAGGGACTGGATTACATTTGGGAAACTGTGAACAACTTTCAGCAACTCTAAACTGCCCTGTTACAAATGGCCATCTTTCTAATACCAGTGCTATTTTCACTACAAGGTATGGTAACAAATTATATATATAAAGATTATAACAAAAAAAATTTTTAATAAAAAAAATTAATGAAAATTGTAGGTAAGTCAAAGGCAATAATAAGTTCAATGATCGGTAAAAGCTCCTGAAGTAAAATGGCAGCAGTGGTCTGTATCTGATGAGATGTTATTAAGAACAAGTATAACTGAAAAATTGGACCAGGTATAACATGAGACCAAAGAGATAGACAACCTAATGCTTACACAGAGTACATTCTAATGGAAGCCATAAAATGTTAAAGCTAGAAGAGAACTTCTAACACATTGGATCCTCTGCAAGATTTATAGAAAGATAATAATTTAGTTTAGGAAGAGACCCCAGAACCACAAAGTCCTCTGTACTTTGTTGAAAGACAACTCCCCAAACTGTTTGGAATAATAAAGATGGTCATTTATAATTAAATTAAATTAAATTAAATTAAATTAAAAGGAATTAAAGAAAACTTTCTTAAACCAGATAAGAAACTAAAAAAAATACAAGAACCCTGCTAGCAGGACATATGATCAAAAGGTAGACTAAATTTCTGCATCCTGATTATCAAAATGACTATAATACATAGCAGTAGTACCAGTACCAGTAGCAGTAAGGAGTAGTAGTGATATTGTAGTAGTAGTATTTATATTTTCTATTTGTTTCTAGTTTTAACAAGGATCTAATATGGATTAAATCATTCTCCCATACACTAGAGTATGAGATATTAAAAATAAAAAAATAATAAGGAAGACTACATCCAAAGCCTCTAAGAAAAATAAGAATTGTGTTCAGATCATTAAAGAGCTTAAAAGGGATTTTGAAAACCAAGTAAGAGAGATCGCGGAAAAATTAGGAAAAGAATTGAGAGTGGTACAAAAGGAAATACAAAAAGCTAATGAGAAGAATTCCTCAAAAAGTGAAATTGGCCAATTGGAAAAAAAAAAGTACAAAAGCATAAGGAGGAAAATAATTCCTTAAAAAATAAAGTTGAGCAAATGGAAGCTAATGCCTTTTGAGAAATCAAAATACAATAAAGCAAAACCAAAAAAGAAAGAAAGAAATGTAAAATGTCTCATTGGAAAAACAATTTACCTGGAAAATAGATCCAGGAGAGATAATTTAAAAATTATTGGTCTACCTAAAAGTCATGATGTTGTGAACATCAAGTGAAATATTTTAAAGTGCTTAGCATGGTGCCTGGCATATAATATACTTATACTATATACTTCTTTTGCCTCCATAGGATTGGATATTTAGAGCATGACAAAATTTCAGGAATCACTAATGCAGACTCCTCATTTTATAAATGAAGAAACCAAGTGTCAGTAAATTTAAGTCACTTGTCAAAGGTTACACGAGTAGGACCAGTAAGGTATTCTGACTCCTGAGTCACCCAATGCATTAAAGGCTTTCTTCTATTTATTTTAGTAGATGAAAGCTATCAATACATAGCTCACATTGTCCATAAGTTGTCAGGTTCCTGTTGCACTATTTCCAATGACTTTCAAGTCACCTATATTTCAATCAATCCAAGATTGTATCATTTCATGAATTATAGCTACATAGCATCAAGAAGAAAGAAGCAGTCATTTGTAACAGCAATCCCTCTCACAATTTCTATATTCAGATGATGGCACTATCATTCTCTGAATCACTCACCCTGCCTTCAAACCTAAAACATACCTTTCAATCCTCCCCTCTCTTTGATTCTCCATATCCATTAAGTTGCCAAATTCTGATAATTCCTCCTTGGTAAAAATCTCTCAAATCACCCTCCTCTTTGCTCACAATGTTATCACCCTATTTTAGGCTCTCATTACCTCCTATCTAGATTAATACAAAGTTCTTTCATCAATTTTCTTTCAAACCATCCTTCACAAGTGCCCAAATAATATTCTTAATAAAAAATTCTGGCCAAATCACTGCCTTAAACAAAAATTTTCCATGGCTCCCCATTGGAGCTTTCCCATAAGAAAAAGTCAAAGTTACAAGGAAAAAAATACCTGGCTTTTTAAAGTGCATAATTTGATTCCACTCTATCCTTTCAGCTTTAATTTCCTCTACTTTCCTTCTATGCTACATTGTAGCCAAGCTGGATTACTGAAAGTTTCTTAATTCCATCCTGCCCTCTCCTGCCTTCATATAGCCCAAGACTTCACTCATGACTGGAATAGATTATCCTTGCTTTAAAAAATTTATCTTCCTTAAAGACTTATCTCAGTTGCTACTACTTCTAAGAAGTTTTAAATTATAGAGTACAGCCTTTGATGTTATAAAAGTTCAGAAAAGGGAAAGAACAATGTGAGTTAAAATAAATAGAAATTGATGGCGGGCTTGGAAAAATAGGTATTATTTGGATATGTGGAGAGTAGAAAGCATTCCAAGAATAGAAAATGACATAAACAAAATCATTCCATTCTTTTGATAATGTTAGTTACCCTTCTCAAAATACTTTTCAGTTCCTTCCTTCTTAAGATTTGGTCATTAGATCCACATAATATAATAGTTGTGAGTAAGTTGTGCCAATTTTAATATTTATTTCAACAAACATTTATTAAAGCACCTACTATGCACAATGCATTGTATTGGGTACTCAGGATATATAAAGATGAAAAATAACACTATCTTTGCCTTTATTGAAACTGTAATACTAGGTAAACCATGTACACAAACCACACACAAATTATAGCAAAGTGTAATGAGGGCAAAGGAGATATTCTGACAAATAGCCATAAGAAATTTTAGAAAGGGAGCATAACTTTTAACTAGGGAACATTGATGAAAAGGCTCAAGAAAAACTTCTTAGAAGTGGTAGTAACTGAGATAAGTCTTCAAATTTCTATGTGCTAGGTATTATACTAAATGCTGGAGGCACAAATATAAGCAAAAAGAAGAACAATTCTTGCCCTTGAAAAACTTCCGTTTCATCAGGGAAAGATAATGCATAAAAAGGAGTTAAAAAGGAGTAGAAAGTTCCCTTATTGGTACCAAATGGTAAAGTTTCCCATCTGTAATTCTTGACAATAAATTCTTTGAAGGGAAGAACCATGATTAATACTTCCTTTATTACTTTCACAGTTCTTAGCTCAATCTTAATTAAAGAGTAGATACTCAACATTCCAGTTCATCATCAGACAGCTTGAACTCTGTCTTGCCCTTTGTTCTTGTCACTGGACTTTGAAAACTTTGGAAGAAAATGAAGCTGGCAACTTTGTGTGGTTCTGCTCCACCTAAATACAATTTACATGCAACTCAAGACATCACACTCATGATGTCATTGATCCCCTTCAAATATGAAGGACAAACAACAACTGAATAAATACTGCTCATTTATGAATTAGTTGATTGATTGAAAATAGGACCAGTTGGTCTAAAAAGATAAAGCTGACCAATAGTTTGTCCAGAGCACCACTATCTTAGTCACTGAAATTCACGAACTCACTATTACCCTCCACTCCTCACTGTTACCCACATATCCAATCAATAGATAATTCCTATCATTTCTCTTTCTTGTTGCAACTCTTCTACCTGTTCATTCCTCTCTAGCAATACAACCATCACTCCAATTTAGGTACTCATTACTTCTTCCTGGGGCCATTACATTATTTTCCTAATAAGTCTGTCTTAAGTATCTTCCCATTTTAATAATTCCCCCACATCCATCTGCCATCGCTGCTGAAGAGATTTTCCTTAAGCATGTCTTACCATGCAAATCCCTAATCAATAAAACCCCAATGATAATTCATTTCCTCAAGAATCAAATATAAATTCCTCTGTTTGAAATTTAAAGTTCTTCAATATTGAACCCCAACCTATATTTCAAGCTTTATTTCACATTACTCTCCTCTATGGTCCATTCATACTGTTCTTCTTAGTATTCTTAACATATAGCATTCTATTTCCCATCTCCATGATGGCACTGGTCACTGGCCCGTGCCCCACTTCCTCCTTACTTCATTGAATCCTTAGTTTCCTTCAAGATTAGTGAAACTTCACCCTTTAAATCAAATTTTTCTTGATCCTTACAGTTGTCATCTTTGCCAAAATCACCATGTATCTATCTTATATATACCAATATATGTGCATATTCCCACTAATAAAATAGAAGCTCTTTGAGGACAGGAACTGAGTGTTTGTCACAGGATTAAGTGACTTGCTCAGTAAGCATCTGAGCCTGGATTTGAAATTTTTCTTCCTGACTCTAGGTCTGGCACTCTATCCATAAAAAATAAAGATATGTATTTTAAACTATCAGACTGTAATGGACTTTCTTTATAATGAGGTCCAGAAGGGTTCAAAATCCTAATTACCACAGCAAGAATTCCAGGAAACTGAGTTGAGTGAGGGGTAAAGACAACTTTCCTCTCTTTCCTTTTAGGC
This sequence comes from Myrmecobius fasciatus, assembly GCA_023553655.1. Lineage (NCBI taxonomy): Eukaryota > Metazoa > Chordata > Mammalia > Dasyuromorphia > Myrmecobiidae > Myrmecobius > Myrmecobius fasciatus. Next base: position 64,385 of record JAJPUD010003817.1, on the reverse strand, counting down.
TCTGTGGCACTAAAAAATAACAGACTTGGATTTTGGTATATCTTGCTCATCATTTTCAGTTCTAGGTATAGGTAGTAAAGTCCAGGGACCAGACTGGAGCCATAGAGATTTTGGAACCCAGGATTCTAGGTTGTATGTTGCAACCAGCCCAACAGAATGGTCCAAATAAGCTAAAATTTTAGGTTGCAAGTCCAGAGGGTATTTCAGACTTAGAACATGATGGGACTGTGATAAATAGGAACTAAGGTAAACAATGAACCTAATCTGTCTCCCTTCTCTAAAACTTGAGTAATACAGGAAGAATTTATGATTCTATATGTTGGGGAAAATGTGTTTGCTCTTGATATGTCTATTTTAGGGGGAGCATGGGGGTACAGAGGACAGAGTACAGGGTCTAGAGTAAGGATGGACCTTAGTTCAAATCCAACCTGAGACAACTACTAGCTGTGTGACCCTGAGTGAGTCACTTAGTCCTATTTGCCTCCATTTCCTCATCTATAAAAATAAGCTGGAGAAGGAAATGACAAATCACTCCAGTATCTCTGCCAAGAAAAGCCCAAATAGAGTTATGGAGAGTTAGACACAACTGAAATGACTCAACAATAATAACAACAACAACAACCACAAAAAAAATGCTTTTTGCAAAAGCTAATCTGACTGTTAAGTAGTTAAATAGTACAAGGGAGCCCTAAAACTGATAGAACACAATCAGTAGGGGCTGGAGCCAATGGCCAAGAAAGTAGACATTCCCCCAAACTTCCTGAAGAGTATCAGAGAACCCTGGAGTAGAAGTGATATGTAGAATACATGACTCAGACAGGGTGGGCCAGATTAGTCACTGTTATATGTATATATGCTATATGTATGATTTATAGATATGAAATACATACATATATACACTATATTTTTATATAAGGATGTATATATATATGTGTGTGTGTATACAATCTCATATGATCCTTATAATAACCCTGAGGCAAATGCTATTACTATCCTTATTTTATTGATAAGGAGACTGTGACTCAGTGAGGTTGAATGTCTTACAATTAATAAGTATCAGAAGTAAAATTTGTATTCAGATCTTCCTGATCCAAAGTCCAGAGCTTTACCCATTATGCTAATTAGCTTCTTCACATAACTGAAGAAACCTCCATAAATAAGTTCATCAACCTAGGGGCTCATATCAACATTTTAATAGCCTGCCATCTCTTATGGAGGTCACCCTGCCAATAAAACACATTCTACCCATTTTTGTTATCTAACCTAAAATGCTTTGTAATTTACCTGGGGTGAATAGGCAATAGCTATTTGCAAGGAGAATATAGGAACTATGAAATAGAGGAAATATTTTATGGCAAAAATAAATTGCTCCCTCTTCAGATAAAATTCACTCAACTTCAACACTTCTTGAATGAGGGCCACCCAGTCTGACCCTACTGAAAGAATACCTGGGTCCCCCTGGATGAGCACCACTCTAATACAGTAATTAATTAGACTGCTCAAGAAGAGGAAGTATTTGGATAAGGAAATCTCTCCTCTGGGGATGATTGTGGTTCACATTTCTAGTTGAGCCAAAAACTTCCTATAAATTTCACCTATTGACACATTTTCATAAGTATTTGTGCCACCTTCAAGGAGGCCGGAAGCAGAGGTGGGGAAGGAAAGGGTTGAGGCAAAATGTGAATGAGTGTGCAGGAAGCAATTAAGCTTATGGAGCTTTGTCAAAGGGCTGGCATGTGGGTACATGTGGTATGAAGTCTTGGTTAGGGAATCAATCTGGCAGCGTTATCTGATCTGGAATGAAAGAAAAAGGAGAGAGACAGAGCCAGAGTCACAAAGAAGGAAGTCAGAGAGAAGAGATACAAAGAAACAGAGAAAAAACAGAGACAGAGAAGAAAGAGATGGAGGCAGCGAGACAGAATAACAAAGACAGAGAAAGACAAGCAAAGAAGACTAAGAAATAGCCAGAAATATAGAGAGGTCAAGAGAAACAGAAAGGAAAGAGAAGGAAGGAAGGAAGGAAGGAAGGAGGGAAGGAAGGAAGGAGGGAAGGAAGGAAGGAAGGAGAGAAGAAGGGAAGGAAGGAGGGA
>JAJPUD010003817.1:49699-61895 GCA_023553655.1 Myrmecobius fasciatus | reverse complement strand
GGAAGGAAGGAAGGAAGGAAGGAAGGAAGGAAGGAAGGAAGGAAGGAAGGAAGGAAGGAAGGAGGGAAAGGGAGGGAGGTCATGTCTTTTCCTGTTTTGGTATGACTGTAAGCTCTACCTTCATGCTGGTACATTATCACTCATTGATTTTTTGCTGACTAGGGTTTTCCTAGTTACTTTCCAACAATTTAAGCCTGCATTCTGTTGCTTCATTTCTAGGACAGAATTGGGATATCATTGTGCAGTTTTGTGCACACATCAGATTGAAATGAAACATCAAACAAGTTGATTTCTTAACTACAAACTATCCTGAAATTTTGCAAGTTGGACTGAGTAATACTGGAATATCATCAAGTTGAGCTGGGAAGACATGATCCTACATCGTGGGAACCCAATCCTAGCCCTGGAGGTTGTGTCTGCACATGTAAAACGGAACTAGAGGCAATGTTTTGGATAATTCCCACCCCAAATCCCTGACTCACCTAGCAGGCCTAAAAAGGGATTGAGTAAGAGGAAGGAATGAGGCTAGCAGATTTTCCTCTGAGTTTTCAAAGTCCCACACTTCCTATCCCCAACCTATCTTTCCAGCTTCACTGGACATTGTTCAACTTCTAGGAGAGACACAGTTGAACTGACCTCTGTTCTATACTCATGACACTCCATCTCCTGCCTCTAGGGTTTTGTATATTAGCCATGTCCCATTCTTGTAATGCATTCTCTCCTGCCAGGGACAACTAGTGGTGCAATGGATGGAACACCAGACCTGGAGTCAGGAGGATTGGAATTCAAATTTAGCTTCAAACACTAACTAACTAGGGAACCCTAGGCAAGTCTCTGCCTCAGTTTCCTCCATTGTAAAATGGGGAGAATAATAGCAACAACTCAAAGGTTGTTGTCAGGATCAAATGAGATAATATTTGTAAAAGACACTTAGCACAGAACATAAGAAAGTTCTATATAAATATTATTCCTTCCTTTCTTATCTCTAGCCCATACACTTATTCTTCGTTTAAGACACATCTTAAGCATTATCTTCTATGTGAAGCTTCTCCAGATTCCCAAAATTTCTAATGGCCTCCCTCCCAAACTATCTTGTATTTAACTATTTTCTCTGTGTTTCTATTTACTCACTTTTATATTTATGATATCTATATTTTTATATTTATTTGTGTCTCCCATTAGAATACAAACTCCTTACCACTAGGGATGCTTTATTCTTTGTACTTGTATCTCCAGTACCTAATATAATGCCTGACACATAATATGTGCTTAATAACTATTTAGTCATTGGTTGATTGATTGCTTTTCTTAATCAGCTTAGATTTTCATGCAAAGAGGTTGAGAGATTGAATGCCCATTCTTAGTTTTCAATATGGAATCAGAAGGGAGCAATACTTTTCAATGTGTTCTAATTTCCTGCAACTAATCAGAGGACCCTCCATCAGAAACTTAATATCTAAATTTCCCTAAATTATCTCAGGGTAAGAAAATCTTTGAACCAAAATGAATGATGATTCTATACTTCTGGGACAGACAGAAGAACATCAACATGATTCAATTAAATTCAATAAATGTTTGTGAACAGTCTATTATCAGCAAGATACTGAACTTTAAGGCACAAAACAAAAATGAAAATTTGTCCCTAACTTGAAAAAGCTACAGTCTAAAGGAGAAATTCAAGTTTTCCACAGAAACAGAAATATGAGCTAATGTGAGGTATAAGAGGACAGTAAAAACTCTGGAGATCTGGAAGAACCTCATGCAGCAAGTGGAACTTTTGAAGGAGGCTTTGGATTCTAAGAAGCCAAAATAAGAGAGTGCATGAAAAATAAGGGAAGTGGTCTATACAAAATCACAGAAATAATAGGAGGAATATCAAGATCAGGTTAGAAGTCAATAAGCCAATTTGGCTGAAATGTAGTATGTGAAAAGAGGTAAACCATGACTCAGAGCTTAAAGTTTGGGTTTCCAGAGTAAATTCAGTCCTGAAGGTTTCTCACAAATCACTCTTTGGCTCATGCCCAATTTAGATTTTCCCCTGAGAACCATAAGATTTGATTTCTTTCATCCCCACCTAAGGTATCCTTAGGGAGCAACAGCCTGCTTAACTAATGCCAAGCCTCTGTGGATATGGGTGAAAAGGTCTCTCAGCCTTTATATAAACACTCCCAATAATTACATAGGAGACAGTCTTTATTTCACACACAAAAAAAAGTTTATTCATTAATCAATTTTACCCTTTGAGGGCAAAGTGGAAAAGAAGATAGAATAAAAAGAGAGGAAAGGGGGACTAAAATAAATACTTTAATCTTTTCTTTTCTCTAGCATTATTGAAGTGGTTTTCCACCATAATAATAATAATAATAATAATAATAATAATAATAAAGGATATTTATAGTTTACAAAGTGCTGTACACCTATCATTCCATTTGATATAATAAATGTGTGAGGCAGGAATTATAATTATTCCCATTTCACAAATGGAAAAATGGAGGCACAGATTTTTAGCTAGTTTACAGAACCAGAATTTGAACAGAGCTTTTTTCTATCAGAATGAGGGTCTTTCTATTATATCACAGCTGTTACTCAAAGAGCCACTGACCTCATATCTTATTAAAGTTGCTTGCATCTTTACCCAGAATTTTAATTAACATATAATGAGTGGTTTTTCTTTAAGCATTTCTTCTAAATTCATCTCTCAGGGTTATTTGTCACTTGTATTCCTCCTCAACAGTAGCTGTATCTTCATCTAGGTAGTACTTTTGGACAATGTTATAGAAGTATACAAAGGCATCAGGGGAAAATTCTAGGGGGCTTGGACAGGCTTATTGTAGGAATTTCATCCAGCCACTCCAAGCAATTTCTTCTGTTGATCTTTAGGATTACTATAGAAACAGCCAAGGCTTCCCTTGATCTATCCTGGAATATCATTCCCTCTTGGTGCTTGACTGTATGGTATCTGAAATGCAAAGGTTTTTCTCTGACTGGCTTAAAATGGAATACCAGAACTAAGTATGAAATAAGCCGATATAAGAATGAGAAGATTTAAGGATTAGAATCTATTCTCATATACTCAGTGCAGGAGATTCTGAAGCGTACTTTCTAACTTCCTCTGCTCATATAGGAGCTGTGCTGAGCATCCCTCATTAAGAGGTGAGTCTTCTTTGTGCGTGTTTTTATTTTTTCTTATAATAAGTGAGCTTTAGGATATTTGTATTTAATCAGTGAAAACTGCTCTATGAGCCAGTGAGACAACACATAGTAAAGATAACTAGAATCTGTTAGTGTCTTCTCTCCCCTTTTCCTCAAAAAACAACATAACAAATCACTTTTTTATTTATTGTGTATATATAATAAAAGGCCAAGAGAGACACAAGAAGCCCTATGGTGGGTGTCCATAGCAGAATCTGTTATAACCACAATACTGAGCCATATGAAACAAAACAGCACTCAGGAGTGACCTGTTTGTTTTAATCCAGCAGCAGATCAACTTAGCAGCCAAGACACCATGCCTTACCTATCAGCTACGTCATACCAAGAAGTCAAAAATAATGACAAACAGCACATTAAAGTTTGTGAAGCACTTTCTAAATATTACCTCATTTAATCTTCACAACTACCCTGGGAAATAAGGGATTATTATTCCCATTTTATAGATGAGGAGACTGAAGCAAACAGAGGTTGAGACTTGTCCATGATTACACAAACAGAAAAAGTCAGATTTGAAGATTTTGAAGTCTTCTTGACTCCCAATGTAGCACTTTATCACTGTGACATCTAGCTTCCCCTAAGTCAAGGAGAAATGCTTTGTAAAAGCCACTTTAAATTTGAACCCAATTTCCCCAAAGACTAGCGTATAGAAAGGAAAAAGTGTGACCCAGTTCAGGAAAGTATCTTTATTATCTTTATTATCTTTTTTAGTCCACGTATTTATAGCTTTTCAGTAAATAGCCCTTTGTAAAAGCTAATTGATATTAATTAGTCACCAACGACATTGAGGAGATATCAATGAATTAACCAACTTTGGAGCTGTAATCACTGAGCTAACTGATTTGAAGAAGAAATTAAGTGTTAGTTGATATCAACAAGATGTTAATTGGTTAAATTGACATTGTGGAAATATTGACTGTCAGTGATATTGGGGGAAATACATTAGATTTGAAAATGATAATATTTAAAAAATTAGGCTCCACCTTTTCAGGGATCCCTGAAAATCTATGGGGAGTAGGAGTTTGGTTTTGAGAACCTGACCTGCCACTGCAGGTTGATAAAGTAGTCCCAGAGTCTCTAAGTGCTTCTCTCTGTATTTCCTGTATACTTATTTACCTGATTTTTTGGAGAGGTAGGATATGAAGAAATTGGGGTTAAGTGACTTGCCCAAGGTCACACAGCTAGTAAGTATTAAGTGTCTGAGGCCAGATTTGAACTCTGGTCTCCTGACTTCAGGGCCAGTGCTCTATCTAGCTGTCCCTATTTCCTGTATATTTATACATATATATACATCATATCTACCCTAGGGGAATATAAGGCCCTCAATAGCAGGGACTATTTCATTCATATCTTTCTTTCTCTTTCATTTCATTCATCTTTTTCTATCCTACTATGGGCCAGGCCCATTTACATTCAATAAATACAGTATGGCACACAGTAGATACTTAATAAATGTATTGGTTGTGCGCTGATTATGTGTTTTGTTGTGTTGTGTTGTATTGATTATATGATTATGCTGACTGGGATTGATTATGTGTTGTGCTGATTATGTGATCATGCTGATTGTGTGTTGACGATGTATTGTATTGATTATGAGATGTATTGATTATGTGATCATAGTTCACTTTTTTATCATGGAGCCAAAGGGCTTGGGTTTGCATTGACTATGTTCCTTACTAGTTCTGAGACTTTGAGAAGGTTAGTTGATATCCCAACTCTAGATAACCTCTGTTTCCTTTTATCGCTGAACTTTATGATTCTACAAAGTACTTTCCTGACAACTACCCTTGAAATAGATGCTACAAGATTTATTGTGCCCATTTTTCCAGAAGAGGAAAATGAGACACACAAGGAGATGAATATCATTTGCCCAAGGTCACAAATGCAGGTTTTTTTGTTTTCCTGACCAGTGACCTTCAGTGACATCACCTTGTGTCTGACTGCAGCTGTTGGAGCAAGGAAATTCCAAAATGAAGAGGTAGAATGAGCCCACTGCCCAAAGGTTAGCCAAGTCAAATCACATTTGAATAACATGATCATGACCTTGCTGCCGATGAAAGTCTTTGCTTCTCTATTTCCTGGAGCAAAAACTGCATAATGAAACTGCAGAAACATGACTCACCAATCCATCTCCTTCGAAGCCAGTCACACGAATGTAATCATGGCTTTGTCTGGCATCAGCTCTCCCCTCACCCTCCTCATCTGCCCTGAATAGAAGGCTGGTGCTTCTTCCTTAGGTACACAGGGCGTAGGGGGAGGGGTGGCAGAAGGGTCATGTCATTACCAGCGGCAATGGGAATCAGACAAAGGGAATGGGAACAAGCAGCTTTAGAAAGGCCGAGAAGGGTGGGAGCTGGGGCCTCCAATCCAGGGAGTGATTGCAGGCCCAGTCAGGACTGGATTGCTCCCTCGTACGGAGAGTTCAGCCTTCAGGTGAAGGAAATAATGGTAGTACTCACAACACAGCTCTTTTAGGTAAATTTACAAAGCACTTTCCCCAACATAACCTTCTAAAATGGACAGTGTAAGTATTATTGTCCCCTTCCTCTTTTAAATACATTGAAACGGGGCCTCATGGAAATGGCTCATCTTAGGTGGGAGAGCTAGGAACTAGCAAAACCAGGATCCCAACTCAGACCTCCAGATCCCAAACTCTGCGCCCTTTCTACCACGCCACAAATGAGCTCAGTTTGCCTGAGCTGCTTCTAACCACAGAAGGCACTTTAGGGTATAACAAATTATCCTCCACTGTGTTTATAGGATTTAAATGGAATCAAGTCTAATTATTTTAGGTTATTAGGCATTTCTTTCCTTTTAGACATTTCTCTGTTTTTAGATTTGCTGAATTTTCACCAGAAACCTATCATCTTGTAGTGTCAAAATACAGATTTTAAGTGGACATAGGGCCCCAAACCAGTGACAGGCAGAGAGAATAGGGAGCCACCAAAGAGAAAGCAAGTAGAAGGAAAACAACCAAATTTGTTGCAGGATTTGTTTGTTCTCAGAGGTATTTGGCCCAGGGTGAGGATTTCTTACCCTAAAAAGCAAAAGGAAGGAGTTAAGAGGCAGATTTAGGCTTGATGTGAGAAGAAAGCTTCCTAACAAATCGAACTATTCCAAAGTGGAATGGATAGTCTGGGGAGACAGAAGTCTTCTTGGGCTAGACTAGGTCTTCAGACCAAGTTGGATGACCACTTGCTGGGGATATTAGCAAAGAGATTCTTGTTGAGATATGAGGAAAGCTAAGTGCAGAGCTTCTTAAATTTTTTTCCACCTGTGACTCCTTTTTAAGAAATTTTTACATGATCCCGGGTATATAAATATATAAAATAGATAAACAAATCAAACAGTTACTAATAATAAATCATAATTTCATGACCCCCACATTCAGTTATAAGACACTATCTGGGATTGTGACCCACAGTGTAAGAAGCTTTGGACTAGAGAGCCAAAAACTGAGGTTCCTTCCAACTTTGAGATTCTATGCTTCTGGTGAGGACCTAGCAGAAGCTCCCTGAGGGGAACATTCCCATCCCATTCCTTACAAGCCTACTCTACCACCTTTGATAGTGTCTTAAGGGCTTTCAGAATGGTTCTCTCTTATCTCAAGGAGCTCAAGTAAGCTTCCTGAGAACAGGGCCTGTCTTTTGCCTCCTCTTGTATCCCCAGCAAGTAGTGCCTGGCATGTAGCAGACATTAAATAAATTTGATCAGTCCACTGAGTTTCATTTTTCTCTTCTGTAAAATAATTTAGTTGCACTAAATGATCCTTAGAATCCTTTTCAGCTGTTACATGTTATAAATTGATGATAAATATGGATTAGTTATTTTGATGTAAATTTTACTTCAATAACTAAAACTAGGCTGACAAAGTGTTGTGTGATAGGGACCTGCTTTGCAGGTAGATTAAATTATTTGTAAGTAGCATGTCAATGGGTCAGCTAAATGGCACAGCATGTATACTGCTAGGCCTGCAATTGGGAGAACCATAACTCAAATCCAGTCTTAGACACTTATTAGTTGTGTGACTAGGCAAGTCACTTAACTTTGTTTGCCTCAGTTCCTCATCTATAAACTGAGCTGGAAAAGGAAATGGAAAACCATCCTAGTATCTTTGGTTTTCTGAAGGAGAGTCTGAAACAACTGACCAACAATAACAAACATATAATCTGTTCATATGAAATGAATATTATATAGGAACAGGGTCTGCACTTCCAATGTCATTGTAGGGAATTCATGGGTAAGGAAATCCCTTAAATGATACAAATTAGTGTTTTCTCAATTACTTACAATCTTAGTATCATCCTGGGACTTACCCAGAGTCAAATAACCATTGTGTATCGAAGTCTTTCCAATGATTCTCTATGTGTTAATCCAATCCTAGGTGGATAAAATGCTGGGCCTAGAGTCAGAAGATTCTTCTTCATGAGTTTAAATTCAGCCTCAGACACTTACTAGTTGGGTGACCTTGGTCAAGTCACTTAACCCTTTTTGCCTCAATTTCTTTATCTGTAAAATGAGCTAGAGAAGGAAATGTAAAACTATTTGAGTATCTTTGCTAAGAAAATCTCAAATGGATCACAAAGAGTCAAATATAACTAAAACAATCGAACATCAGTAAGAATCCATGCATCCTCTTTTAAAATATTACATAGTGAAATGTAATATGATGTTAGGTTGTATAGAAAATATATTTGGGGGGGATAAAGTATTTTCTACAGAGATTTATAGTACTCAGACATCTGGTCTGCTCCCATACCAGCATAACCTTTACTGAACTGACTAGTTAATGTAAGACAGGAAGTGCAAAGGGTTTTATTTGTTTGTTTGTTTTAAAGAGGAGGAATAAATAAAAGGGGGGGACTATCAGGTGCTGCAGTACATCTGTACTTGACCCTATGCTGTTTATGTTAAGCTTTTTACATCCTAGTGGCACTGGGTAGACTTAGCCTTTGGGTCATTGGCCTTTTCAGGACTGGCATTGAGGGAACAGACAAATGACATGATTTCTAGGACCCATGAGCCCTTCAGAGAGCCACAAAATCAAGTAACCTGCTATACAATTCATTGTAGCCAAGGAATTACAGAAAGCTTCTATAATACTCTCTGACTCAAAGTGAACAATCTGTTATGAATTGACTGCTCCCTAATTCCTGGGAAATGGGGGGAGTTTATTTTAAAACATTGAACTTTTATTTTGTCTTTCACTCACAGTTAAGGACTTTGAAGAGACTGAAAAATGGATTCCAATATTAAAGGGAACTTTGATCTGGGAAGTGATTGAATACATCCCATGATACATGTGTCTAAGCTTCTTGATTTTATCATATTTTTTATAAGTAATCTAATTAGACCATCTAACTATTAAATTAAATCTGTGGTGATTTGCACTGGCCAATGAGAGTAAAGCCTCCAAATAAAAGGAATGGGCTTGCATTTCATATTGCATTTGCTGAGGACAAATGATTACAGAGATACAAAGAGCTCAATCAATCAACCAGAATTTGGTGCTTGTCATTGTACTAAACTCACAAAAAACAAAATAAGCCAAAAATAGCCAGTTCCTGCCCTTAAAGGGCTTACTTTTTTTAATTAAAGCTTTTTATTTTCAAAACATATGCATAATTTTCAACATTCATCCTTGCAAAAGCTTGTGTCCCAAATTTTTTTCCTCCTTTCCCCTCCCCTTTTCCCTAGATGACAAGTAATCCAATATAGATTAAATGTGTGCATTTCTTCCTCTTTATATATTTCCACAATTATCATGCTGCACTAGAAAAATCAAATCAAAAAGGAAAAAAATGAGAAATAAAATAAAATGCAAGCAAACAACAACAAAAAGAGTAAAAACACTATGTTGTGATCTACACTCAATCTCCACAATCTTCTCTTTAGGTATAAATGGCTCTCTTCATCACAAGACCATTGGAACTGTCCTGAATCATCTCACTGTTGAAAGGAGCCCCGTCCATCAGAATTGATCATCGTATAATCTTGCTGTTGCTCTGTACAATGATATCCTGGTTTTACTCATTTCATTTAGCATCAGTTCATTCAAGTCCCTCCAGGCCTCTCTGAAATCATCCTGCTGGTCATTTCTTATAGAACAATAATACTCCATAACATTCATATACCATAACTTATTCCGCCATTCTCCAACCATTGGGCATCCATTCAGTTCCCAGTTTCTTGCCTCTACAAAAAAAAAGGCTGCCACAAACATTTTTTGCACATGTGAGTCTCTTTCTCTCCTTTATGATTTTTTTTGCGATACAGGCCCAGTAGAGACACTGCTGGATCAAAGAGTATGCATAGTTTTATAGCCCTTTGAGCAAATTGAAGAGCTTTTCAGGAAGCTGAAAATGGATGGAAGGGAGTACCGACAAGTGAGCTTGATAGACAAAGTCCAAAATTTGGTTTGGAGAGGAATGAAGAATGGATGGCATTATGAAATGGAAATTCTGGGAGGAGCCATCCATAAGAGATAGGGACCATAAGAATGGGAAGATACTTCCAGAGCTAGATGGAACATCCAGGATGAAGAGGTTTCTGGGACATTTTAAAGTCAGTCAGAATGAAGCCTGAAGGAAAAAGAAGGCATCCCCAGGATTAGGGAAGGGCTACTTCCAATTTAACGTATTACCTTTGATCAGATTACATTTGCAGCACTGTATTTTAAGATGGACACTGCAGAGGTTGAGTATCCAGAAGAGAGCAGTTAAGATGGTAAAAGACCATGCCAAATGATGACTGGTTAAAGGGATTGGACATATTCTGTCTGAAGACAGAAGAATGAGCAGAAGGAAATGATAGCTGTCTTCAAAGTTTAAAGGGCTGGCATAGAGAAGAAAGAATACAATTATTCTGCTTAGCTGTAGAGAACTATAAGTAATGAGTAGAAGCTACAGAAACATATTGAGGACAGAATTAAAGAAAACTTTCCTAATAGCTAAAGTTATCCCAAAGAACAGTATTCTGGCAGCCTCAGGAGGTTATAGGTTTTCCCTCACCAGAAGTTTGCAAACTAAGCCTAAAAGGCCACTTTTTTCACGTGTTATAAAGGAGATGTTTGCTGAGGCATAAGAAAATGAGGCACTTTCTGAGAACCTTCCACCTCTGAAATTTTCTGATTCTGTAAAATGGATTATTTGTTAATTTCCTTTGTATGTGTTAAAAAAATCCCTAAAACAATTATTATTACTCTTATTATTATTAATTCTATGAAGAGAAAATTTTCTAAGCAAAGGTAAATCAGTTCAATGCCTCTCCAAAATGCTACAGATTTAAATTAAAATGGGAATCCTGACTAATGAGGTGGTATAATATTGCTTTCCTTCATTTTCAAAGATAATGGCATAATTTTATTAAAAGAAGTTTCTGACATTATTACGTAATAGATTTTAAAGGTTTCAAAGATTAAGGTCAACTTCTTTTAAGAAGCATGGAAAAAATTTAAGGTAGAAAAACAACAATAAGATTGCAATTTTTTTAATTGAAACAACTTTTTATTTAAATATCACCATTCAAATGTAATACTGTCAATATTTCCATGCCAAGTTTAAAAGGAAATAAAATTCAAAGTAACATTTAAAGACTTAAGATTTGAGACTAAAGTTTTAAAAACAAAACTTTTAATACTTTAAAAATAATTTTTGTGTCAAGTAAAAATTATTTTTAAAAATTAATCTGCCTTATTAGCTCCTAAACTTGAGCTAATTTAAAATCAACATAGCTACCTAATTGGGCAAAACAAATTCATACATTAGGCACATCCAAAAATGTATGTCTCTTTTTGAATTTTAAATTTATCATATCTCTATTATGAAATGAACGGTATGTCTTATCTTCATTCTTTTGGATTTATAGTTTATCAGAGTTTTAAATTCTTTCAAAGTTGTATATTATGTATATATAATGTTCTTAAGAATATATAAATTGTTCTCCAAATTCCAATCATATTGCTCCATATCCATTCATAAAAATCTTCCTAGTTTCCCCCCAAAAAGGGGAAAAAAAACCTAACATTTTAGAGATAAGTGTTAGGGAATTCAGAGATCAGTAATTAGTAGTTTTCAGTAAAATACTCAAGAACCCTAGATGTGCAGTGGAGAGAGTGTGGAACTAATAAATTCAAATCTGACTTCAGACAATTACTACTTGTGTGACCCTGGACAAGTCATTTAAGCCTGTTTGCCTCAGTTTCCTCATCTATAAATTGAACTGGAGAAGGAAATGGCAAACCATTCCAGAATCTTTGCTAAGAAATTGAAAATTCACAATTTAGTTGCACAAGAAAAATCTGAACAAAAGTCAAAACCTCTCATTTTACAAATGAAGAAATTGAGTTTCATAGAAGTTATTCTCTGGGATCTTTTTATGATAAAATGTGTGTGTGTGTGTGTGTGTGTGTGTGTGTGTGTGTGCACCGTGTGTGCTCCTTTTGGTGGTTCCAGAAGACTATGGACCAACAGCAAATCTAGGATAATTTATCTAATGACCATGCTAAATTCTTCTTTCTAATGTGAAATCCTTGATCATCCCCCTCAATGCACCAATGATTAGGGGAGAATTAAACAAGTCCCAAGGGAAAGAACCCTCCAAAAAAAAAAAAAAGGTTAGATTTGAATCATGATCCAGAAGGATGTCATATAGATAAAAACATGTGTAGGGTACTCTCTGTGTACCAAGATAATAAACAAGCACCTATTAAGTGCCTTCCAGGTGCTAGGTACTGTGCTTGATACAGGAAGAAGGAAGAAAGGAAGGAAGGAAGGAAGGAAGGAAGGAAGGAAGGAAGGAAGGAAGGAAGGAAGGAAGGAAGGAAGGAAGGAAGGCAAGGAAAGAAGGGAAGGAAGAAAGGAAGGAAAGAAGGAAGGAAGGAAAGAAAGAAAGAAAAAGGGAGGGAGACAAAGAGGGAGGGAGGCAAAGAGAAAGAGAAGAAAGAAAAAGAAAGAAAGAAAGAAAGAAAGAAAGAAAGAAAGAAAGA
>JAJPUD010003817.1:0-49599 GCA_023553655.1 Myrmecobius fasciatus | reverse complement strand
AGGAAGGAAAGAAGAAAAAAGTTTACATACTTTTGAGGAAGAAGAATTTATACATGTATACATAAAGAAAAAGTAAGTTCAATGTAGCTAAATGCAACATAGTTAAGAAAGAAGTACATTAGCTTTGGGGGAGCTTCTTGTATATTTACAAGTGTTCCTAATTTATGGTCTATGGACCCCCAAGAGAGTACAGATTTCTAGTAATTCATGAATTAACTATTAATTGAAATTTAGCATTTCCTTCAATTATGAATGTAAGCAAAAAAAAATGTAATTCTGAGGAGTTCATACATAGGCTTCCTTAAACCATCCAATGTGGGTCCATGTCACAAAAAAGGGCAACTAAGAGTCATAGCTTCCATTTTGCAAATGGAAAGAGAGCTGGGTGATACAATGGATTGAGAGTTGGATCTAAAATCAGAAAACTTGAATTCAAATCCTGCTTTAACATTTACGTGAGTGACCCTAGCAGGTCACTTAACCGAGGGAGCCTCTGATGCTCCTATCTCTTAGAGTAGTTGTGACAATTAAATATTTGTAAAGCCCTTTACAAATCTTAAAATGCTAAATAAATGCTGGGTGTTCTAGTCTATCTTCTTGAGAAGGACTTAGAAAACTTTGTCACAAGCAAGCAGGCTTTTATGATAATTTTTTAACACAGCCCATGCACAAAGACAGGAAAATCCATGAAACTTTAAGACTACTGAATCTCCTGAGAATGAAGTGTCAGGGCTATTTCTGTGAAGTCTCAGAAGGAGTCCCTCCTCCTTCTTTCTGCTCCAAGAGGAAGTTTGAGTTCCTCTTTTTCCATTATTCTGGCTCTGACATATACCTGGAATACTCCTTTGGGTTTACCCTTGAAAACAGTGGGGTAGAGGAAGAGAAATGGGGGCAGGGAGAGAGAGACAGACAGACAGAGAGACAGAGAGACAGAGAGAGGGAGGGAAGGAAGGAAGGAAGGAAGGAAGGAAGGAAGGAAGGAAGGAAGGAAGGGAGGGAGGTAAGAAAGGAAGAAGGGAGGGAGGGAAGGAGGAAGGGAGGGAGGGAAAGAAAGGGAGAAAGAGAGAGAGGGGTGGGAGGGAGGGAGAGAGAGTGAGGCAGAGACAGAGAATTGGGGACTCAGGGAGGACTGTAATCCATTTGAATTCACTTCACCAAAGGAATACCTGGGCACTCACCCAGAAGCCTCTGTTCAGAATCATTCATTCATCCTTACGGGGAGACTGGAGGCAAGGAGAAGCTAGCATCATGGAGAGACCCAGAAGCAAAGGACACTGGAGGAAGAAGGACAAATAGGTAATGGGGGCATAGAGCATGCCCTATTCTTTTAACTTAACACAATCTTTTTCTATGAAGAGACATCCAGCACTCCCCTATCTTGTAGGTGGGAGGAGCCTCCTCCCACTGGCATAACTGAAACAAGCTGCATCTTTAAACCTGGCAGACTGGGACAGTCTCTCTCCCTTTAATATGGGCTCTCTTCCTTGCTTTGAGTGCATAGTACATGAAGGGTAAAAGTTCATTCTTGCCTCCGGGCCTGGTGATGAACTGATAAGAGGAAAAGGGGGCTTTCTGCTCCTGTTTTTCCTTTTTCCCTATAACCCTGAGGGATAGACCTGGCCTTTCTGCTTGTTCTGTTTTATTTGTTTTCAGTTTCAGACACAGGTGGTAATTCCTAACAAACTGGGGCCTTGGAGCTAGCATTCCAGGTAGGCTATGGCAGCTAGCCAGCCTGCAGGGAAGCCCTGAGAAACCAGGGTGCCTGGGACAGCGTCCATAGGCAGTTTGGGATTTGGAACTAAGGTTCTACTAGAACTGAAATGATCTATGAACTTAATCCCTTCATCTCCCCAGAGACCGAAGAGGTAAGAGGTAGGGAGTAGTGGTTAAATGGAAATGGGATATAGGAGATCCATTCCCTACATTTGAATAAATACCATAAATGGAAGCAAGACATTGAAAGAGAATACAGATGGGGGCAGCTGGGTGGTGCACCGGATAGAGCCCTGAAGTCAGGACAACCTGAATTAAAATCTGGTCTCAGATACTTAACACTTCCTGGCAGTGTGACCCTGGGCAAGTCACTTAACCCCAATTGCCTCAGCAAAAAAAGAAAGAGAGAGAATACAGATATCCCCAATCCCCTTAAAGGTGCTAGAGAACCCTGGGAAAGGGGTGAAATAGAACATATCTGGCCTTCAGGCATTAAGGGCCAAGGTTATGAAATATTACATATACAACAGGGAACAAGGATAGGGAGAAACAACCTAGACATATTCTAACGCAAGCATTATGAGTTCCATGGGCATGAGATCCAAGAGTAGCAGCAACTACCAGCCTCACAGAACCTGCATCAAAGCTTCAAAGTCTGGGGCAATTCACCAGTGGGACCCCATCCTTCTGGAAACCAGCAGCCTTCTAAGCAAGTAAGCAGTCTGTGCAGAATAGCAAGGCTCTACCCAAGTGACCCTACCCCCAACACAAGCCATGAGGGAGGCCTTTTCCCGAGAGCTGACCAGTATTGAAGACCTGTCCCATAGCTGGCCAATAGCAAGTTCCTGCCCCTGGAGACTACCAGCAGAGAGATCCTGTTTCCAAAGCAACTTAGCAACAGAGCTTCACCCCTCCTGGGGTAGACCAGCAATAAGATTCCTCCTCTAGGGCCTGCTAGAAGAGAGGCCCTGTTTTCATAGCAACCGGGCAGCAGGGCTTCATCCCCGGAGCAGAACAGCAACTAAACCACAAACCCAGCAGAAGCCAACAGGGAGGTTCTACCCCCAATATAATCAGAAGGAGAACCTACCCTCATGAGAAAGCAAGCAGTAAGTCCTGAAGCCCAGTGAAAGCCAGCAGTAAGACCCAGAACCTCAGCACAATAAGTCTGAGACATCGCAGTACTAAAGCTCAACTATCATATAAAAAACATCAAATCACAGAAAAGGGCAAAACAAAACAAAACAAAAAAAAGGAACTTGGATTATAGAATGTTACTATGGCAACAAGTAGAATCAATGCATATATTTAGAAGAGGACAATAATGGTCCGAATGGTTATATGTGAAGCCTCAAAGAAAAATGTAATTTGGTCTTAGGCCCAGAAAAGATTCTTGGAAGAGCTTAAAAAAGGTTTCAAAAAGCAAATTATAGAAGCAGAAGAAAATTTTGGGAAAGAAATAAGAGTAATGCAGGAGAATCATAAAAAGAGTCAATTGCTTAGGGAAAGAGATACAAAATATTACCAAGGAAAATAACTCCCTAAAAAACAGAATTGGTCGAATAAAAAAGAAGTACAAAAGCTAAAAAAATATTAAAAAATTAGAATTTAACAAGTAGAAAGTAATGACTTTATGAAATAGTAAGATATGATAAAAATAAAATTAAAAAAATTAAAATTAGAGGAAAATGTGAAATTTCTCATTGGAAAAAATTAACCTAAAAAATAGAGATAATATAAAAATAGTTGGACTACTTGAAAGCAATGATAAAAGAAAAAACAAAAATCCTTGCAACATCTTTCAAGAAATTATCAAAGAAAACTGCTCTTGATATATTGAAAGCAGAGCACAAAATAGAAATGGAAAAAATTTACTGATCACTACCTGAAAGAGATCCCAAAATGAAAATAAACAAAAACATCATAGTCAAATACCAGGGCTGAGGATGGTCAGATCAAGGAGAAAGTATTGCAAGCAGCAAAAAAACAAACAAAAAAAAAAACACAAAACAAACAAATAGACGACAATAACAGACCAAAAACAATTTAAATGTCACGAAACTAGTCAGGATTGCACAAGATTTGGCATCTTCCAACCTAAAGAACCAGAGAGCTTGGAAAATGATATACCAGAAGACAAAGGAGTTAGGATTACAACCAAGAGTCACCTACCCAGAAAAATTAAATATAATATTTCAGGGGAGAATGGATATTTAATGAAATAGAGGACTTTCAAGCATTTCTAAATAAAAGATCAGAGCTGAATAAAAATTTTGACCTCCAAATACAATACTCAAGGAAAATATAAAAAGGTAAAAGAAAGAAAGAAACAAGAAAGAGAAAACACAAGAAATTCAATAAGATTAAACTTTATATTATGGCAACATAATATTTGTAACTCTTAACTTTATTAATATAAGAGCAATTGAAAGGAATATGCAAAGATAGAGGGTGTGGATATAAGATGCCTTTGATGGGATGATATCTCAAAAAGTTAAATAAAGGAGTAAGAAAGAAAATTGCACTGGAAGAAGAAAGAAGAGAAAGAAAGACGTGAGGGGCAGATTTAATGGGGGTAAATTATCCCAAATAATAGAGGCATGAAAGGACTATTATAGTGGAGGGGAAGATGGGGGGTGAGGAGTGGCAGTCAAGGCTTAAACTTTACTCTCCTCAAAGTTGACCTCAAATTGGAAATACACACTCAGTTAGGTATAGAAATTGAACTTATCCTGTAAGATAGGAAAAGGGGACAGGAATAATAGAAGGGAGAAGGGTGACTGATAAAAGGAAGGATATATTAGGGAAGGCATGATCAGAAGTAAAACACTTGTGAGGAATCAAAGGATAGAAGGTAAGAGAGGGGGGAAATAAACAAACAAAAAATAGTATGGAGGGAAATACAGTCAATATAACACAACTATAAATGTGAACGGGATGAACTCACCCATAGCAGAATGGATTAAAAACCAGCATTCTACAATATGTTGTTTACAAAAAACACATATGAAGGAGAGAGATACATATAGGCAAAAGTTAAGGGGATGGGGTAGAATCTATTATGCCTCAGCTGAAGCAAAGAAAGCAGAGATAGAAATCCTGATCTCAGACAAAGAAAAAGCAAAAATAGATCTAATTAAAAGAGAAAAAGAAGGAAATGATATCTTGCTGAAAGGTACTGTAGACAATGAAATAATATCAATATTACACATATATGCACCAAATGGTATCTAAAAATCAAAATGATTTTTGAAGGAAAAGTTGAATGATTTATAAGAAGAAATAAAAATAAAACTATACTTTTCCCTCTTAACTTTTCCCTCTCAGAACTAAATAAATTTAATAAAAAATAAATAAACAAGAAAGAAGCTAAGAAGGTGAATAAAATACCATAAAAATTAGATGTCACAAATCTCCGGAGAATATTGAATGGGAATAGAAAGAAATATGCCTTTTTCTCAGCAGTACATGGAATCTACATAAAAATATATATTAAGACATAAAAACCAAATGCAAAAAAGCAAATATAGTAAGTGGATCTTTTTCAGACTATAATGCAATTTTTAAAAAAAATTCAAGAATGAATGATGGAGAGAAAGATGAAAAATTAATTTGAAATTAAATAATATAATCAGAGAACAAATCATAGAAACAATTGATAATTTTATTTTAAAATGACAATGAAATAAAATGCCAAATTTTACAGGTTGCAGCCAAGGTAATACTTAGGAAAAAAATTTTTATTTCTAATTTATTGCATCAATAAAGTAGAGAAACAGCATATCAGTGAATTGGGTATGCAACAACAACAACCAAAAAAAAAAAACTTGAAAAAGAACAAATTGAAAATTCCCAATTAAACCACAAATTGAAAATCCAGAAAATCAAAGGAGAGATTGATAAAATTGAAAATAAGAAAACAATTGAATTAATAAATAAAACCTAAATGCTAGTTTTATGAAAAAATAATATAGAAAAATAACATAGGAATAATATGGGAAAATAATATAGGAAAAAAATAAAATAGGAAAACCATTTATTTTATTTAAAAAAGAAAAGATGAAAACAAAATTATGTGTCAAAAATGAAGAGGATAAATTTACCACCCATGAAGAAGAAATTAAGACAATTCTTAGCAACTAGTTTGTCCATTTATATTCAAATAAATCTGGCAATCTAAATGAAATGATGAATATCTACAAAAATATAAATTACCCAGATTGATAAAAGAGGAAATATAATACTTAAATGAACCAATCTTAGAAAAAGAAATTGAACAAGCCATCAATGAACTTCCTAAGGAAAAATCCCCAGCACCAAATGGATTCACAAATTAATTTTACCCAAACATTTAAAGAACAATAAATCTCAATACTATATAAACTATTTTGAAAAACAGGTGAAGAAAGAGTGCTACAAAATTCCTTTTATGATACATATATAGTGCTGATACCAAACCAGGAAGAGCCAAAACAGAAAGAAAATTATATACCAATTTCCCTAATGAATAATGATGCAAAAATTTTTAATAAAATACTAGCAAAACTATTACAACAATATAGTACAAGGATGCAGGACTGGCTTAATATTAGGAAAACTATCAGCACAATTGACCATATCAATGACAAAACCAACAAATCATATGATTAGCTCAATAGATGACAAAATACAGCATCCATCCCTATGAAAAAATATTCGAGAACAGAGGAATAAATTGAGCTTATGATAAAAGTGATAAGTAATATTTATCTAAACCACCAGTAAGCATTACCTGTAGTGGGATAAGCTAAAAACTTTCCTAATACAATTAAGAATCAAGCAAGGGGATCAGCTAGATGGTGCAGTGGATAGAGTACTCCTGAAGTCAGGAGAATCTGAGTTCAAATCCAGCCTCAGACACTTAACACTTCCTAACTGTGTGACCTTGGGCAAATCACTTAACCCCAATTGCCTCAAAAAAAAAATAAAAAAAGAATAAAGCAAGGCTGCCCATTATCACTTCTATTATTTAAATTTGTATTAGAAATGTTAGTTATAGCAATCAGAGAAGAAAAATAAAAGAATTAGAATAGGCAATAAGGAAACAAAAATATCACTTTTTTCAGATGACATGATATTATAGTTAGGATAATACTAGAGAATCAACAACAACAACAAAAAAACCTACATGAAATTATTAACAACTTTAGCAAAATTGCAAGCTGCAAAATAAACCTACCTAAATCATCAGCATTTCTACATATTACCAACAAAGCTTAGCAGCAAGAGATAGAAAGAAAAATTCCATTTTAAAATAATTGTAGATAATATAAAATACTTGGGAGTCTACCAGTCAAGACAAACCCAGAAATTATATGAATACGACTATGAAACATGTTCTACACAGTCAGATCTAAACAACTGGAAAAATATTAATTGTTCATGCATAGATGAAACCAATATAATTAAAATGAAGATTCTACCTAAAGTAATCTATTTATCTACTGCTGTACCAAACTATCAAAATATTATTTTACATAGTTAGAAAAAATAATAATGAAATTGATCTGAAAGAATAAAAGTTCCAGGCTATCAAGGGAATCAATTAAAAAAAGTATGGAAGAATATAATCTAGTTGCACCAGATCTCAAACTGTATTATAAAGTGGTAACTGTCAAAACACTCTGGTGCTGACTTAGAAATAGAGTGGTTGTCCAATGGAAGAGATTAGTTATAAATTACACTGTAGCAAATGACCACAAAAATATAGTATATGATAAACCCAAAGAGCCAAGTTTTGGGGACAAAAAACTTATTTCACAAAAACTCCTGGGAAAACTGAAAAATAGTATGACTGAAACTAAGTACAGAATAACATCTCACACCATATACTAAGATGACATCAAAATGGCATATGATTTACATATAAATGGTGATACCATAAACAAATTAAGAGCATGAAATAGTTTATCTCTTAGATTTGTGGATAAGGAAAAAGTTTAGGACCCAAGAAGATATAGAGAGCAATTAAAAATGTAAAATAGAAAATTATATTATATTAAATTAATAGTTTTTGCATAAATAAAACCAATGCAACCAAAATTATAAGGAAAAAAGAAAACTTGGGGGGGGGCAGATTTTGTAACACGTATCTCTGATTAAGACTTCAGTTTTCAAATGTATAAAGAACTGATTCAAATTTATATAAAGGTAAGTCATTCCTCAAGTTACAAATGGTCAAAAGATATGAATAGTTTTTAGACAAAGAAATCAAAACTATCTATGGTAATATGGAAAAAGGGCTCTAAATTACTATTGATTAGAGAAATGCAAATTACACCTTACACCTATCAAATTAGATAATCTGACAAAAAAAGAAAATGTTGGATGTTGGAGGGGATGTGGGAAAACTGGGACAATAACGAATTGTTGGTGGAGTTGTGAACTGATGCAACCATGCTGGATAGCAATTTGGAACTATGCCCAAAGGGATATCAAACTGTGCATACCCTTTGATCCAGCATAGGCCTATATCCCAAGATATCCAAAAAAGGGGGAAAGGACCTATTTATATAAAAATAATTATAGCAGCTCTTTTTGTGGTGATTAATAATCAGAAATCAAAAGGATCCTCATCAATTGGGGAATAACTAAACAAGCCATGGTATATAATTGTAATAGAATATTATTGGGCTACCAAAAAAAAAAAAAGACAAGCAGAATGATTTCAGAAAAAAACTGGGAAGACTTACATGCACTGAATATACAGTGAACAGAACCAGTAGAACATTGTGAACAGTAATAACAATATTGTACAATGAAGAATTGTGAACAACTAAGCTACTCTCAGCAATATAATGATCCAAGACAATACCAAAGGACTAATGCTGAAGTATATTATCTACCTCCAGAGAAAGAATATTTCACTTTCTTTTTTTATTCTTTTATTTGAGTTTTCTTATACAAAATGACTAACATGGGAATGTTTCATATACTTGCACATATATAATCTGATTACTTCCCATATCAAGGAATGGGGGGGGGGAATCGAGGGAAGGATAAATTATGGAACTCAAAACTAATAAAAATGTTAAGAAATTGAAGAGAAAAAAGAGAGAGTTCCTATCCTCAATCAATATTCTAATGGGGGTATATGATACATAAAAGGAACCTGAAATAGAGCAGGGGAGAATGAAATTACCTTCAGGAGTGGGAATGATTTGTGGCTGGTCTAGTGATCCTCCTTAAATGGAGGTTCTGATATGAACCTCAGTCAGAAGGAGAGGCTCTAGGAGTGGAAGGCAGTTCTAGCATGTGAATTCCAGGACTGGAATGAGCTTACAGGAAGACAAAGTATCTGGAGCATAATAGAAAAGGTCCAATGTGCAGCCTGAGAAGGAATGAGACATGGAGAAAAATGGGCTCCTTCAAAAGATTCCAGAAAATCTGTGAGCACTGGAAAGGAACAAGAGCAGCTATTTTGTATTGCAGCAGCAATTAGAGCAGCTGCAGGAGAAAATAAGTTGCCATCAGAGAGAAAGTCCCTGGAAAGCTCTTGCCTAGTATGTGAACTATATTCAGCAGAGGGAAATGGCTAATTAGCAACTTTGCAAGAAAGGGAATACCAATGAGACTGTACTGTACTAGCAGTGACAAGTTAGTATATTCTAATCATGTTATAATTCTTTATCGCTGCATTCCTTTTTCTGTGTGGGAATAAACTACGTGTTCTAGACCTGGAAAAAATGTTTCCATGACATGCTTGAAAGGTGTCACTTGGACAGTAATAGTATAGGCAGATATAATGATAATGATAGCAGAACATGGATTTCAGCTCTGCCATCACTTGGTATGGCAATCTTTTCTACCCTCCATTCCTGTTGATACTAGTTGATTCTCCCTGGATTTCTTAACCCATACAAAGTTTTACTTACTCTCTGAGAACATTCCCTTCTCCCAAGAATATGGAGATTATAAAAAACCAGAGCCTCTGTCATGTCACTGGGCCCTATGAATCCTAGAAGCATGGTCCTTCCTCCAATAGGCATTAACATGACCTTGAGAAATTCTGATTCCAAAAATTTGTTTACTTCAAATTTGTTCATGAATTCATTTCATCAGCCAAGGTTAACAACCTAAGAGAAGATTAGAATTCCCTTTAAAACCTTCTATGTCCAAGTTCTAACAGCTTTCCTCCCGAAGTTGCTCTCCCATGTGACATTGGGTATTACTTCATTTCTCTGTGTATTTCAATGTCTTCAACTTTAAAATTCAGGAGAGACTTAAACTAGGTGGTTAATGAAAGGGTTCATAGATCTAAAAATCTTTTTTCTCAATAGTATTTTATTTTTTCCAAAGATAATTTTCAACATTCATTTTTGTAAGACTTTGTGTTCCAAAATTTTTTCTCTCCTTCCCTTACCTCCCCCCTCCCTAAGACAGCAAGCAATCTGATATAGGTTAAACATCCGTAATCCTTTTAAACATATTTGTCATGTTGTGCAAATCAAATCAGACCAAAAGGGGAAGAAAACCATGAGAAAGAAAAAGCAAATAAAGAAAGTGAAAATTGTATTCTTTGATCCACATTTAGTCTCCATAGTTGTCTCTGGATCCAGATGGCATTTTCCATTACAAGACTATTGGAATTGTCCTAAATTATTGCATTTCTGAGAACAGTCAAGTCTATTATAGTTGATCATTACATATGTTATTGTGTACAATGTTCTGTTCTGCTTCATTCAGCGTCAGTTTATGTGAGGCTTTTCTGAAATCAGCCTGCTCATCATTTCTTATAGAATAATATTATTTCATTACATTCCTATATCATAACTTATTCAGCCATTCCCTAATTGATGGGCATCCACTCAATTTCCAATTCCTTGCCACTCTAAAAAGAGCTGCTACAAAAATTTTCTCTCTTTTATGAAATTTCTTTGGGAAAGAGACCCAGTAGTGACGTTGCTGGATTGATGCATGTGCAGTTTTATAGTCCTCTGGGCATAGTTCAAAATTGCTCTCCAGAATGGTTTGGGTCAGTTCACAACTTCACCAACAATGCATTAGTCTCCCAGTTTTCCCACACAATTATCTTTTCCTATTATCTTCATCAATCCTAAATGATACCTCAGAATTGTCTTAATTTGCATTTTTCCTAATTAATAGTGATTCTGAGCAATTTTTTAAAAAATATAATGATAAATGGTTTTAATTTCTGCATCTGAAAATTGTCCATTTACCAATTTTGGGATGACATATTTTTATATATTTGACTCAATTCTCCAAATATTTTAGAAATGAAGTCTTTATCAGGAATATGTGCTGTAAAAGTTGTTTCCCAGTTTTCTGCTTCCAGATCAAAAAATCTATGGTGAAATCGAAGAATACCTAATCCAATTATCCCATGTTATAGATAAGGTAACTGAGTCCCAGAGAGCGGAAGAACTGAGATTTGAACTTAGGTCCTAAAATAGAGTCATACTCATCTTCCTGAGTTCAAATTCAACCTCAGACACTTACTAGCTGTGTGACTCTGGGCAAGTCACTTAACCCTATTTGCCTCAGTTTTCTCATCTATAAAAATGGTTGGAGGAGGAATTAGCAAACCATTCCAGTCAGTATCTCTGCCAAGAAAACCCTAAATGGGATTACAAAAAGTCAGCCACAACTGAATAACAACTTAGAACCTAAGCACTCTTTCCACAGAACTTTTCTGATTTCACCTCTTAATCTATGACTCTGAGATTTGATAATTGAGGCATTGTTATATTTGATAGTACATATAAAATTAGCAGGTGTCTAACATCTGGAAATTTGCAAAAATATCAATGAAACAATGAAGCTGCTCTGAGGAGAACTCCATTACTGAGGGGGTCCCCTTTGCTATGCCCTTGCTTCTCTCTTTGTTTCCTATTTCTAGACGTAATGAATGACATCCCTCAGCCTAATGAAAATCGGTGACCTGAGCAGGGTTTCTTTCTCTCACTAAGCTCATTACCTGACCAGCTCATACCTTCCCTGGATACACATGGGGAGGAGAGAAAGTAATTAAATGCTTTGCTTAAATGGCATTTTTTTTTCTGTCCAGGGATATTGCGACCTTCCTTGACTCCCTTCCAGAAATTGCCACTCGGCAGGCCATGTGCATGTGTCAATGGATGAGGGAAGAAAACCAATAATAAAGCAAGCAAGTCAATAGGAATAAAGCCCAAAGAGAGTGAATGCTGCCCCCCTCCAGAAGATAATCCCTAAAGTGGATAATCTGCTGGCATATAAAGGGGAGCTATTAAAATGTTCTAAGGATCAGTGCTGAGGTCTGTGTTAACCATGTTGCCACTGTGTGGTACAGATCTAACATATGTGCTTCATGTATGCACATATTCTAACAAGCTGGGTGCAGACATTTGGATTAGAAATGGCTCTTCCAAGGATTACAAGCCTTAGTGCTTCTTGTTGTTATTTGTTGTTATTGTGATAACCCGCTGTTGGATTGACTGTGACCACCTCTAATCAGTGGTGATTTTGAGTGTCCTGCTGCAGCCTAGAACAATTAT
This sequence comes from Myrmecobius fasciatus, assembly GCA_023553655.1. NCBI lineage: Eukaryota > Metazoa > Chordata > Mammalia > Dasyuromorphia > Myrmecobiidae > Myrmecobius > Myrmecobius fasciatus. The sequence goes on along the minus strand of JAJPUD010003817.1, from coordinate 37,354 downwards.
TTCTCCTTCTAGCATTTATTATGTGTGAGGGAGCTGACGTCACCACAGATAGCCCCTGTCAGCTTCAGGGGAAATACACAGATGGGACATCTCTCTTGGACGCCACCAATGCAGAGAGTAGATAAATCAATAATCACCTCATGCAAACAGTCAGAATGTAGATTCCCAGAGAAATCAGTATCTTTCACCAAAAAGGCAGCAATAGGAGAGAAGACTAGAAACCATCAAAGGCAGAATAATACTTTCAAAATCTGAAATAATAAGCTCAAAAAGAGTTAAGTGAGGGAAAAGAAAGGAGAGAAGGGAACAGAAGGGAAGGGAACGGAATGGAAAGGAAGGGAGGGGAAAGGAAAAGAAAAGAAGGAAAGGGAAGGAAGAGAAGAATAAGTAATAATAACATGTATATAATATTTTAAGGTTTGCAAACACTTTACATATGTAATATCATTTGATTTACGGAATTCTCTAAGACAGAGGTTACAAAGGAGTAGCATTCTGGCTTTGGAAATAACAATATAAGAGATAACCAATTTGGCTAGACTGTAGAATGCAGGAAAGAAAGAAATGTACAATAGTATTGAGACAGATTATGAAAGTCACTAAAAGATAAACAGAGAGTTTTCATGTTATCCTAGATGCAGTAGAATAATAGGATGTGCCACTGGAGTGTATTGAGTAGGGAAGGACAGATCTGCACTTTAAAAAAATAATGTGGTAGCTACATTAACATGAATTGGAGATGGAAGATATTTGAGGTACAAAAAGCAATTAAAAGGACATTATAATAATCTAAGTGAGAAGTAATAATGGATTAGACTAAGGTGATAACTTTTTTAAAAGTCCAAGACTCAATGCAGCTAAGATCAAAAAGTCTCACCCCTCACAAAATTTTGGATTTAATTTAAAAAAAAATAAAAGGATGTCAAAAATTATCTTTATATGTATTTGGGGGGAAATACAATACTTAGATAAAAATAATTTTAAAAGATTTAAAAATTAAATCATCCATAATACTATTCTCAGAAATACTTGACCAGTTCAATTATAAAACTAATATTCACATGTCATTCTTGATCTCTAAACTTACTTTTAATTCTAAAAAAAAAAAAAATCTGTGAGTTGGCCTTTTCTTTCCCTAATATACTTATTATGTACTTATTTCTTGTCACAAGATGTTACGAACTAGTCTAGTTATTGATTGCATTTCAGCAAATATCCACTGGCATTACCTACTGGGAACTGGTAAAGACAGTAAATGATTCTAAATAGCAGGCAGCAGGTATGGCATCACCCAAGTGGCTCTGAAGTTGACATTTTTCTTGAAACATATCCTGAGGGAGTCCGGCTCCAAAAGGTGAGGAGAATAATTTCTCATAGGTAAGATTGGGTCCGAACATCGGGAGATAAAATCCTTAATGAATGGCAGCGGGGTGTTCTGACTCAGGTCTTAGGATTCGATTTAGGAGACAGAGCCTATTATCTTCTCTGGCCCTGGGCCCCAAGTTCCTCTTCTGCAAAAGGACAAGATGATCTCTGAAATTTGTTTCAACTTGACTAGTCTATGAGTGTCTGCATCAGAGTATGATGAGTGAGAATAGGATGAGAAAATCAATCTCTTCCCTACTAAAAGCAGTGAACATCAATGCTGGCTAGAATCATAGAGGGGAGTTAATGTAATACTTCCTGTCTTCTCTTGGCCTCTTTTCATCATTATGTGCTACAAAGTCAGAGACTGAGGAAGAGAATTTCAGGGATTCTTCTTATGGCAGGATAGATAATGATCAGGTTGGGGAAGTGGAGAGATTTAAGAATAAGGGGACTACAAGTTTGGTGATCAGTCTATAGAGAAAAATGTGAGTAATATTCTCTACATCATGGGTTCACAGGCCCTTTTGGCAGTCTGATTTAAAAAAATAGACTTCAGAATAAAACTTTAAAATATATAAATTAAATATATAGGCTTACCAAAGAAACCAATTATGTTGAAATACAGTTATCAAAATATATTAAAAAAAAAAAGTTCAGAGCCCCCAGATTAAAAACCTCCACTGTCAAAAGAGCACAAAGGTTTCAAAAAAGTCTACCACACCCAATGGGGAAAAAAGTCAATTATATTCTGCTTTAAAGTTTGTAAAATATTTAACATACATTATCTCCTTTGAACTTTACCACAATTCTGTGAGGAAGGCACTGTAGTTTTATTGTGTGGTTTCTTATAGCCACACAACTTGTAAGCATCAGAAGCAGCATACGAACCCAGATCCTCTTAACTCCTAGTCTATTACCATGCTGCCTCAAGAAAGGCCCACCAAATAAAGCTTCTTTTCTTTTGAAAACCAAGTCAGTTCAACTCAAATTATCATAGGCCTTCCAGAAGAACATGACAAATTTAAAAAAGAAATTTAAAAAAGCTTAAGTTTCATGATTTGGGTAAAAAATGGAAAAGGAAACTACAAGAACATTAGAATAAAAGGAAATTGCAAGAACATTAGAATACCAGAAAGCAAAAGACCAATCAAAAGAAAATCAAGCCTATTTTTAAAAAGCCAAGAAGCCAGAATTTGTAGAGTAGTATAGAAGTCAATTTAACCATTATCTAGTGCAAGAGTTCTTAACCATTTCTGTTTCTATGGACCCAAGCGTGTGCTGGTTTTTGAGAACTAATCGTTAAATTTTTTGGTGTGAGCATTAAAAGCTCAGAAATCCACAAAATGAATTACTGTTTTATTCAATTGTCTAGATTTAAAAACATTATGCAGAAAATATTAAAATGCAGATTAATGAATCAACTAACCTATAAATAAACATTTATTAAGTTCCTACTATATGCCAGATGCTATATTAAGTATTGGGGATATAAAAAGAGGCAAAAGATAGGCTCTACTTTTAATGTCCTTATAATCTATTTTGGGGAGACAACATGTAAATAATACAAAGCAAGGATACAGGATAAACAAAGTAATTAACAGAGAGGAAACTTAAATTAAGAAAGGTTGAGGAACCCTTACTATAAAAGAAAGGATTTTCCTTGGGACTTAAAAGAAGCTAACCAAGGAGGAAGAACATTTCAGGCATGGCCTTCAGTCAGAGAAAATACCTGGAGCTGATCGATGGAGTGTTTTGTTTGTGAGCAACCAGGAGGCTAGAGTCACTGGACTGAAGAGTATGTGTCAGAAAATAAGGTGCAAGAACCTGGGAAGGTCAGAGAGGGCTAGATTATGAATGAATGTGAAATAGAGTATTTTGTGTTTCATGTAGAGGCAAAAGAAGGTCATTGATTGTTGAATGGGACAGTGACATAGTCACTGCACTTTAGGAAATCATTTTAGCAGCTCAATGGAGAATGGATGGGGGTGAGGAAAGATTTGAGGCAAGCTGACTTACTATTCAGCTATTATAATAGTCTAGGCAATAGTCTAGTGGGGGCAGTGTCAGAAGAGAGAAAGGGACATATTTGAGTGATGTTGTAAAGAAAAGTGAAATCAATGGGCTTTAGCAACAGCTTGGATATGAGAGATGAGAGACAGTGGGGAGACTGGATGACTCCTAACTTATAAGCCTGAAGATTTAGGGGGATTGATATTGCCCTTTATAGTAATAGAGAAGATAGGGGCAAGGGAGGGTTTAAAGAGAAAAACAGTGAATACTGCTCTGGAAATAGAGTTTAAGATGTCTGCTGGAATCCAGTTCTAAATGTCTGAAAGGCAGATTGGAGGATGACAGTTTCAGGAAGGGCAGGTAAATTTGAGAATCGTTATGATAATGATGATAATTAAATCCATGAAAGCTTATGAGATCAGAAAGTGAAGTCTAAGAGAGGGAGAAGAGAATAGAGTCAAGAAGAGAATCCTGAAGAATACCTATGGTTAGGGGTCATGATCTGGAAGTTCCAGGAAAAGAGGCAGAAATGGAGCAATCAAATTAAATTTAAAAGTGTAGCATCCCTCCCTCCCCCCCCTTTTTTTTAGAGAGAGCCAAGTGCTAGATATTCAGCAATGCATTCCTGCATGGATCTCTTCCACCTGATAAAGTCTATGGAGATTCCCCCCCTTTCCCAGAATAATATTTTCACATGCATAAAATAAAATACAAAATTTCAAAGAAAATTAGCCACACTGAACTATAAGTGTATGTTTTTCCCCACTCAAGTATAAGGACCCCTGAAATCTATCCATGGACCCAAGGTTATGATTCCCCTGATCTGGTGAAGGCACTTGTCTTTTTCATAGCATTGTACTGTGCACTCAGGAGATAGAGAAGCATTTGAAACAGTCCCTGCCGTCGGGTTACTTTCCATCTAATTGAGCATGAAAAATAAAAATTGAGAGCAATGCAATAGATATTAGTCCTAATTCTTGAAAAAGTCCAGACAAAAGAGCTAAAGACGTAGAGTTGGCATTATTGTAACAATAAAGAGACTCACCAAAAATAGAAATCCCTTCCCACTTTTCTGTCCTTTAATCAGATTAACCTAGATAATTATACAATCTTCTCTATCCTAAAGGATAGAATTGAAGATGGAATAGGAGAGAAGGAAGAAAATAATGTTGGTAACTGAAAAAAAAGTTCTAATATTTTCAGATTTTCTAAGCTATCTGTCTGGAGACAAGACAAGATTTTGTAGATACTAAGAAATATTTTATATTAGGAAAGGAATTTCTTGAGCCTTCAGTTGCACACCTTAAAGATTCTTTCAAAATCTGATATCTGGATCTGAGATAATGACTTTGACATGTATGATTGAGCAAAGAACCACACTTTGAAAGCAATGACAAGGGTAGTTAATAAGCAACTAAAAAGCTTGAAATTATCATTCAAAGTGGGGAGTTCCTAACCTTTTTGGGGGGTCATGGACCCTTGTAGCAGTCTCATAAAATTTACAGATAATTTCCCCTCAGAATAATGGTTTTTTTTTTTAATGAATACAATAAAATATATAGAATTGCAAAGGAAACTGAAGTTTAATGAAAATAACGATGTAATTTTTCCCATCCAAGTTCAGACTTCCTAAACACAGACCCCTTAGTCTGTCAACATATTCTTTTTTTTCCCCTACTCTTCACTATTATGGTGGATTTTTATGTTGAAATTCTGAAAACTTGGGACCTTTGTTCTTCTAGCTATGATCAATCCCATCACCATCCACTACTGAGAACCATTAACCTCAAGTTTCCTAAAATCAGACATTCTTCTATAAGAAAAGTACTAAAATGAAAAGAGAAAAATAATCATCTTAAGTGTCAATGAAGCGTTTTGTATACATGAAATGCTATGTAATCTTAGTTCTTTGCACTTAAATAATGGCTCACTTTTTTAAACAATTCTTATGTCACTATTCCTTCACATTTATTGAACAAAAGACCTGCTGCAAACTGCATGCAAAACAAAGAACTAATGCCTCCATCCATTAAATTGACAAAATATATATACAGTTAGTATTGTAATACACTTTTTTCAAATAATAAATTGAGCTGCAGAAATATTACATATAATAATCTGAAGCTGTCAGAAATTAAATATAAAAAACAAAAGGACTTTTTAAAAAACCTTTCCTTAGTAGTTAGGAAGTAGTCTTATAACCCAGTTACTGGTTTATATAACATTTGTATAACATTAGGCAGAGCCATTAAACCTGTGATTTCATTGGTATAGGAAATTCCCAGGGGAGAAAAGTCTTTACTAGTTCAGGTTGGTACCTTTCTTGCAATTTGTAATCTTAGAGAGCTGCCTAAAATCATCAAGAAGTTAATTGACTTGTCCAGAGTCAGACAACTAGTATATGTCAAAGGCAGGACCTGAATCATACTAACAAATTGGAACTTGAAAAAAAGCTGACCAATTCTTTTCCTTCTAGATTCTAGAGGCACCCCTGGTGGTTTGGAGGTGTCTTTCTCTAATACTATGAGTTCAAACACTATTATAGCGTATCTCTCTATTATTAATTGACAGTTATCATTAATATTTCTCATATTGTTGATAACTTTAAAAAATAGTATTATAGTATCATTAAGCAACTTGCTGATGAAGTTAAAAAAAAAAGCATGCTGGTCCCAGAGTCAAGAAAAACTGAGTTCAAGTCTGGCTTCAGAGGCTTATTATCTGTGACCCTTTTCAAGTAGCTTAATATCTGTGTGCCTTAATTTCCTCATCTGTGTAATGAGGATAGAAAAATATCCAATCTCCTAGAGTTGTCGTGAGGGGAAAAAAACCAAAATAATATTTGTAAAGGACATCGCAAACTTTTAAAAACCATATAAATTTAATTATTATTATTATTTGATCAATTGGATTTTGCAAAGAAATATTTACTAAGATGTGGAATAAAGCAAACTCCAGGGACACTCTTCCTTATGTTTCCTGAGTTATGAAAAAGAATGAGCTTAACCTCAAAACAGATCCTACAGCGAGGTGTATCTCAGTAGCAGATGGTCTGAAGTCAGGAAGATTTCATCTGACCTCAGACACTTACTAGCTGGGTAACCCCTGGGCAAGTCACTTAACCCTGTTTCCTCATCTGTAAAATGAATTGAAGAAGGAAAGGGAACAAGTAGAGTTTTTTATGGTGTAGTTAACATGAAGTATATGGGATGTTCAAGGGAGAAGCAGCACCTCTTGTATGAGGGCTTGCTGAGTCCTTTTCAGGGTTGATCATCCACCTTTCATGTCCATCTTGTTCACCCAACTCTCACCTGGGACTCCAAGAAGCTATAACATGTGCAGGTATTAGTAAACTATCTTGGCAGACATGCAAACCAAAGTTGAGGGCCCCAGACCCTTCAGTGAGTTAGAGGGATGTCTACTCCAAGTATATGAAAACATCCCTCCTCAAAATGGGTGGATGAGAATAATTTGTTCCAACAACCATGAAGGTGGCTGAAGCAAGCATTGTAGAGTCTTCAGATAATGAAAATGCTAAAGTCATCTACTGCTTCCCATGGATCATTGCCAATCATCCTGACTTTTATCTTGCTACTGGACTTCAAAGACTGGAAGAAAGAGCAAGGCTGATGATTTTTCACAACTCTGCCTTTTAAATCCAATTCACAGGCAAGTCAAGACATTACTCTCATGATATTATTGGTCCTTTTAGAAAACAATGAACAACAGTTATTAATCCAGAAACAGTCCTAACTACCTAAGACAGTGAAGTCTTGTGAAAATTCAACTTGGTCACTTATCTTTATATTATTATTTATTGAGCACTTGCTATAAGTGAAGTCCTACAGCAAATATACAAACAGTATGATTCCTGCTTTCTTGGAGGTAATCAATGAATTACAATATAACAGAACTGGATGGTACCTTAGATACTTATTTCATCATAAAATTAAAACAGTGGCCAAGTAGATACTCTACCTAAAGTCAATAAGATTCACATTTCTGAGTTCAAATTTGGCCTCAGATATTTATTAGCTGTGTGATTTTGCCTCAGTTTCCTCATCTGTAAACTGAGCTTTTAAAGGAAATGGCAAACCACTTTGGTGTCTCTGCCAAAAAACAAACAAACAAACAAACAACAACAAAAAAACCCCAACAAACTCAAATATAGTTTAAAAGAGATGAATGCAACTGAAATATCCAAACACAAAATTCATAACATTAACAGATTTAGATCTAAAAAGGATCCAACCTCCCCTTAAATTACTGAAAGGAAAAATTGAAGCTCATAAAGGAGGGAAGTAATTCTGTTCTGGGTTATGCAGGAAATAAGTAGCAGAATTGCTATTCAAATCCAGGTTCCATAACATTAAATCCAATGCTCTTTCCCTTTGTCATGCAGGTTTATGGAATTGTTGAAGAAGGAAAAAACCTCACTAGAGTTGGAATCAGAAAATTAGTTCAAATGTCATTTCTCTTATTTAATAGCTGAGTAAATTCCATTTTTTCCCCATGTGGCAAGAACAGCACTTTTGAGTTGGCCATGATACTAACAAATAATGACTTTGTTGCTAATGGGTGTGGCAAATAATAATAATAATTTTTAGAAGTATATAGAACATAGGTGAAGTCCGAATCTGCCTTTCTCCACATCCTTTTATCCTGCCCCAAGGTTTATTTAAATACCTATCAGAACGCTAATGGAAATTGAGGAGAGCTTCCTTGCCCTAGGCCCCATATAGCTCCTGGAGAGTTTTATTGGATAGAATCCTTGAAATAAGTTTGGGTGTATATGGAGTGACAATCAGGGCTTTAATAGAAGTTAAAATGAATTTTTTAAACCAAGAGTTGAAAATTGACTTGAGCCAGGGACCTTGAGTCCACACTAGAAGAAAAACAATCAAAATAATAGCATTAATCTTAGCCTAGGGGCTTCTACTGGCTTTTGCTTATTTTCTGACTGGATATGGTGGCTCATCCCAATCAACTATGTACTAAAAGACTTTTAGGCTTCCCTTACCAGAGAGGGGTTTACCAGCTTCTATTCCTCAGTTTATGGCAATTGAGAATAGCTGAATGACATAGCAGAGAAAAGTATGGCAAAATCACCAAAACATATCGGCACCTTTGTAGTATTAGAGGTGTTAAGTTGCTCTAACAATACACATACGTCCTAGCTATAAATATACATATATTTATATACATATATGTATGCAAAAAGTATATATATATATATGCAAAAGTGTATATACATATATATATATACATTTCATACATGAACCATTATTCTATACTTTCCTGGCAAGTGTGCCTCTTGAAATAGTTTCCTTGATCACATATTTCTCCTATGTATGTGATGTGTGTTCCTATGCATATTCTCTATGTGTGTGCCCTTATCCACTAGTGGTATGGTAATCTCTGGAAGCAAATGCATAGTATGCTCATTAGGAGATTATTCCTTGTCATTTAATTTTTACACTGTTTAATTAAATGTCTTTTGCACTAAAATAATGTGTTATCTGATTAGCTAGTAAAAAATAAACATATCTATGGGAGTTTTTGAACCACAGATTTGAGGATGTACTAACCTATTTGTTTTACATCAACCTGAACAGAATGCCTAGGGGGAAGATCAGTTGTTCAACACTAATTTTGAGAGAATCCAGAATCTGTAAAATCATCTCAGTAAAGTTGTTCAATGTTGAATATTGCTGGAAAATAGTATTTGAATCTTAATGAGAAAAGAAAAAAAGCTAAAGAAGTATTTTAGTTTTGTGTTTTAGAAAAAAGTATTTTATTCCTGACAATCTCTAGATCAACTCCTTAAAATTCTAGAGTTCAGTAGTGCCTAACTTCTGGGTTACCCCACAAAGAGGGAAAGAATGGGTCCTCTATGTCTTTTGTGAATACAACTTTCAGGCTTATCTAATAATGTCATCTTGTATTTCTCAGACTGTGGCTGTGGCTGCTACTTCTGCACTTGGATCTGTCACCAATACTACCCAATTCACACTGGTTAGCTTGCTCTTCCTGTCATTCCCAGACTCCTGCATTGTTCATAGATACTCATCTTGGATTTTCAGAAGACCTCATTTCCTCTGCTCCTTCCTCTCTTATGGTGATTCATGAGTATTAACTGTTTCATTTAGATTATCTCTATAAAATGGATGATATTTTTAAGATTCTATATATCATTAATAACAGCGTTCTTAACTGAGCAACATAAGAATAAAGACTTTAGGTGCTTTGAGAATAGCATTAATAATAATAACCTACATTTACATAGCACCTTGGAGTTTATAAAAAATTTTCCTCAAAACAACATATTAAGGAGGTAGCCCATGTATCCTACAAAGGACACTAAGACAGTGTTTAACAAACAGTGATTCAGAATTCAAATTCATCTTCTGCTTCTAAGTGCTCTTTTCACCACAGTAAGAGGTTCATAGAATCAAAGATTTAGAATTAGTAGGAACCTTAAAAGCCATCTAGTTCATTCCCTTCATTTTAAAGTTTAAAAAAAAAAAAAGCTGAGGTCCAGGGAGGTTAAATAATTTCCCCAACATTACACAGGTATTGAATATCTTATCTGAGATTCAAACCCAGGTCATCTGACTAAAGAATTAGAGCTCTTTCCACTGTATCATGAGACTAGAAGAGATGTTAAAACAGAAAAAAAAAAAAAAAGAAAGAAAGAAAAGCTATAAAAATATCATGTAGGCTGTGTTTAAACAATACAAAGAATGGCTGGGAGCTACAAATACCCTGTGCCTGTGGTTCGCATCAAAAACAAAACCAAGTTATTTTTTTTTTTAAATCCAACTTCTCTTTTTCACTCATTTCAATCAAACCAGCTTTGATGACACTGCTTAAATTGAAATACTATTGAAAAACATTCATTTTTTAAAATTAGGATTCCTGGTTAGTAGCCTTCTGCTATCTTTGAGGAGTAAATTGTCATCATGGTTGGGGTGTCAACCTATTCTTTATTCTCTAAATAAGTCTGAGGAAGGTTTCCTGTGTCTAAGAGAAATGGTATTTGTGTTTCATCGGGCAGACACCTGCACATTTGTGCTGGTATTTAGATTACACAGCACAGACCTCCCTTTTTCCCCCTCTCTGAATTCTAGCCATTTTCTGACAATGCAGATGGCAGATCAGTAATGGTTAGACAGGTTAGCCCCAGAACTCAAAGTGGAGCTCCACAATAGCTCCCTGCCCCTAACACACCTATTCTTCAGGATCATTTTCAAAGTATTGGCAATCTTTATTCCCACCTCCTCCAGAGCTGAGAAGTCTTCTAAAAATTGCTCTTTGGGGTCCTTCCCTTATTTTTATCAGTCCTTTTATGTAGAGAATAGAACAAAAATACAGAACTTCAGACTGGAAAAAAACTAACAATAGAAGGAAATGATAGAGACAATATGATTTTTTTGAACTATCAGGAGTGGTGCAGACTTCAGTTATTGTGAGTAATTTCAGGCCTCTTTCCTCCTACCCACCCCTGATCCCACCCCAATAATAATAATCATAACAGAGAATGGAGAAAAACCCAAAACTATAGATGATCTCAAAAAATAATAAATTACTGAAAAGTATGAGTTTCTTTTTACCTAAATAAAGTTTGCATCTCAATTTTCCATCTTCCCAGAAAACATTTTCTTTTTCTCCTTTCTTTTGTCACTACTTCTCTAATTCTATTGATTCATTCAGTTGGTTAACACAAAGGTACATTTGTGTAAGAATTTCTATGATCATTCTATGTGAAACAAAGTTATACTGATAGTTTTACTATAGCTAATGTGATTTTTAAAGTGAGCTTAGTAGTACAGGGAAAATCCTTTCAACTATAAAAAGTAATAAAAACCAGAGAAAATTCAAAATATTCAAAGTCTACCCTCTTTTAAACTGGTTAGTTAGTTTATTTCTACTATAACTGATTTGGAACATTTCAAGTTTTTCAGCTTCTGAAAAAGGAGGAACAGTTTTATACAAGGGGAAAAATTGGATCGGGGGTTAAATAGTGAGGTGATCTTGACACCTTGAATGAAGGAAATTAAATGAATGAAAAGCATTTAATGACTTCTAGGTCACGTGAGCAACAAGATGAAGGATTAGATTTTTTTCTCTTGCCTCCATTACCTCTCAAAATTCTTCAAAACAGAAATCATGCACTAAATATAAAGCAATTTCAGCTATATCTATGCTCTAGGACACAAAGAATCCAAAAAAAGATTTAAAAAATGAACCAACATGTACTGATCCTGAATTACCAAACCCAAATGGAATCCCACACTCACAACCCCATCCCTCTTTCCAGTGCTGTAGATACCCCAGTGCCAGAGTATGGAAGATTACTTTATAATTGCTAGCCAAAGCAGCCCTTCAGATGAAAAGTATGCTGGGGAAGGGTGGGATAGAGAGGGGTGATAGTTCTGCAGCAGACAGTCCTACAGCATCAGCACTGCAAATCTGAATTCTAAAGAGAACAATTCCATTGCACCAGCATGGCAATTCTCTCTGAATTGCTGGTGCTGGGCCAGAGAACTGAAGAAAGGGGGAGTGGGCAGATTACCATGTTGGGGGGCAGGGAGCTGTGCAGCACTTCACTAACTGAGGAAAGAGCTGGGGTCACTGTGTCCCCCCAAAAATCACGAGCCAGAAACCTAGATTGATGAACTGTGGATTGCACAGTATGGGAGGAGGCTGTGACACTTTGAGATCCTGTCCCCAAGGAAATTATCACCAGAGAGGACAGACTCAGAAAATAAGCCATAGCAGAAAATCAGGTGAGAGGAGATTAAAATTACCTATCCCAGGAAGAATAGAATTAAAAGATTTGAAACAAATAAATCAACAAGGAAAAAATTAGCAACAAAAGGATACATGGTCTCCAAAACTAGTAAAGTAGTTCAGTGATATATGAATAAATTCTGCAAAACAAAGGAAGATATTCCAACACTTTATGAGACCGAAAACCTAGAGGAAATATGAGAACATAGAGCCAAAACATACTGCTCCTGAGTAGTTCAAAAAAGAAATGAGAACTATGAAGACAGAATTTGTCTGGACAGAAAAAAAATTAATGGACAGAATTGAAAAAATTGTCTTCTGTGATGGCAATCTTACCATAGAAACACAAGAGAAAACAATAGATTGGGAATGCAAATGTATAGAAGTGAAAGACAATCTAGAAGAAGAGAAGCAAAAAACAAAACAAAAAACCCTAATAACATTAAAAGAAAATAAAGTCATTATGGAAGCAAGACATTGATCTCAAAGAAAGATGTGTAGGGACAACCTAAGGCTTATAGGTCACAACGGAACACAAACAGGATAAAAAACCTTAACATCATAAGGCAGTCAATAACAGAACTGCCCAGGATTTCTGAACAAAGAAAATATCAATTGAAAGAATACATAGATCATCTCCGAGGGTGGGGAGTAGTGGGAGGAGGGAAGCCAAAATTGCCAACTCCAAGACACATAGAAATTAAATTTAACCATTCAATACCAAGTACTCAAGCCATCAGGAAAAGAAAAAGATCTTCAAAGATACAGGAAAAAAAATAACAACTATTCTGTACCTACTACAGAGCTTAGAAGGGAATAAAATAATATGTTCTGAAGAGCAATAGAACTCAAAATGCAGACCAGGGTGACCCATCCTGAAAATCTGAGCTTAATCATAAAAAAATGGATGTTTAATAGTAAAACTGAAGACAGTGTTTGCTTCTCAAGCATACCAAGCAAGAAAAATGCAGGAAGAGGTAATTAATGAAGCAGCCAAGGATAGCAATAGCAGAGAGACCAGTAGGAGACTTCTTTTTAAATGTATGTAAGGGGGGGCGTGTATTTAAGGAGTATGGGGTGAAATAGAAGTCTGAAGGAGGTAATAGGAAAGAGGTGAGCTTGGGACATTATGAAAAGAATCTGGTGATACCCTGCCTTCAAGTGAATGAGGCTCTTTGTGAGATTACATTACGACATGGGAGGGTATATGAAGGAAGAATAGAAGGAGGAGAATAGAGAAAATGTGTGATGTTTTGGAGTCAAAATAAGAGCCAGCAATAAGAAGACACTCTCAGAAAGACACAAATCTTCAGGAGTGTAAGTGAATAGGAAAGGGAAAGCAATGAAAAGGGATGGAGGAGGAAGAAGGCCTTAATGTGATAATAGAAGTTCCACTGATGAATGCTCCTATGGTTGAAGAGAGAGAATAAAAAACAATAGAACTCAATAACCTAGTGTTTGAAAAAGAGGTAAAAATTAATCACCTAAGGAAAAAACTCCTTATTTGATTAAAAAAAATTTGCTGGAAAAAATTGGAAAGCAGTTTGGCTGTAATAAGGCTTAGACTGGTACCTTATTCCATATTCTACAATACATTCTAAATAGAATAATGACCTTCATATTAAAGTTCATACTATAGTAATTCTAGGAAAGAAATAGATCACATACTTCTCATAGTTGTGGGTAAGAGATATATTTCTAATCAAACAAGAAACTGAAATAATTTCAAAAGATAAAATAGATAACTTTGATGATATGAAGCTGAAAAGCTTCTGAACAGACAAAATTAATGAACCCAGGACAAGAAGGGAACTGGTTGAATGGAGAAAAAAATTGTTTTCTATCAAATTTCTCTGATAAGGATTTTATATCCAAGATAATTTAAAAATTAATAAATATATGCAACATAGCCTTTCTCAAATAGATAAGCGATGAAAGGATTAAAAACAAACTGTTCTCAATATAATTGCAAAGTATTCACAACCACATGAAAGAATGCTCCAAATCAAGAATAATACAAGAGAAATACAAATTTAAATAATCCTGAGATTTTACTTCAAACTCTGCAAATTAGCAAAAATTATCAAAATGTCAATAGTTAACGTTAAAGGATAGTGGAAGTTTATGCACATGAATACATCATTGGTGGAGCTATGAAATGATACAGAGAGCAATTTGGAATTATGCAAATAAAGTGACAAATGATTATACCCTTTAAACCAGAGACTTCATTATTGGGATTTTATCCCCTTCTAATCTAATCTAAATCCTCCATGGAGAAAAAGAAAGTCCCAATACATACCAACATATTTGTAGCAGCACTTTTTATGATAGCAAAGAATTAAAAACAAAGTAGAAGCCTGTTGATTGGAAATGAATAATTCATTTGGAATGTGAATGGATTGGAATATTACTGTATTATTAAAAGAAAGAAAGAAAAATGTGTTTATTGAATACTGAGAAGCATGGAACAATCTATAGTAAGTGATGTAGAATAATGTAAGTAGAGCCAATAAAATAATATATACGGTAACTACAATAACATCACTGGAAAGAATATCTCCATGCCAGAAACATTTTTTTAAAATAAATATAACATAATTATATAGATTAAGTAGGATTTGCATAAAGAAATACGGATGTCAGAGGACACTAACTTTTGTGAAAATGGTAGATCCACTGGTGTTACACATGGCACTTGTTTTCTGACTTTTCCAATATACCAATCAGTTGCGCTGACTTTCCCCCCCTCCTTTAAATAAATAAATTGTCATATGGGATGACTCTCTGGGAAGGGGGATAGGAATAACATGGAAATATAAAAAAACCAGAAAAAATATTGTTAAAACTTATAAAAATAAAAATAAATAAATGCAGTTATATAAAATGTTATTGTGAAAATATCCTAGTGTCATAATTTGTCAGTTCATCAACTTATCAATATATTCCTTGGCATCACAATATAGAAAAAAGAGCACTAATTCTAGACTCTGAAGAACATGGAAATATAAAAAAAAAACAGAAAAGATATTGTTAAAACTTATAAAAATAAAAATAAATAAATGCAGTTATATAAAATGTTACTGTGAAAACATCTTAGTGCATCACTTTTATTCATTCATAATTTGTCAGTTCATCAACTTATCAATATATTCTTTGGCATTACAATATAGAAAAAAGAGCACTAATTCTAGACTCTGAAGACATGGGTTCAAATCCGGACTATATGATCTCATCATTTCTCCTTTTGGGCTTCCATTGTTTTATCTGTTAAAAAAAAATCTGATATTAGGGCACTTGTGAAGATAAAGTGAAATATTGCATACAAAATGCTGTGCAAACCTTAAATCACTATATAAATGCTAGCAATTGTTATTATCAAATTTTATAGGTCCTACATAGCAACATCTTTCCCATCTTTTCCTTCTGTTTTATTCCCATTCTAGTACTGGCTCTGGTTAGCAAACATCTATGCTTTTGTAGTCATCTTCTGACAAGTCTTCCTATCATCATTCTCTCTTCCTTCTCTTTGTCTCCCCAGTGGTCATTTGTATTAATAAATATTATCATAGTATTCCTCTGCTCAAAATCCTTTAGTGGTTCCCGATCTCCTCTACTAGATTCAGGCACCTTTATCTAGAATACAAGGTGCTTCCTGACCTGCTATCACCTGCTTTTCTATTCTTATCTGACATAACTCGTGTTTTATATACTCCATGCTTCAGTGAAACTATGTTCCTCTCTATTTCTTGAATACACACTGTGCTCTGTTACTTCCATGCCTTTCCCTAGACCCAAGGCTGGTTATAATGCCTAAAATATCCACCCTACCCTCTTTCCTTATTAAATTCCAGCCTGTCCTTTCCATCACAAGTTGAACATGACCTCCCCCATAAAACCTGCTTGATTCCCCTTATATCTTCCACATTTCTTTGTTTTGCAACTCACTAAAGCAATATTATATGATACTGAGTATTCTAACTATCCACATCTGTTATTTATCCTTCTAGTAGATTATATGTTCTATGAGGGCAAGGTCCCTGTCCCATCTAAACTTTGTATTTCTCCCAGTACTTAGCATAAAGCTCTGCCCACATTAGTCACTTAAGGCTGTCGAAAGAAATAGTATATTAACTGCTCCCCTGAGGTTAAGGGAATTTCTTTTGTGTTCACCCTTCCAGAAAACCCCTATCTTTGAAGCAGAAAATGGGTATTTCCCCCAAACCCAAAGGACGATCAGAAATGGCCTGTGCATCGAGGGTGCCCTCAGACATCTGGAAGGAACTGCTTCACCTGCTGGGGAGAAGCAAACTCCAAAGCCAAAAACTATAGAAAGTGGATATAAATAACCTATGTGTCAGCTGCCCTCTTCCTCTCTAAGGATTTCTTAGCTGGGAAAAGGCAACTGGTTTCTAGCTGTCCCCTGAACACTCCATCCTATACTAATTCATGTTTCTGTTTTGTTGTAGGATTGAATACCCTAACATGTACCTGGCAATACCCCTCCACTGTTTATTATAAGGCCACAATCATAGCACCATTCTGTTCTCGGGTTGAATTGTAGTACTGATCAATGAAAAGTACTAACCTCATTTCAAACATGGAAGCTGTGACCCAAAGGTTAATTAGTGGTCATGGAACAATCTGGGATGGAGAAGGGATACAGTTCAGGACTTACATCTTTCCAATAGTTCACTTTTCCTCTGAGGAACCAATTAGTTAAATATGCATATGAAAAAGTCTTTGGGAGCCACGAAGTTGCAACATGCTGATCTTGCCCCCTTCCAGTTTTCTTCCTTTCTCTATTCAAACTCTGAATCTGTATGAGATATGCTTCCTTCTAATATGATGAAATAAAAGAACTACAAGTGTTTCTATGAAATGATATAAAGCAAGGAAGGAAGCGAGAGGATGTGCCCACATTGACTATGCTCAGAAGCAGTGGGATCTTAAAGTACAGTCAATCATGCAACTAGCAGTCATAGATTAAGCACCTGCTAGAGGCCAAACACTGGGCAAGGTGCTGGGATTACAAAAACAAAAATCAAATACCCATTGCCTTCAAGAAGCTTACATTCTATCAGGTAGACAAAATATGTGCATTTACATAAATAAATAAACAAATATGTGGTAATTTGGAAAGAGGAAGTATGAGCAGCTTTGGAGATCAGGAAAATTCTCATGTAGGAAGTGCCATTTGAACTGAGTGTTAAAAGATATGGGCATGAAAAGGGAGTGTATTACAGACAGAAGAGAGCTTGAACAAAGTCATAAAGACAGTAAAAGAAATGTTGTGTAACAGGAATAGTAATTAGACCGATTTGACTGGTATGTGACAATATATCATGTATTGGAAGTAGAAACAAAGCAAATAATTGTTGTCATGTAAATTATTTTCAATTAGTATTGTGCTGATTTTATTGAGGAACGTTATAGACCTTCTTTTGTAATACATAATGATCCAAAAGAGCTCATCCTTACTATCCATACTAGAAAAATGTCCAGCTGTTCAAAGATTTATCCATCAACACTTCAAAGATTTATCCATCAACACACATATTTTGAATAAGCACTGTACATTACCAATGAGCTGGATGCAGAATTGAAAATTGAAAAGAAAGAGGAAAGTAGGCTATATTACTTTTGGGAATTTATGTAAGATAAAGGTGAGCATAGAATATAAATATAAAATACAGAAGTTCAATTGTGTAAAATATTAAAAGTTTATACATGAACAAAAGCAACATAACCAAAATAAGAAGAAAAAATAGATTTGGAGTAAAACCTCCACTTCAAATATTTGTGACAAAATTTTGTTCTCTAAAACACGCATATTAAACATATAAGAGCCATTTGCCAAGAGATATGTAGTAAGAGAAAAAAAAGCCACACACACAAATTATCAACACCTAAATGAGCAAAGGAAACTAGCTGAGTTTGCAGGTCTTGAAGGTCCAGAAGAATAAAGCAAAAAAAGATGTGCTAGAGAAGAAAAAAGTTTGGGGAAATGATTTCAAGAAATGGAAGAATTCAAATAATTTTCCAGGTGGAATAATATTATTCAAACAACAAATCAAAGAAGGGAGTATCACAAAAATTATAGAAAGCAATGAACTTGAGATGAAGAAGCCTGATAATTTTTTAAAGAATAAAATTATTGACTTAGTAAGATTATATACAGATACAAATCAACAAAAGGAATTTAAAAATCAAATTCCAATAAAACCATAAAATCAAAAATCAATATTTTGCCCCTTTCACCTGTAACATGTATTTTTTTTAATTTTTTTTAATTTAATTTTTTTATTTTATTTGCATAACATATGTGTGGGTAATTCTTCAACAATAACCCTTACATAGCTTTCCGTTACAAATTTTTCCCCCAACTCCCCACCCCTCCCCTAGATGGCAGGATATCCACTACATGTTAATTATGTTAAAATATTGGCAAATCGAATATATGTATACATATTTCCAAACTTGTCATTGTTGTGCAAGAAAAATCTTGTCTACACAAACGATATATCAGATAAAGGAAACACAATGTAAGCAAACATCAATCAAGGAGTATGAGAATGTTATGTTGTGGTCCACATTTCACATCCCTCTCTCTGGGTGTATATGGCTTTCTTCAGTGAACAATTGGAGGTGGTTTGAAACATTTCATTGTTGAAGAGAGCCATGTCCATCAGAATTGATCGTCATATAGCACTGTTGTTGCCGTGTATAATGATCTCCTGGTTCTGCTCATTTCACTCAGCATCAGTTCATGTAAGTCTCTCCAGGCCTCTCTGAAATCATCTTGCTGGTCATTTCTTACAGAACAATAATATTCCATAATATTTATATCCCATAATTTATTCAGCCATTCTCCAATTGAAGGGCATCTATTCAATTTCCAGTTTCTAGCCACTACAAAAAGGGCTGCCACAAACATTCTTGCACATGTGGGGCCTTTTCCTTCCTTTATGATTTCTTTGGGATATAAGCCCAATAGAAATGCTGCTGGGTCAAAGGGTATGCACAGTTTGATAACTTTTTGAGCATAGCTCCAAATTGTGTAACATGTATTTTTGCTTTGTTCTAATGTACCTTCAAACTCTTGAAAACTCATCTCATGTCCCAAGGATTTCATTGGTAATAACCACTAACACCTTTACCCTGTTTGGGGCAACATTATTTATGCAGCTCATGCTGCTAGGTTTCAAGTTCCTCAATGGCCAACAACTTCAAAATTGACTTGGCTTATTTCTTTCATTTAGCAGTTCTGTGTCATTCACTTCTTGGCACAAAGAATAATGAGAGAATAACAATATGAAACCCAAAGGGAATAAAATTATAATTTCCCTAAAAGGCATAGAGGAAAATCAGGACATTGGGATCTATTGTGCAGCATCTCATCACTCCTGAATTGAAACTGTTGTTCTTTTACTTATGTTAGTCTTAATCATGGATGGCAAACTCAGTGATGTTATCAGTACAGGCAGAAATCAACAGTATAGATTTGTCCATTTTACAACAGCTTTCAAACTATACTATGCCTATTGACAGTCACCATTATGGCCAAATAAATGTTCCTGTGCTTAAAATTTTCCTCAGAGTTGTCTGATTAACCCATTCAGGTCTTCAGTGAATATGGGACTCTTTCATTCTGCAATGCAATCATGAAGGTCTTGAAGTAGATACTGATACAAGGTAATGCTAGGGCTAAAAATCATAGCTGGACATATTCATAAATGCATAGAATTACGGATTTCATGTTGGGTAAGATCTTAGCAGTCACCTGGTTGAAATGCCTCATTTTGAGGCAGCTAGGAAATACAATGGATTGAGAACTAGACTTGAAATCAGGAAAATCTTGAGTTCAAATCCAACACAGATAATCACTAGCTGTGTGTCTCTAAGCAAGTCATTTAACTTCTCACTAGTTTTCTAATTTGCAAAACGGGAATAATAATGATACTTATTAGGGTTGTAGTGAGAATCAAATGAGATTTTATATGTGTGTATAGATATGTGTGTGTGTACATTTAAACATTTATGAAGAACTTTGCAAATCTTTTAAGTTTTACTAACTTTACTGTATAAATGCTACCTATTTGTTATGGTTGTTTTTATGATTATAATTTTTATTTGTAGATGAGGAAATGGAGGCCCACAAAGCTTAATTCATGAATGAATTCATTCCACATTCTGTAGGATAGGGCTTCTTCCACTCACAACCCCTTTTCATCCAAGAAATTTTTAAGTGACCCCAAGTATATAGATATATAAAACAGGTACACAATTCAAACATTTAATGATAATAAGTTATAATTTTATGACCCCTATATTCAGTTACAGGTTACAAATGAGGGCATAGAGCACAATTTAAAAAGCAACACCACAGGACATGAGTAACAGGCAGGATTTGAATTCAGGTCTTCTTCCTCCAAATATAGTAATTTTTGCTTGTATTTATTTGTACAGGTTTGCTTGTACTTCTGTGATGTAGACATGGGAGATGGATCGTCTTGGTCTATCCTTAGAAAGTCCGCCACTTATTCAAATATTCATAGTCCTCAGACATGTTGTTGGTGGTGTGGGGAAAGGAACTGAGCCAAGTAAGAATTTCAGCATCCCCTCCCCAAATGCATCCTTTGGTGCAGCCCCAGGGTGACAGACTTACCAGGTATCTCCTCCTGGAAACAGTATTCTTCTCGACAGACCACAGATCAGAAGACTTCATGAAGAGCATTATGCAGTCCAACTTCTCACTCCAGAACTGCTCTTCCATTCCTCATCCTCCTCCAACTCCCATCCCTTGGAGTGACAGGGACTCAGCATTAGAGCAAAGGAGAGGAAGTAGACATAGGAAGTGAAACAAGATGCAGCGATAGTAGTGCTCTGGGTGCCATGGTCAAGGTTGGAGTGACAGCAAGCCTGACTTGTGAGTCTACTCACAGTGCCGAGCTAAGACCATGCTACTTAAGGCCAAAAGTCAACCAATAACCCTTCCAGGAACAACTGAGAATAGCAAAAACACTGTTGTCTACTGCCTGTTTACCTATTAATTCTGTGCTAAAAGAAAAAACAGCCTGTGGTATCCAAGCACACCTGTCTGATCTGTGGATGTTATCTCTATGACACTGATGTCACACGACTAGAACTAATTGAAAGATATCCAGTTCCAAGGAGGAGGAAGTATTAGCCAGATGGGTCTGGAGAGCAATTAGGATAGGATAAATTCACAAATCTTCTGATAATGAGCCAGTAATTTCCCACCGAAAGAAGCAAAACTGAGGAAAAGATCACCAACTCTCAGAACTACAAAGACTGCGGCCCTCTCTCAATACTTCTGCCTAGTGGAGAGGAGCACAGGCTCTCCAGGTGAATGTGGGTCAGGTTTTTTTGCTGAATAGGATCAGTTAAGTAGACATCAAAAACACCTAGTGGTAAAAGTAAAGATCAGCAAGCTGAGCCCCAGACTGGGAACTTTTCCAAATCACACAACTTCCACTTTGCAGAGACAGAGCTGGGAACCCAGCCCTCCTGATTTTTACTCAACATGATTTCTTGTTTTCTCCAGGAGTCCATCCGAATACTCACAAATAACCAAATTCATCTGTACTTTTCTGTTCTGTCTTGAAAGGAATTTAACCATATCTAATTGGTATCACACTAAAGTGGTGGGCAACTTTGCTAATGCCTTTGAATGAATAAAAAAAAAAAGCCATGAACAGAGCATTCAGATACAAGAGAGATAAAGGTAAGGTCTTCATCACTGTCAATGTCTGCATGGTGTAGTTATTAGTGTGGGTATCAATTTAATTAAAAAAATAACTTATTAACCAACTGCTAAGTGTAAGACAGCTCTGTAAGATACCAAGTTACAGCATAGGCATTGATTTGTATTGGTTGAGGAAATTTCCTCTCCAATGGAATCATGGGTTCAGGCCAATATATATATATATATAGATAGATATAGATATATATATAAGTGTCAGACATTGTGCTAGGTAATTAGGATTCAAAAAGAGATGTGGAGGAGAGGAGACTAGATTGTGCAGTGGATAGGTCACTGGCCCTGGAGTTATGAGGATCTGAATTCAAATTCTACTTTAGACATTTAACAAATGTCTATTGTGTGGCCTTGAGCAAATAACTTAGCTCCAATTCCCTCACAAAAAAACCCAACAATAACAGAGATATGGCATTGACTGTTCTCATGAAGCCTTTAGACCACTGAAAGTCATAGACCTGTACAAATTATTAAGATACAAGGAAGAATGTGAGATGTATTGGAGGTCTCTTCTATTTCTAGCTCTCCAATGCTAGTACTTTTTGAAGGAGGTAATAATTAAGCATCCAGTAGAAATAATTTCAAATAATTCAATAAATATTAAAAAAAAATCTGGATAAGACTCAAAGCATTTAGTAAAAAACTGGGTGGGAGTGGGGGTGGGAATCTAATTTAAATCACAATTCAAGGCTGAGTTTTAATGATAACTATGTAAGAGGTTGGGACTCGGATGCCTACTTGGACTGCAGACCACTAGCAAGGCAACAGACTAGTAGGGGAAAAAAAAAAAAAGACCAGAGCACTTAGGCATTTTATAAGATGATTTGAGATCATTTAAAGCTTAAAAATGGGAGGAGGAGTTCCAAGATCAGCTAGTCCACCCCCTTGTTTTAAAGATGAGGAACAACAAGAGTAAATGATTTATCTGGCCATCAAAGTAGTAAAGCCAGTTTCAGACTCTTCCAACTTCAAATCCAGGGCTCTTTCCACAGTACTATTGTTCCTGTAGCACATCTCACTTCTTCTTGAGGGTTGAACCAGACAACAAACAAATGCCTTTCTCTGGTTATCTGGAAGAACCTTCAACATTTGGATTAATATGTAACATTAAAGTCTGCTCTGAGTCTAGAATAAAGATATGATACTCCCACAATAACTCACTCTGGTCAGAAAACATTTTGAGCATTTTGTTCACCTCTAGACACCATATTAAAGTAAGGTACCTTGATAAACTGGAGATCATCCAGATGATGACAACTAGGGTGATGAAGGGTCTTGAGAAGATACTATATGAGAATCAGTCAAATGAATTACAATTGATTTTCCTGAAAAAGAGAAGAATGGGAATGGAGTATTAGTGCTGTCTTCAAGCATTTGAAGGATTATTTTCTGGAAGAGGGATTAGATTTATTCTGCTTGTCTGTAGAGGGAAAAAACTAAGAGTTGTAGAGAGATTAAGATCTGTTCAAAAGTGGAATACACCACCTTGAGTTGGAGTGAGTCTTACAGAACCAGAGAATCTCTAAGCTAAAAGCAACCTCTGAGGCAAACTAGTCCAACTTGGTGCTGCCTGAGGATCTCTCTTAAAAGCCGCACAAAAGTATTAAATCAGCCTGTTTGAAGATATGTGTGACCTTGGACAAATCAATTAACTATTCTGGATTTCTATTTATTTACACATAAGAAAACTTGGACTAAGTGACCTCTAAAATGCCTTCCAAATCTGAGATTCTATGATTTTGTAAGGAAGGCTTTATGGTATCATTTATTTGCTTCTTGAATTGAAGAAGGATAAGGACAAAGGTGGCAGACATTGGTAGAACAGGCAGGGGACATTGCAGGCTGGGCTTAGAGATGGCTTGAGCAAAGGCAAAAAAAAAAAAAAAAGTAGTTAAGAACAGAGCATGGAAACTAGTCCAATCTAGCCAGAACATAAAACAGATGAAAGACACAGTGAGATAAGGTTAGATGAGCAAATTGGAGTCAATTTATGACTGACAGGATCAGGGTTTATCATTTATTTATTAAGCAATGGAAAGCCACTGAAGGTTGGTAAATAGAGGAGAAATATAATCAAAATTATTTCAGAAAGGTTATTCAGGCAGTAATGATAAAAACAGGTCGGAGAAGAAAAGCAAGAAGGGTATTATAATAATCTAGATGAGAGGTTATGAGCCTAAACTTGCAATAGAAATGGTGAAGGGGAAGGACACAAGAGATGTTGAGGAGATAAATTTATAGAGTCTGGTAACTGATTAGACTTGGGAGAAGAGAGAGGGAAAAGTCAGAAATGACTGATGTTTCAAATATCAGTTATTAGAAGGTTATTAATCTCCTCAACAAAATAGATAAATTAAGGAAAGGGGAAAGTTTCTGGGAACATGTTGAGTTTAAGGTTCCAGTAAGCTGTCCAAGTAAAGATTCAGACAGCTGGAAATCAAGAGGTGGAGGTTAAAGGAGAGACCAAGATTGAAGATTTAGGTTTTGTTCCTCAATTATTGTTTCTTCTGAGCCTGGATAGAGGCCTTTTATACTACTCTTTTGCATAGAGATAGGGGATAGGAACTGAGTATTTCATTAATATAGGGAACCCCAAGATAAGAAAAGTCTCTTTGCTAATAAAAGTTGGCATCTTCTTTGTAATTTATCTCAGCAAGTTGCCTAAAGTAGATGTATCAAATATGCAGCCTTATTCTGGCCTTATTGTAGCCCTCAACACTCCCGAGATGCTGTATTAAAATATAACAGGGAAATATTTAACAAAAAATTTAAAAATATGGTAGAACATAGATGATGTTAATTTATGGTTTTCTAAGTCAATACATGTATCTTTATGAGCAGTTAAGTGGTCCTCATATCCATTTGACTGAATTTATTCACATAGTCCTAGAGTACTTAGAGATTAAGTTAATTGCCCAGAATCTCACAGCCAGTTATGAGACAAAGAAAAGATCCATGTCTCCTAACCCTAAGACTAGTCTTCTCTACATCATGCTACAGAGTTTCTCTAGTCGTTTGCATAAAAATCAACATTGAAGTCATGGGAATGAACAACAAAAAACAATGAATAGTCAAGAACAAGAGAACCTAGAGATGGAAAATAAGAGGACTATTGCTAAGAAAGGGAGGCAAAGTATTGTCTCCATCTGTACCTCCTGCCAAAGAAGAGAATGGAATAGAACAAGCATTTATTAAGCACTTGTTATAAGCCAGACACAGTGGAAAGCACTTTAAAAATATTATGTCTTGTATCCTCACAACAACCCAGAAGTTATTTTTATTATTCCCATTTTACAGTTAAGAAAAATTAAGTCAGACAGATTTTTAGAGATATGTGCTAGATTTAGATAGATAGATAGATAGATAGATAGATAGATAGATAGATAGATAGATAGATAGATAGATTTAGTATGTACTTGAGGCCAAATTTGAATTCAGGTCTTCCTGATTGCAGACCCAGCTTTCTGTGCATTGCATCACCTGCCTGCCTAGCAATAGAAGAACATGGGGAAGGAGTATGAAAAATTGATGAGAACAAAGGGAAAGGTCAGATAGGAGTGGAATTAGAAGGCTAAAGGTTAATGGTAGTAACAATGATCAGAGACAAGCATGAGCAGGAAGAATGAATGCAGGAGAGGCATTTCTGGCATGTTCCAAGGCAATTCTGTCTTGTACCCAGCCAGATCTCATACTTTTAAACATAAACATAAATGATGCATATGTGTGTACATGCATATGTATGTAAATAGAAATCATATTTGTCTGAATTAGGTCTTGTGGTAGTTTGCTCATCTAAGTACTTATATAAGAATATAATTACCACTATAATTTCAGGTTATTGTTGTTGTCTAGGACCCTGGCCTGTGAGAAGAAGGACAAGGAAGTCAATGAATCATTTGGTCAATAATTTTAAGTCCTGCTGAAAACTACAACAGCAAATCAGCCTGGATAACAGCCAGATTCCAGTGACCTCTCCTTGTTGCTCTTTGCCACAGGCAAGAAATGTCTGGATTACACCCAGAAAGAAGAAATTCTTTAGGAACTAGAGAAATATAATTTCCATTTAAATGGAACCCAGTACTGCTTAATCCAAACACACTGTGCCACTGTCCTAAGGAAAGATTCTTTGTTACTTCTTCCACATAAACAACCCAATTTGTTCAAAAGTTCTCACACTAAGGACCCCAGAATGTCCTAGCAAAGAGCAGAATGTAAGAAAATAAATTTCCCTTCCTGTTTCTGCTGCTAACCACTCTCTGGTGGTGTTATTCATTATACAGTAGAACTGTACTTTGTAATTCAAGAAATCTGAGTTCCAGACCCAATTTTGTCACAGATATACATTGGAATAGTCATTTTATCTTTCTGGATTCCCTTCTCTAATTATAGGCTTTCACAATACCTAAGTTCCCTTTCTCATCAATCATTCCCTCTTTTTCTTTTATCTTCAAATGCTTCCTTTCTATTGGCTCCTTCTCTATTGATTCCAAACATGTTCTGGTCAACCTTGACCTAAAAATGAATCAGCCAGCCTTACCTTCACACTTCTACCTCCCCCAACAAGCAACTCTTTTCTCATTCAAACTTCCAGAAGGAGTAATTTGGCCCTCTGTACCTCTATTTCCTCATCATCCATATATTTTTCAGCACTATCCCATTCCCAATTGACTAGGTCTGATTTTATTTGTGTGGAAAGTGTTTTGTAGTTTAGTTCGTATAGTTTCAGCACTATCCCATTCCCACTTCCAGTTTGGCTTCCAATCCTCATTCCCCTAGGGAAATTGTTCTTTGAGATTACCAGTGAATCTAGGCATCAAATCCAGCAATCTCAGTCTTTTCTTAGTCTTATTCTTTCCTAAAGCATTTAATATTGCTTCCTGACTTTTCCTCAATCCTTTTCCTTTCCATGGCTCCTATAACACTTCCTTCTCCTATTTCTCTTTACTACCTGCATGACCACTCCTCAATTTTGTTCACTGGTTCATCTTCCTTATTCTGATCCCAAATATTGGTATAGTCTGAGGTTATATATTCTACCTTCTTTCCATTCTCTTAATCTTCCACTGATGGCCTTATCTGCAGAGGTCGAAGGTGAAAAATGAGGATTCATCAAAATAAGGAATTCTCAGGAAAAAAACTCCCTTGACCACAGTGGTTCTACAAGTGATTGGAAATTTACGATCTTAAAGACACATCTTGGGCACTGAAAGTTAAAAAACTTGCCTTGGATCACACAGCCCATATGTGTCAGAGGCAGGACTGGGAATCATATTTCCTTCCTCAGAGAGTTGACTATGTATCAAAAATACAGTTCCTGTCCTCAAGGAGCTTGCTTCCTCAGAGGAGATACAACAAATTTAAGGCAGTGTTAGCCAGGAAAGGGAATTTTGGTCTATAGTCATAGGTGTAGTGAGTGGAATAACAAGATAGTCCAGTTTTCCAGAGGCAACTATAGCACTGATAGAATTATTGTTGTCATTTAGTCATTTTCAGTCATGTACAACCCTTCTATGACTCAAATGAAATTTTCTTGGAGCAGTTTGCCATTTCCTTCTCTAGCTCTTTTTGCAGATTAGGAAACTGAGACAAACAGGATTAAGTCACTTGCCCAGGGTCACATTTCTACTGTCTGAGGCCAAATTTGAACTCAGCTCTTCCTGACCCCAATTTGGGCACTCTATCTATCATTTAACTGACCCTGTTGATAGAAATATAGAAATTTTCGAACAAGAGATGGGAAGCTAGAGAGATGGTGAAAGGGGGGACAGATGTGATAAAAGAGTAGAGAATGGCTATGTTAAAATGAGGAGGCAGGGTCCCAGGGAGTACAGAATTAAATGGCTTACACTCCTGCACTATAATCTATAGTGTTTTGGCTTAAAGTGTGGAGTAGCAATAAGGTAGAAAATAACCAGAGCAAGGATAAAGACTAATGGTTCCAGAGAGTTGAGAGTTCTTGTTGACTCATTGATTAATTGATTAAATAATAATAACATCACTTTATGTCTTGTTTGAAGATTCATAAAGTGTTTCTCTCATAGCTTTGGAAGGTAAGAGTACACAAAATAACCCTATTTTCCAAGTAAACTGAGCTTGTTCAAGATCATATAGTCAGTAAATGGCAAAGCCAGTATTAATAATAATGATAAGAGCTAACATTTAAATAATGCTAAGAGATAGGTGGCTCAGCGGATAATGTGAAGGCCCTGGAGTCAGGAAATTCTGAGTTCAGTTTGGCCTCAGATTCTTACTAGCTGTTTGATCCTGAGCAAGTCACTTAATCTCTGTTTGCCTTAATTCTCTGCAGAAGGAAATTACAAACATTTCAATATCTTTGCCAAGGAAACTCCATGGGCATTAGGGTCCATGGCAGTGGAAGGATCCATAAAGACTTGGATGTGATTGAATGACTGAGCAACAGCAATATAGTGCTTACTGTGTGTCAGACGTTTTACAGTTAATATCTCATTTGATCTTCACAACAATCTTAGAAGGTAGCTGCTATTATTATCCCTTTTGACAGATGAAGAAATTGAGTCAGACAGTGGTTATATGATTTGCCCAGCTATTAAGTGTCTAAAACTGGATTTCAATTTAGGTATTCTTGAGGTCATGTCCAGCACTCTATCCACTATGCCATCTAGCTGCCTAGAACACAAATCCTATGATTCTAATTCCAACACTTTCTACCCATCATACATAGAGCAACTAACAAAGGGTCCTGCTGATCCCTAAATTGGGCACATGTCCAGTTCAGCTAAACTGAATGTCAAAGAGAATAGCAACCTGAAGCCCTCAACCTGAGCCTTAACTTTAAGTGAGCTGATAGAATTGCACTCGATGTGACCTGACACTTTGGTGAGTAGCCAGGGAATTTGTTATTCATGGTACTTATATGTCTAGAATTCTAAATGTCCTGTCATTATTAATTCATTGGGTATTCATTGTAATTATCCTACTTGTAATGAATTCATTTGGTATTAATTTGGATGTCATATGTACAGTACTTTCATAAGAATTACCGTATGATTCAGCATTAATTAATCTATCTTTAAAGTGAAATGTTAACAATCAATTCATATTACTTGGATCCTTAAACTGCTGGCAGAGCTTTTATTATAATTATTATTATTTATGAACTATAGAGAGTATATGATGATATTTGCACTCACAGTTTTCTCCAACTAGCTCCTTATTTTAATCTATATATCACCACAGTCTTGCCAAATAGATTTGTCCAATCAATATACCAATGTCCTTATCCCTCAAGATGTCACCTTGTATTTGCGGTTGTTAGCCTATCATTATACATAAAGATTTCTGAGCTGCTTCTGCAGTAGCGAAACATCATATTTTTATTCTATATTCATCTTAGAGACCCTCAAATGAAAGAAAGGATAAGCACAGTTTGGTACTGGGCAAAACCTTTTATGAAGAACATTTACAAGTTGGAACAGGTCTAAGAGATGACCAGTGCTTTGAGGGGCCTTGAAGGCTAGAGTGCTAGAAGCCTCTAGGAGGCTCAAATCCAAGAGTCAGTTAAAGGAATTAAGTATGATGTTTAACTTAGAAATAAAAAAGATAGAGGGGAATTTGATCACTGTCTTCAAGTATTTAGGAGTTATATGCAAGAATATCTCAAAGGGCAGTGGAAAGGTGCATAATAAATATTGTTCTATTTAGGCCAACAAAACAAAATTACAAGCAATGGAAAGAAGTTGCAGTCCCTTGCACTGATTGATTAGTAAGAAGCTCCTTTTTAAAGAAAATGTCCAGATCAGCCATATTTCATTCCTCCATTCCTTACTGTCTAGACTTTCTCCATCATACCTCAATTCAGCTATCTTCTCCTTTCTCCCATTTTTAAAAGTTTTCTTTGATATGTTGTTTTCTCCCATTAGAATATAAGTTCCATGAGAGCAAGGGCTATCTTTCTTTCTGCTTGTATTTGTGTTCCCTGATAGTACCTGGCACATAGTAGGCACTTAATAAATACTATTGACTTGATGTGACATGACTAACAAAGAGAAAGATTTAGGTTTGATGCAAGGAAAAATGTCCTAACAAATGGAACCTATCCAGAAGTAGACTGAACAGTCTTGAGTGGTAGGTAGTGAGTTTCAGTATAATTGTTACCTTCAAGGAAGGGTTCAATAACTACGGAGTCTCTTTCTGGGGTCTTTTCTAATTCTGAGAGTCTATATTTCCTTCCTTCCATGATAAGGAAAGGTTTTCTGGATCTCCTAACAAATATATTTTGGAATATATTCAATTCCCACACTTTGTACAAATACTTTTGTATTTGTCCATTAACATTAAAATAAGATTATTTGGAGGAAAAAACTCTATACTTTGAGTTATTTTAACTCACCATGGTTGTCTAAAAATTATCAAACATCTAGATGAAAACTGAAAAATGCAATCTATCATTCAGATTTTTTTTCACATCTCTTCCAAATGTTTATTATCCCATAGCCATAGTCTAATTTTTTTTCTGGATTTAGCAATGTCTCAGGAGAATGAAAGACAAAGTAGCTGAAAGACATTCAAATACAAAATGGAACATCTATTACTATTGATGACATGCCTTTAAAAACTCACTTTTTGAAGACTCTTTAGTCTCAAAAGAGATTGTTAATTTCCATAGAATGTTCCATAGGTGATCCCAAAGCCAAAGTATTATTCATAACACTCTTTTCTGAGTCAGAGAATTTCTTTGTTACATAGACCTATTTTTGTACCAACTTTGGAGATATAAGCACCTGATACATTCCCTTCTTCAAGGCTTGGTTCCCCAATCCTGAGAGTCAGCACCTAATGTCTACTGGCTTCTTTTGAGCTCAAGATTGGGAGTTGGGAAGATGAACTACAGTCCCTCCCCTTTACCCCACCCCCACCAACATAGAACCTAATGTTTTGCACTGGGACAGTGAATAGCATATTGTAAAATACAGAATTAATATTAATGCACATTCTTCATGGTTTTTATCAAGAGCACTGTGTGAGGCTCCTTGAAAGATTTTTTTTGTCCTCTTCTTGGGCTATGACAGTATGATGTATATGATCTATCATGCTCATTTCCTTCAAGCATTCTTTGTCCTACTGGAGCAGCCTCGAAATGATGGTAATCTTATGAAAACTCCACATGATTTGTTTATTACCAAAGGTTTATTTAAGGCTGTCATCATGACCTATATCCATTAGTAACCTCACAGATTCTTAAAGGGACACCAGTCCCATTACCTATTATTTTCAGCTCTGCTGTTTTAGTAAAAGGTGTTATCCAAAGTGCCTTTTGTACTTGTTTATTTTTACCCACTCCTATACTATTCACAACTTGGACTTACTGCACTACCTTGGTTTGGACTGAGATTTTTACCCTCTTCCTTCTCCACCCCTTAAAAGGTTTAATACTGACCCTGATGCAGAAATTCAAATAAGAAAGCTCACCTTGTTTCTTTCTAATGGGATTCGGGGTACATTAGACCCAGTTGGAGCAGGCTTCTGAGAGTCAATTTTAATGTGTATATTTACATCCTAAGAATCTTGATTAATCATATTGCTGATTGTCTAGACTTAAGAAAATGATGGAGAAAATGTTAGTTTTAATGCAGAATAGACTTTAAAGTATGCCAGGTGAACATGTTTCCTCCAGAGAGCTAGTTATTAAATATTTACCAACACACTTGTGGATTTGATCTTCATGGGACCAGATTGCTGTTGCTGTTGTTATTATTTGTTCTTTGTTCTCAAAGAGAACTGATGACATCAGGAGGGTGATGTCTTGACTTGCAAGTAAATTGGCTTTAAGTGAAGCAGAACTGTGCAAGATCAACAGCCTCACTCTCTCCTCCAGAGTCATTAGGGACCAGTGTCAAGTCACAGGTCAGGTGATAGCCCATGGGACCAGATAACCTTAGATCTTAAGGAAAAATCATCTCATCTGACCCCTTCATTTACAGGTTTCGAAAATGAGACCCAGAGACTTTAAAGCATCTTGTCTATATGTTCACACAGCTAATAAGGGGCAGGTAGAAGCTTCAAATCCAACTCTGGTGACTCCAGACCTTTTCTACTTTGTTATTCTGCTTCTCATGAACTGGCCTCACAGAGGAATGTTTATTTTCTAACATAGAATGAAAAACTAAATCCAGTACAAAATCGTATTTGATAGCTCTTATCTGCTGAACCAACATATAACACACGATAGATTAGCTGCTGTGTTTATTGTGTTTCACAGATATCAAAGGAGGGTAACTTCCAGGAGGTTACTGAGAATGCCCCTTGGAACAGACTGGGCTCCCACATGCCCGGTTTTCAAGTATGGAATCCAAACATTTGACCCAAGACCCTCTGGGGGAAATTTCTGCACTTAACAAAAAAGGATGATGAGTTCTTAAAGCACATCTATGAGCAAGGCCTCTCTTTTAAGTATTAGAGCCTATGTTTTGGTGATAAATACAGGTGAATTCAGTCTACCCCACATCAACAGGCCTTTAGCTCCACAAAGCTTCACTCATTAGCAGCTAAAGGTGCTGCGAAGGCCTAGGAGAGGTCATTCTTTCTTTTGAAAGAAATGGAACAAACTTCAAGGAATAATTCTATTTCCTGTTCCTCTATCAAATTTCCTAAGCAATTTGACCCTGATTCTATCTGGAACCAGGATCCAGATAGATAGTGACCACCAAATCAGAAAGATTAGAGATAATAACTATCATTAATCTAATTTTAATGTTTACAAAGTATTCTACATATATTACTTCACTTGATTCTCACAGTAAGTGCCATTATTATCCTCATTTTACAGAAATGGTAACTGAATTTCATTGAGTTTTAATCATCATGGCCCTTTCCCTTAGAAGCCATAAAAGATCTTTGATCCCACCATCACTTTTGTCAATATATTCTTGTGTACATTAATTTTTTTGCATTGAAAACATTTATTTTACAACAGTAGTTTCAGATAGATAATTCAATAATCTTTATCTTAGGAGATATTCAGATATACAATATGTAAATTACCATGTTAACACATAATTCCTATGGTTTTAACCTTATATATGTTATGTACTTACTTTAAACATTATTTTTAATTATCCCAATAGAAGTATGATGTAGCAAATCAGTATTCTTGATACTCCCTTCAGGAAACTTTTATAACACAAAACACTGGATAGGATCAAAGATTTAAAGTTTGGAAGGAAGCTCAGAGTCATCAAATTGAACCCTTTTATTTTGCAGAGAAGGTAACTGGGCCTGAGAGAGGTTAAATGCTTCATTCATAATCAAGTAGCAAATAAATATCTGAAACAGAATCTGAACTCAGAACTTTCTGGCTCCAAGTCTGATACTCTATTCACTGAGACACATAGGTATGGAGATTTTATTAGAACTTAATCGGTGAGGGGGGGAGGGGCGCAACTAGTTGGTGCAGTGGTTAGAGACCAGCCCTGAAGTCAGGAGGACCTGAGTTCAAATTTGACCTCAGACACTTAATACTTTCTAGCTGTGTGTCCTAACCCGAATTGCCTCAGAAAAAAGAAAAAAAAAAGAACTTAATCTGGATTTTCCTAACTATAGTACCAGTTTTCTTTTGTTTTTTTAGGGTCCTTTTCATCCCACTGTTTTTATTTTTGTCTACATAAGTCCATGATCTTTTCTGCCAGCAATTCAACTTCTATTAGAATTTACCCTGGGATGATAGAAATGCATGATGAATCTTTATTTCTAATTGCATATCATGGAAGCCACATAGTGATAGAATGTTCTTTTATGAGAGTTTGAGTCTATCGGAAGGAAAATGTCTTACATATTAATTATTCAGTTCAACAAATATATTGGGCATCTACTATATAGAGACTACAATCTCAGAAGAATCAAAATCACAAGTAACCCAATTGAGTGGACACTTTGAATGTCTAAGGAAAAGATTCGAAGTAAACATATGTAGACTAAAACCTGTTACAAAAATTTTATTTGCTCTTGAGAAGGGGTATATACACACACACATATATATATACACACACACACATATATATATATATATATATATAAAGAGAGAGAGACAGAGAGAGATAGACAGAGACAGAAAGACAGAGATAGAGACAGAAAGAAAGAGACAGAGAGTACATATGTAACCAAAAAAAGAGATGGCCTGGATAATTAGTGAAGATATCTCATATTCTCTACTGGTGTCCATAATATATCAAAAAGAACCAGAGGAAGGTCTCTGCCATGTTGAATAGGTCCCATCTGATAGGTTTACATGGACAAGAATGAACAACTCACAGGATGAGACCGTGAGAAAGCATGGATGGCTTATAATTTGCACTGAGGTAAAGATACTAGTATGTGGAAGTCATTGTTATAGAGTGGCTAGAAAGCTGTTTAGCAATGACCACTCCAGGAACTAAAGCTTCCAGGTCCTAATTCAGGATACTGCCTCATTACCTTTCCTGGTTTCATAAAGATGAGCTTCATGTTCTTTGGAACTATAACATTCTCTTTAGGAAATATGGAAATATGGGAACTATAAGATTCTCTTTGGGAAACATAGAGAAAACTAGATGGCAGGCTACATTTTTCACTTTTCACAATGATGCTTCATCATTGTCTTACTGACTGACACCTCAGTCTTCTCTCCCCTCTGATTGAAGGGCTGAAGGATGCAGTACCAAACTCCTCCCAGTGCCTTCCTTTACAGAGGGGAGAAACTGCATTTTTTCAAGCTCACTCTAGTTTTCATCTGCTGCTTTACCTGGTGTCAAGACCACAGTATATAATGCATTGGTTGCAAGTACCCACTGGTTTCTACTTATCCTCACCTCTGCTTTCTGGCCTCCTTTTGTATATTGTCTCCACTCTCCTTTAGATTATAAACTCCATGAGAACAGGGGCTCTTTCTCTTTGTTAATTGGATTCCAAGCATTTAGCATAGTGTCTGACACATAGTAGACTCTTAATAAATGTATATTAAATGGGATCATAATGTAATAGGTATTTTGCTTCCCACTCTTCTCTATGGGAAATGACAAACAAGTTAAATCTAATTTGGAGAGTTAGGGCAGAATTTCTTAAATTGTAGGTGATGTCCCCATGTGGGATTGCATAACTGAATGTGAAATCATGAAATTATGACTTATTAGTAGTAAATATTTGATTTGTATGCATTTTTATATACCTACATATTTGGAGTCATGTAAAAATGTCTTAGGCAAAAAAGTCACAAGTGGAAAAAGTTTAAGAAGTCCTGAATTAGTGGACTGTTTCCTATCAACTTACAATTCATATTTATAGAATGTTTTATAATTTTCAAAACAAAAAATATACCAAAAATTAATTGGAAACTAAATAATCTAATGATAAAGAATGACTGGGTGAGAAAACAAACCATAGAAATAATTGATGATTTCATCCAAGAGAATGACAATAGTAAGAAAATATATCAAAACTTATGGGATGCAGCCAAAGTAGTTCTTAGGGAAAATTTTTATCTCTAGTTATTTAACATAAAAAAATAGGGAAAGGTTTTCAAAACATTTCATATACTGACTCACTTGATAATCACAACAATCTTCTATGGTAGGTGTTATCCTGGCTCAGAATGGGTCAGTCAATAAGCATTTATGTGCCAAGCACTGTGCTAAACTTGAGGATAGAAAGAAAGGCAAAAGATAGTTCTTGCTTCCAAACCTAGTAGGGAGATAACATGAAAGCAACTTTGTACCAAGAAGTTATATGAAGATAATTTAGGAGGTAATCAAAGGGGAGGTATTATCATTAAGATGGATTGGGAAAGACTTCTTGTAAAAGGAAAAAAATTTAGTTGGGACTTTAAGGAAGATAGGAGGTCAAAGTGAAGAGGGAGAGAATTCTGACACGTAGGATGGTTAGGATTGTCCAGTGTCAAGAGATCATGGAGTATTTTATGTAAAGAATAGCAAGAAATTAACATCACCTGCTTGCAGAGCATGGGGGAGAGGGGATAAGAGATGAGATAAAGAGTAAGAAGACTAGAAATGTAGGAAAAGACTAGAGTATGAAGAGCTTTAAAAGCCAAACAGGAGATATTATATTTGATCCTGAGTGTGAAAGGGAGCCACTAGAGTTGATTAAATAAGTGAATGACAAAGCCAAGCCTGAACTTTAGGAAGATCAATTTGACAGCTGAGTGGAGGATGGACTGAAATGAAGAGAGAATTGAGGAATAGACTAATAAAGGGACTAAGGCCATAATCCAGGAGTGAGATGAACCAGAATGAAGGCAGTGTCAGAGGAAAGAAGACAAGGAGGCATAAATGAGAGACATTACAAAGGTAAAATTGGCAAGACTTAGCAACAAATCGCATGGGTTGGCAGAGTTCACATTGTCAGCTAGGTTGAGGACCTTGGTGGAAAGGAGTATGATGGTACTTTCAACAGTAATAGAGAAGTCTGGAAGAGGGAAAGATTTGAGAGGAAAGGTTTAATATTGAACATGTTAAATTTAAGATGTCTATGGGAAATCTAGTTTGAAGTGCATAAGAGGTAATTGGAGATGGTCATAAGAGTGTTTAGGGTTGCATCTTGATCCACATCCTTCTTGACTTCTCTGTAGCCTTGGACACTGCTTATCACCCACTTCTCTTTAAGATTTTATGATATTTCTCTTTTTTGGTTCTCCTCTTACCTTTCTAGCCATTCATTCTATGGATCCTGTATTAATATTCATCCACATCATGCTTGCTAAACATGGCAGTTCCTTAAGTTTGCCCTTAACCCTGTTCTCTTTTTCCTCCATACAATTTCATTAGGTGATCTCATCAGCTCCCATGGATTCGATTATCATTTCTATGTAATGATTCTGAGATTTATTTATACAGCCCTAATCTCTCTCCTGACCTCTAGCCATTCATCTCCAACTGCCTACTAAACATATCAAACTGGACATGTCCAAAATTGAACTCATCTTTTTTCCCAAACCTTTTTCTCTTCTAAATGTCCATCCATGCTATTATCAAGAATATGATCACCCTTCCAGTTACTTAGATTCTCAAGTTAGGTGCATTCTTCAACACCTCACTATCTCTTAACTCCAAATCCAATAATTTATGAAGTCATTTCTGCTTTTGTAAAAATCTTTCATATATGCTCCCTTTTCTCCTCTGACATTGCCAATCTTTGGCTGGCTCTCCCTGCTCTCCCCCCTCCCCGTGTGTGTGTGTATGTGTGTGTGTGTGTGTGTCTGTCTGTCTCTCTCTCTCTCTCTCTCTTTCTCTCTCTCTCTGTCTCCCTTTCCCTTTCCCTTTCTCATTGTCTCTGTCTCTCCCTCCTTCTTCTTCTCCCCCTCCTTGTATTTCCTGCCTTCCTAACCTATTTCCAACTGAGCAGGAATAATGATTATGATAACAATAGTGGTGATGA
>JAJPUD010003816.1:205879-226332 GCA_023553655.1 Myrmecobius fasciatus | reverse complement strand
GGGGGGGGGGGGAAGTGGTCAGTGCTCTTAAAAAAACTTGTGGCCTACCAGGCTCAGGGCTGAATCCTTCTAGCTCGTGTCGGGGTTCAGTCGCCGGGCCCGGCAAATGAACGCTCTCTAAAATTTCAATTACTCGTGACTGTCCAGTGATTTTTCACCGTGGATATCTCACATTCTGTAGCATAACTTATCCAGCCATTCCCTAACTGATGGGCATCCACTCAATTTCTAATTCTTTGCCACTAAAAAAAGGGCTGCTGCAAAAATTTTTGCACATGTGGGTCCCTCTTATATGGTCTCTTTGGGGCACAGACCCAGTAGTGTCACTGCTGGGTCAAAGTGTATGCATAGTTCTTTGGGCACAGTTCCAAATTTGCTCTCCAGAATGGTTGGATTCTTTCACCACTGCATCAGTTGTCCTAGTTTTCCCATATCCCCTCCAACATTTATCACTATCTATCTTTCCCTATCATAGCCAATCTGAGAGATGTGAAGTGGTGCTCTTATTAGCTCCATTTTACAGATGAAAAGAAAAGGGCATATAGAGGTAGTCACTTAATCAAGGTACAATGTTTACTAAGTATCTTGACCTCAAATACCAAAAATGACTTCCCTCTACCATATCCCAGGGAGGGCTAGAGAGGATTGAATACTGGTTTTAGTATCTCAAAAATCTTTGTTGCCCAGTGCAAGGTTGCACCACTGGCAGGTCCTTCCTACCATGATGAAGTCCTTCCAGATCATCCTCTCACAATTTCCTCCAACCCCTCCTCCCCTAATCTCCAGCCTTTGCCTTTCCTTTCGTCTTCTGGATATGCAGATTATCTCATAATGTGCCCAAGGAAGAGTTGTTTGGAAGACTACTATAGTAATTCTGAATAATGTATTAGACAGTATGACCTTTGTATAGACATTCAATGCCTCAAGTTGTGTTTTCAGGGTTGCCCTGGAGTTGAAATCATCCATTCCAAGTCATTCTAGTTAATATCTGATTTTTACACAAAAGAACATGAATCCTTGTCAGCTTAGTTTTTCATAAAAAATTCTTTTTATTTAATTTTTTAGTTTAAAATTTTTTAAAATTTAAATTTACCTTTGTTAGAAATTGGAACGAAATAATCATTAACAAAAAGCAGTACAGCAGAGTAGATAGACTTCCAGACCAGCGAGTGAGAAGATCCTGGATTCAAGTCCTGCTTTAGATGTTTACTAGCTATGTGACTCTGGGAAAATTGCTTAACTTATGCCTCAGTTTCCTCATCTGTAAAAATGAAATATTTGAGCTCTATGGATAGACTAAAAGGAAGTAAATATCATTGACCAATGGTCACCAATGTTGTCTACTTCCTGTGGGTCACATCACTTACTGTCACTGAGCAAGGATCTTGGCCTTTTTAAAGTAAGGTCTTTAACAGTTCTCCATTTGAGTGAAGCAATGCTTGATCAGTATTTAAGGCTCTCTCTTTTATCTAGTAAGAAAAAAAAAAAAAAGTTCATTCAGAAGGGAAAATTACTCAGTGTTTCTGGCCAAAACAGAAACAATTACTATTTACATTCACTCAGGCCCAAACAATGACCAATTGGGGGTTAGTCTAGAACTTATTGTTGGCCAATCATTGAGAGCCAGAGTGATTTGGATTTAAGGCATGGTCCTTAAGAAAGAAATCTAGCCAGTAAACCCCAAGATATCTTTGTTTTTATTTGTATTTTTTTTCCCTGCCTGGAATATTAAGGGAACAGAAGAAGAAATTAATATAATGCATCATGAAAAGCTTAGGAAAGCAAGAAGTCATAAGGTGCCTCAGAAAACAGATTAATCATAGTGATGTGGTTGTAGGTACCAAATGATGTGATTTAGAGAATCACAATTTAAGAGAATTAAGAACAAAAAACAACAACAGCAACAAAACCAAAAAAGGGAACACAGAGCAAATTACTGGTGCTTTGAACATTTGAAGGCATTCTGTAAATACTGAGTGTCAAATTCACTATCCTCCATTTCTGTGATTGCCTAGGAGGCATTTTTAACTTCTTGTTTTCATCAGGCTCCTTAAATCCTTTGCACTACTCTCAGTGTTGTTGAATGAATAACTTTTTAAGAGTTCCTTGGGGGTTTCCATTATTTCATAGTGACTTCTGTGAAGACTGGGGCCTGCTTTTGAATTTTGAAGGAAGTACCTCCCTGAGTGTTCCAAGCAGTATCAGAAACCTCCCAAGTCCCTAGGCTTCCTTGGGTTCTTTCTTTTACCTTACAACCCTTCCCCTCCACTTAATGCCAAATTTTGGTTTTGGCCGCTAGGGATTGCTTCCAGGTTCCTTTCATCTCCTGTGAAATTGCAACTAGCTAACATTTGACCCTTATAGTAGTGACACTGTCAGGATCACAGGGAATTACATAATTTTAGTTCTGGGACAACAACAACAATATGTTGCACTTTAGTCATGTAAAGAAATCACAATGATCATTCTCTTTGGCAAAGGCAGGCTTATTTAGGAGAAGAGGTTACAAACAAATGAAGAAAAACAATAGACACCTATAATAATAAATATGAAAGAGTTGGGAGAGCACATAACAAAGAAGGGGATTTTAATAATTAATGATGGAAAAGACAAATTCCAAAATGCAATTCACAGTTAGCCAGGAGAAAGAAACACCTCATCAGGTTGGAGTATGTCCTTTGCTGGCAGTACCCTGAAAGAATTAATTAGCTATAAAAAGAAGAAAGACACCATAAAGCCTGTGGGATCTGATGGGAGAGACACCATGAAGCATGGTGGGGATTGAGAAAAGAGACACCACATGGCATGGAGGAGGGAGGAGGGGAAGGACACCAAGAGGCAGAGTGCCATGACAGACTGCCCCAAAGGGGTTCAGCAAAGATAGTGTGGGCCATAGACTGACTTATAGGGGAAATTTAAACTCAGGGACAAGGTTGGGATTTCTTGGCTGGACACAGCAAGGTGGGGCTGTCCATGACCTCCACAGAAGATGGGCCTTAAAGGTTTGACATAACTTGGATTTCTCATTGGACAACTTCCACAGAGGATGGGATTACAAGATCAAGCTGATCTCCATCAGAATAGTTTCCTTATCTGCCCCAGGGAACAATTCCATCTGTGCTCCAGGCCCTCTCAATCAACTGCACCCAGCTACTGAGAACTTCAGCAATGGAAGATAAGGACTGGACATCAACATAATGAATTCCCAGGTAAGGAAACTCCGTTTTAGATCCAATCAGGTTCTCTGAATCAAAATCTACCACCCTTTCCCCAATGCCATGATGTTTTTCTCAATATGGATAAGTTTCACAACCCACCCTACACACACAAATTTAAAAAAAAAATCTTTCTTCGAACTCTCAGTTGCTTAGCAAATTCCAAAGATAAATTCAACTTTATATTTTATGAAGTGAAGCAGTGGTATGCTAGTAATAGTTTAATAACCAGCTCTCTGAAATTGCAAGCCAGAATTTAAGGTTTAATTTGCATTATTAACCTTTTTATATCATTTTCTTAAGACTAGATGATCAATAAAACAATAAATCAAGATGCTTATCTGTAGCATTTGCTGATTTTTCACAATGTAAATATTTTTATTAAAGCTTTTTATTTTATTAAAACTTTTTATTTTCAAAATATATACATGGATAATTTTTCAATATTGACCCTTACAAAACCTTGTGTTCCAAATTTTCCCCCCTTCCTCTTATCCCCTCCCCTAGATGGCAAGTAATCCAATATATGTAAAACATGTGCAATTCTTCTATACATGCTATACAAGAAAAATCAAATTAAAAAGGAAAAAATGAGAAAGAAAACAAAATGTAAGCAGACAACAACAAAAAGAGTGAAAAAACTATGTTGTGATCCACACTCAGTTCCCACAGTCCTCTCTCTCTGGGTATAGATGGCTCTCTTCATCACAAAATCATTAGAACTGACCTGAGTCATCTCAGTCATCCATCAGAATTGATCA
The DNA here is from genome assembly GCA_023553655.1 of Myrmecobius fasciatus. Classification (NCBI taxonomy): domain Eukaryota; kingdom Metazoa; phylum Chordata; class Mammalia; order Dasyuromorphia; family Myrmecobiidae; genus Myrmecobius; species Myrmecobius fasciatus. The sequence goes on along the minus strand of JAJPUD010003816.1, from coordinate 222,356 downwards.
TCAAATAATCTTCTTGTTGCCATGTACAATGATCTCCTGGTTCTGCTCATTTCACTCAGCATCAGTTCATGTAAGTCTCTCCTGGCCTCTCTAAAATCATCCTGCTGATTATTTCTTATAGAACAATAATATTTTATAACATTCATATGTACTATAACTTAATAAGCCACTCTCCAATTGATGGGCATCATCACTGAGTAGTTTCCAGTTTCTTGCCACTACAAAAAGGGCTGTCACAAATATTTTTGCACATTTTTTTTTGCACATGTGGGCCCCTTTCTCTCCTTTATGATCTCTTTGGAATACAAGCCCAGTGGAAACATTACTGGATCAAAAGGTATGCACAGTTTGATAGCCCTTTGGGCATAGTTCCAAATTGCTCTCTAGAATGGTTGAATCAGTTCACAACTCCACCAACAATGTATCAGTGTCCCAGTTTTCCCACATCCCCTACAACATTTGTCATTGTCTTTTCCTGTCATCTTAATCTGATAGGTGTGTAGTGGTACCTCAGAGTTGTCTTAATTTGCATTTCTCCAATCAATAGTGATTTGGAGCACCTTTTCACATGACTAGAAATAGTTTCAATTTCTTCATCTGAAAATTGTCTGTTCATATCCTTTGACCATTTATCAAATGGAGAATGGCTTGACTTCTTACAAATTTGAGTTAATTATATATTTTAGAAATGAGGTCTTTATCTGAATCCTTGAATGTAAATTCCCCCCCCCAATTTATTGCTTCCCTTCTAATCTTGTCTGCATTGGTTTTGTTTGTATAGAAATTTTTTAACTTAATATAATCAAAATTATCTATTTTATATTCAATAATGTACTCCAGTTCTTCTTTGGCCACAAATTCCTTCCTTCTCCATAGATCTAAGAGGTAAACTATCCTATGTTCTTCTAATTTGCTTATAATAACACTCTTTATGTCTAAATCATGAACCCATTTCAACCTTATCTTGGCATAGGGTGTTAGGTGTGGGTCAATGCCTAGTTTCTGCCATATTAATTTCCAATTTTCCCAGCAGTTTTTGTTAAAAAGTGAGTCACAATGTAAATATTCGCACTGAAATTTTTGACAATTGTGATTTCATTGGAAAGTCACATCATGTTTTGCTAAACTATACCAAGATTTAGCCATGAGAACCCACATCTAACATTGAGATGTAATATGACTTGGGAGTGGCTAGATACATGTTAAATAATGGCCCTTCAGAACACAGGGCAAAAAAAAGACAGCATGATCAACATCAGAGCTTTAGTACTCTTGTGCCCAAGTATGCCTGGAACGTAATCCTATACCTGTCACTTAGCTTTCCTGATTTCCTTCAAAATTCAACTAGAATCATCCTTTTTGTAGAGGTCTTTCCCAATTCCTCCATGCAGGAGGATATCGTGGATTCCTTTGGCAACCTAGTAAGGCCTATGGAACACTTCTCAGAATAAAGGTTTGTAAGTGCATAAAACAAAATACATAGAATTACAAAAGAAACTAAGATTAATGAGGAAATTTTTTTCTTCATCTCAGTTTATGAGCTTCCTTGAGATCTGTGGATCCAGTGGTGTGCTAAAGCCACTTTGGCTTCACAAGATTATCTAGACTTCAAGAAAAGGATAAAATTTCAATAATTTAGATTAAACTTAAAGGTACATCTTGGAATCCCACTTCTTCTCAATCTGATTGTCAAACAATTACCAGTACACATCTGCACAGATCTGAAATTAAGAACCCCTACTCAGACTTCTAGTGCCTTCCTTCTGAAACTGCTTTCCATCTACTCTGCAATTATAGCTGGTATACAGCTAGCTAGTATGTAGTTTACATATTGTCTCTCTCAATAAAATATAAGTTTTTTTTTTTTTTTTACCTTTCTTTGTATCTCCAGCCCTTAGAATAAGGAGAGATGATCAATAAAATGCTTGTCGACTGAATTTTACTAGGCAAATAAGAATCCTTCTCAAAAGGATTAGATTTGGAATCTCTGGTATTCATTTTATAAATATTCTCTGTTGACTTATTTTACAAGAATGTAAGCTCCTACTGGAAAGGTATTATTTTGTTGTACCAGCACACCTCAGAGGTATTGTGGGTTCAATAAAAATCATTTAAAAAACCACCATTAAAAAAATGAATATTGCAATAAAGGGAGTCAGTCACATGAATTTTTTTGTTTCCCAGTACCTATAAAAGTTATGCTTACACAACATTATACTTTATTAAGTGAAAAATAGTATTTAAAATAACTTCATTGCTACAAAAAAAAATTTGCTAACCATTATCTAAGCATTCAGTGAGTTTTAATCTTGTTTGGTGGTAGAGGTATTTTCCTCAATGTTGATGGATGCTGACTAATCAGGGTGGTGGCTGCTGAAGATTGGGGTGACTATAGCAATTTCTTAAAATAAGACAACAGTGAAGTTTGTGACATTGACTAACTCTTCCTTTCATTTGAACACTGAAATGGAGGATTATTAATTGGTATAATTTCAATATTATTGTATCTCAAGATATAAGGAGGTGTGAGGAGAGGGCGAGAGATGGGGGAACAGCTGGTCTATGGAGCAGTCAGAACATCTATCCACTGTCTTATATGAGCATCATTCATAGTGCTCCCAAACAATTACAATAGTAACATCAAAGATCACTGATCATAGATCACCCTAACAGATATAATAATAATGAAAAAAATTGAAATATTGCAAGAATTGCCAAAATATGACACAGAGACATGATTTGAACACACACAAATGGAAAAAAATGGTTGCTACAAAACTTCAATATGTAAAATAATAATAATAAAATAATAATAAAATTTCAATAATATAATATCTCTTAAACAAAATAAAGCAAAGCACAATAAAATGAGATGTTCTTGTATCTATCTTTTTTCTTTTTTCTTGCCCACACTTGTGATTTCATTGGAAAGTCCTGTCAAAGTAGAAAAAGAAACTTTCCTCCAATGGTGATTTTAAAAGATTGCCTGGGATCCCTTAGGATAGTTAAATTGTTTTCTCACACTCATTCAACCAGTATGTTTTTAAGTTGTAATGTGACCCATCTAAGACCATTCTTTTTCTGATATACTACACTTAATAAATGACTGAAATACTTGGACTTCATTAAAAGAGGCATAGCTTTGATAATAGAGATTATTGTATTAGAAATTTAAAGCAGGAAGGGATCTTAGATGCCAATAAAACAATATTTTCATTTTGCTGATGAGGATCCAGATTTCTAGGGAGTAATTTGCCCAGAGTCACATAGCTAGTAATATCTCAGGTGGGATTTGAATTCCAAATCTTTTAGATGCCTAGTCCAGCACTCTATACAGTTGGATTGTACTCTACTCTAGTCAAATCTCATTTGGAGCATTGTGAGTGTGTGATCAGTTTTGAAAACCACAGATGAGTTGGAGATGTCCAGAGGAAGGAAACCAGGATAGTAAAGTGTCCTGAATTCAAGTTTTATGAGGATTGATCGAAGCAACTGGGGATGTATGAACTAGAGAAAACTCAGAGGCGTAACATCATAGTTGTCTTCAAGTATTTATTGTTGTTCAGTCCCATCCAACTCTTTGTGACTCCTTTGGGGTTTTCTTGGCAAGAATACTAAATACTTGGTTTGCATTTTCCTTCTCTAGATCATTTTACAGATGAGGAAACTGAGGCAAATAGGATTAAATTAATTTGCCTAAGGTCACATAGCCAGTAGATATCTGTGATTTGAATTCAAGCCTTCCTAACTCCAATCTCACCTCTCTATCTATCCACTTTACTACCTAGCTGCCTCAAACTATTTGAAAGACATTTAAATTTCAGAAGAGGAAGCTCTTTGGCTTCAGAAAGAAGAAATAGCAACAAGGGATAGAATTTTAAAAAGAGACAAATTTAAGCTTAACCTCAGAAAAAAACATTTAATAATTTATCCTTTCTGGGTTCTTCTTGGAGGTCTTTAAGCAGAAACTAGATGACTGAGTGTGTCATATGTTAATTGAAGATTCCTTTTATGTATGGGCTGCATTAAATGGCCCCAAGTCTCTTCAAATTCACATTCCGTGATTCTATGAAATACTTGTTGAATTAAATTAAATTGACTTGAACTTAATAAGTAAATATGGCCAGCCATGATCTATGTAGATATATAAATTATAACTATTTCGTGTGGTGATGATGAACAGAATGATAACATGAAAAGCTATTCTTTTATACTCTCAAGGCAGCTAGGTGGCATAGTAAATATAGTACCAGTTCTGGAATCAGGAAGAACGGAGTTCAAATCTGTCCTCAAACACTTATTAGCTCGTGACCATAGACAAGTCACTTAACCCTGATTCTGTTAAAAAAAAAAAAAAAGAAAGAGAGAGAGAGAGAGAGAGAAAAGGAAAGAAAAGAGGTAAAAAGCACACTATCAAATTCCAAGAATGTATTGGTTAGTTTTGCTAACCTCCTCTTTTTTTTAAATTTTATTAAAACTTTTTATTTGTAAAACATATGTATGGTTAATTTTTCAACATTGACCCTTGCAAAGCTTTCTGTTCCAAATTTTTCCCTCCTAGCCCCCACCCCTCCCCTAGATGGCAGGAAGTCTAATACATATTAATTATGTTAGAATACTTGACAAATTTAATATATATATACATAATTTTACAGTTATCTTGCTGTGCAAGAAAAATCGTATCTACAAGAAAAAAAACCTGAGAAAGGAAACACAATGCAAGCAAACATCGATAGAGACCATGAAAATATTATGTTATGGTCCACATTCATATCCCTCTCCCTGGATGTATTTGGCTTTCTTCATTACTGAATAATTGGAACTGGTTTGAAACATTTCATTGGCTAACCTTCTCTTTTAAAAAAAATTCTTTGTCACTAAGGATGTGGCAGAGGTAAGGATATGTTCAGAAATGAAGGAGATGTAAAAAATGAAAGGAATCTGAGATCTGCTCAATAGCCTCTTTGAGGAGAAAGTATGATGCAGGACAGGTGGGTGATTCAACAAAGAAGTCTACCAATTAATCTGAGGGTTCAAGCTTTTATATACGAGAGAGCTATTTTTCTATAGGACTGTGTAATTTCCTGATGCTTCCATGTTTTCATGCCTGAATTCCTTATTTATTGCTTTCTTGTGCTTACCAGTACTTCTTTGATCTCTCCAGACTCAGTAATAGGTCAGGACATCCTGCTCTCTACCTTGCTTAAGGAAGAGTGGTAAGCCTACATTTTAAAGCAAAACTCAGCTCTCAGAGTGTTATTAATTCCTGCATAGCTTTAAGGGTTAAAAACACTTCAGTGCTGGCCTTCTAAAGGTACTAACAACTTTTTAAAAAATCATATTAGGAATTAAGTGGGCTTTTCACATTATCTCTCCCTATAAAAGGGGGAGAAGGGGAAATTACTTATTATGTTTTCTTGCTGTCTTAAACAGTTTTGTTCAGTTGAGGGTTTGTACATGGGCTTCATCAAATGGGGAATGGCTGAATAATTTACAGTATGTATATGAATGTAATAGAATACTATTGTTCTATAAAAAAATAATGAACAAATTAATTTCAGAAAAGCATAGGAAAATATGAAGTAATACTGAATGAAATGAGCAAGACCAAGAGACCATTGTACATAGTAATAAGCAGGAGTATATGATAATCAATCATGATAGACTTAGTTCTTCTTAGCAATGTGGTAATCCAAGACAATCCAAGACTTGGAACGCAAAATGCCTTCTGCATCCAGAGAAAGAACTATGGAGACTGAATGCTGATCAAAGCATACTATTTTCACTTTTTGGTTTTGTTTTGCTTTTTCTTTCTCCTGGTTTTCCTTTTTGTTCTAATTTTTCTTTCCCAACATGACTCATATGAAAACATGTTAAAAATTATTATATACATATAACCTATAACAATTGCTTGCTGTCTTGGGGAGGGGAAAGGAAACAGAGAGAGAAAAAGAAATATGGAACTCAAAATCTTACAAAAATGAATGTTGAAAACCATCTTTATTTTTATTTTTATTTGGTGTTCAATAAACATTTATTTGATTAGTTCATATATATTTTTTCTTTTTTTCTCCACAAACATATAATGTGACAAGAACAGATAAATGTAGTAAGATCCAAAAAACAAAAACAAAAACAAACAAACCAAAAAAAAAAAAAAAACCCAAAAGAATTGAGTAGGATTGCTCTACATTAAACTTTTTTTAAAATCATCTTTAAATGTAATTGGAAAAATAATATATATTTTAATATAATAAAATTTTTAAAAAGGAAAATAAAATAAAATTTTTTTAAATTACCATGAACAAGAGAATACAGAAAATCATCCCCAGGATAATAAATACACCATGACCAAGTAGGATTTATACCAGAAATGTAGGGATGGTTCAATATTAGGAAAACTATTAGCATAATTGACTATATCAATAATCACATTAATAAAAAACATGATTATCTCAATAGATGCAGAAAAAGCATTTGATAAAATCCAACATCCATTCCTATTAAAAACACTAGAGAGTATAGGAATAAATAGACTTTTCCTCAAAATAGTCAGCATTTATTTAAAACCATCAGCTAGCATTATATGTAATGATGATAAACTGGAATCATTCCCAATAAGCTCAGGGGTGAAACAAGGTTGCCCACTATCACCATTAGTATTCAGTATTGTATTAGAAATGCTAGCTTTGGCAATAAGAAAAGAAAAAGAGATTAAGACATTAGAGTGGATAATGAAGAAAACAAATTATCACTCTTTGCAGATGATATGATAGTATACTTAGAGAACCCTAGAGAATCAACTAAAAATCTATTAGAAATAATCCACAACTTTAGCAAAGTTGCAGGATACAAAATAAATCCACATAAATCATCAGCATTTTTATACATCACTAACAAAATCCAACAGCCAGAGATACAAAGAGAAATTCCATTTAAAATAACTGTTGATAGAATAAAATATTTGGGAATCTATCTGCCAAGGGAAACTCAGGAACTATATGAAAACAACTACAAAACACACAAATAAAGTCAGCTCTAAAGAATTGGAAAAAAATATCAGGTGCTCTCAGATAGGTCGAGCGAATATAATAAAGATGACAATACTACCTAAACTAATCTATTTATTTAGTGCTATACCAATCAAACTCCCAAGAAACTATTTTTACTGACCTAGAAAAAATAACAACAAAATTAATCTGGAAAAACAAAAGGTCAAGAATTTCAAGGGAAATAATGGGAAAAAAAAAAAAAAAAAAAGCAAATGAAGATGGCCTAGCTGTACCAGATCTAAAACTATATTACAAAGCAGCAGTCATCAAAACCATTTGGTACTGGCTAAGAAACAGAGTAGTGGATCAGTGGAATAGGTTAGGTTCACAGGACAAAATAATCAATGACTATAGTAATCTAGTGTTTGACAAACCCAAAGACCCAAGCTTTTGGGATAAGAACTCACTATTTGACAAAAACTGCTGAGAAAATTGGAAACTAGTATGGAAGAAACTAGGCATTGACCCACACCTAACACCACATACCAAGATAAAGTCAAAATGGATTCATGCTCTAGACATAAAGAATATTATAAACAACTTAGAAAAACATAGGAGAGTTTACCTCTCAGATCTGTGGAAGAGGAAGGTATTTGTGACCAAAGGAACTAAAGATCATTATTAATCACAAAATAGATAATTTTGATTATATCAAGTTAAAAAGTTTTTGTACAAAAAAATGGGTAAATATTTGTACATCCAAAAGTTATGAAAAAGGCCTTATTTCTAAAATATTTAGAGAATTAAATATATAAGAATTCAAGCCATTCTCCAGTTGATAAATGGTCAAAGGATATGAGCAGACAATTTTCAGATGAAGAAACTGAAATTATTTCTAGTCATTTGAAAAGGTGCTCCAAATCATTATTGATCAAAGAAATGCAAATTAAGACAACTATGAGATACTACTACACACCTGTTAGATTGGCTAAGATGACAGGAAAAGAAAATGACAAATGTTGGAGGGGATGTGGGAAAACTGGGACACTGATACATTGTTGGTGGAACTGTGAACGGATCCAGCCATTCTGGAGAGCAATTTGGAGCTATGCTCATAAAGTTATTAAACTGTGCATACCCTTTGACCCAGCAGTGTTTCTATTGGGCTTATATCCCAAAGAGATCTTAAAGGAAGGAAAGGGCCCCACATGTGCAAGAATGTTTGTGGCAGCCCTTTTTGTAGTGGCTAGAAACTGGAAACTGAATGGATGCCCATCAATTGGAGAGTGGCTAAATAAATTATGGTATATGAATGTTATGGAATATTATTGTTCTGTAAGAAACGACCAGCAGGACGATTTCAGAGAGGCCTGGAGAGACTTGCATGAACTGATGCTGAGTGAAATGAGCAGAACCAGGAGATCATTACATACGGCAACAAGATTATATGATGATCAATTCTGATGGACATGGTTCTCTTCAACAATCAGATGATTCAAACCAGTTCCTATTGTTCAGCGATGAAGATAGTCATATACATCCAGAGAGAGACCTATGGGAACTGAGTATGGACCACATAGCATTTTAACGCTTTCTGAGGATGTTTGCTTGTATTTTGTTTTCCTTCTTGGGTTGTTTTTTTTTCCTCTTTCTAGATCCAATTTTTCATGCGCTGCAAGATAACTGTATAGATATGTATACATATATTGGATTTATCATATATTTTTAACATATTTAACATGTATTAGACTACCTGCCATCTAGGGGAAAGGGTGGGGAGGAGGGAAAATTCTGGAACAGAAAGTTTTGTAAGGGTCAGTGTAGAAAAATTACTCATATGGTCTGTAAATAAAAAGCTTTAATAAAAAAAAAAATAGAAGTCCCATAGTCTTGGGACAGTTAGGTGGCATGATAGATAGAACTGGACTTAGGAGGACCTGTATTTAAATCTGGCCCACACTTACTAGGTGTGTGACCTTGTATAAGTCACTTAACTCTGCTTTCCTCCAAAAACAAGTCATGGGCTTTTTATGATATGTAAGTCTACAATCCCTCAATTTATCAGAATAAGCATGCTTCAAAAGTGCCTAAAGTAAATATCCATTTCTTTTTCCTTTGTAGAGAGAACAACAGAGAAAGACAGAATTTTTCCTATTAGGCTCACCTAATTAATGTTAATAATTCACAACTAAGTAGCTCTTCAAAGTTTACAAAGCACATCCTCACAATGGATTTGTAAAATAGATAGTAAGAATATTATCTCTATTTGCTGTTGAGAAAACTGATTTTCAGAGAGTTTAAATAACTTATCGATGTCCACAAGGTAAGATGTGTCTCATAAGAGAGACCTGAGCCTAATAGCAAAGCAATTTTTAGTTATGGGATCTACACATTGTATCATCTCTGTTCTCTATACTTTTCACTTCCTTGTTTTCTCTAATAGAATTAAGCCCTTTGCCCTTTCAGAGTGAAAACTTTTATTTTTTTTAAATTTTATTTTTATCTCCAGTGCCTAGCCTTGTCCCCAACATGTGAATAAAATCTACCCATACATATGTTATGCAAATAAACTTTAATAAAAAAATAGAAATGCTAGCTTTGGCAATAAGATAATAAAAAAGAGATTAAAGGAAATAGAGTAGGTCATGAGCAAACCAAATTATCATTCTTTACAGATGATATGATGGTTTACTTAGAGATGTATAAGAATTGATTCAAATATATAAGAATTCAAGGCATTCTCTGATAAATGGTTAAAAGATATGAACAGACAATTTTCAGATGAAGAAATTGAAAGTACTTGTAGTCATATGAAAAGGTGCTCCAAATCACTATTGATCAGAGAAATGCAAATTAAGACAACTCTGACATACCACTACATACCTCTCAGATTGGCTAAGAGGACAGGAACAGATAACGATGAATGCTGGAGGGAATGTTGGTGAAGCAGTGAATGGATCCAACCATTCTGGAGAGCAATATTAAACTTTGCTCGAAGAATTATCAAACTGCATACACTTTGACCCAGAAGTGTTCCTACTGGGTCTATATCCCAAAGAGATCTTTTTTTTTTTAATTTTATTTTTTTAATTAAAGCTTTTTATTTGTATAACATATGTATGGGTAGTTCCCCAGCATTGATCTTTACAAAGCTTTCCATTACAAATTTTACCCCCAGTCCCCTCTCCTCCCCTAGATGGCAGGAAGTCCACTACATGTTAATAATGTTGAAATACTTGACAAGTTGTGCAAGAAAAATCTTATCTTCAAGAAAAAAAAGAAAATCAGACAAAGGCAACACAATGCAAGCAAACATCAATAAAGATCATGAAAATGTTATGTTGTGGTCCATATTTCATATCCCTCACTCTGGGTGTATATGGTTTTCTTCAGTGAGCAATTGGAACTGGTTTGAGACAATTCTTCGTTGCAGAGAGCCATGTCCATCAGAATTGACCATCATGCAATACTGTTGTTGCTGTGTATAATGATCTCCTGGTTCTGCTCTTTCACTCAGCATCAGTTCATGCAAGTCTCTCCAGGCCTCTCTGAAATCGTCCTGCTGGTCTTTTCTTACAGAGCAATAATATTCCATAACATTCATATGCCATAATTTATTCAGCCATTCTCCAATTGATGGGCATCCTTTCAGTTTCCAGTTTCTAGCCACTACAAAAAGGGCTGCCACAAACATTCTTGCACATGTGGGTCCCTTTCCCTCCTCTAAGATCTCTTTGGGATATAAGCCCAATAGAAACACTGCTGGGTCAAAGGGTATGCACAGTTTGATAACTTTTTGAGCATAGTACCAAATTGCTCTCCAGAATGGTTCACAGTTCCACCAACAATTTATCAGTGTCCCATCTTTCCCACATCCCCTCCAACATTCATCATTATCTTTTCCTGTCATCTTAGCCAATCTGACAGGTGTGTAGTGGTATCTCAGAGTTGTCTTAATTTCATTTCTCTGATCAATAGTGACTTGGAGCACCTTTTCATGTGACCGGAAATAGTTTCAATTTCTTCGTCCTCAATTTCCTTTTTACTCTGACTCAAAGCTATCATTACTTCTGAAAAAAAACATGCTTTTAATAATATAGATTTTTGTTGGCAAGGCAATATCTCTGCTTTTGTGTTTGCTCTCCAGATTTGCCATAGGTTTCCTTCCAAGAATAATTTCATGATTGGGGTCACCATGTGCAGTGATCTTTGAATCTAAGAATATAAAATCTGGCACTGCTTCAATTTCTTTTCCCTCTATTTGCTAGGAAGTAGGTAGGTAAGATTTTCTTTCTTTCTTCTTTTTTTTAATGTTAAGTTTCAAGCCAACTTTCACACTTCATTAAGAGACTTTTTAATTTCTCTTCACTTTTTGCCATGGGAGTGATACTACCTGCATATCTGAGATTGTTGATATTTCTCCTGGATTTTGATTCATCCAGCCTGGCATTTTGGACGATGTATTCTGCATATAAGTTAAATTTTAAAAGGTGACAGCATACAGCTTTGCCATACTTCTTTTCCAATTTTAAGCCAATCAGTTGTTCTATGTTCAGTTCTAACTACATTGTATTACATATATATATATATGTATATATATATATATGTCCATATATAAAAATAACCAATATAATGAGTATATCTAAGAATATATGCAATATTCTACATTCACTGTCCTGTCTCTTGACTGAAGGCATGTTTCATTATCTGGCCTCTAGAAACATTAGACAGTATTTATCACCTGCAGCTAGCAGATTGATAACTACTTTAAATATCGCTGACTAAAAGTCATGGGTGAAGGCTTTGCTGTTTAGAATAGCAGCTGCACAAATATCTGAAGAAGACTGGTCTTTTCCTCACTTGGGACCTACATCCCTGAGGCTAACATTTAGGATATCTGTAGTTGGTCTCAAGCATATAACTGGAGAGGGTATTGTTTCCTACCATAATCCAAAAGGATCTTGTGAATGGGAATCCTAAGGGAATTATTACCTTGACAGCCATAGGCAACAGTGCACACAGTTCCCTGTTTTGTGTATATGTTTTTCTAATCTAAACTACAACTTCTCACAGAAAGGATTGCAGTGTTTTTTGTCTAAGTTATGCTTAAAGCAGAGGTTTGTAAGTGGTAATTGTATATAAGCTCCCTCCAAGCAGTTTACCATGGGTGGGGCTATGCTTTCTGAATACTCACACTTAGGTTTCAGCTTGGCAAATGTTTGAGGAAGCAGCATGTCCAGTGTCATCTGTAAAATGGCTTGGAAATCAGGTAAGTGATTTTTAAAAAATTTCCTCATCAGGAGTGATTATTAGAAGGGAGAAAAAACCCCACAGAGCTCTTCAGCAGAGAGATTAACAGGTTACAATCATTTCAATGGGGTCAACAAAATAATATTTACTGTGCGGATATATATGCTGGAGGCAGAACAGCATGGTAGACTGAGTACTGAATTTTGAGTCAGGAAGACTTTGGTTCAAATTTTGCATCTGGAGACTATGAACAAGTCATTAAATCTTAGGCAATTAAAAAAAATATAACCCATAGATAAGTTAAAATCTAGTAGAGGATATTTCTACACACATCATTGATGTCTTCTATATGGTAAGAGCAATGTACTATGATGAGAGTCCAGGGTATTATACATCACATGAACTCATCTGGGGTATTGTGGTCAGTTGCAGGCACCACAGTTTTTTTTTTTTTTTTTTATTTTAAATTTTTATTTTATTTGCATAACATATGTGTGGGTAATTCTTCAACAATAACCCTTACATAGCTTTCCGTTACAAATTTTCCCCCCAACTCCCCACCCCTCCCCTAGATGGCAGGATATCCACTACATGTTAATTATGTTAAAATATTGGCAAATCGAATATATGTATACATATTTCCAAACTTATCATTGGTGTGTAAGAAAAATCTTATCTACACAAACGATATATTAGATAAAGGAAACACAATGTAAGCAAACATCAATCAAGGAGTATGAGAATGTTATGTTGTGGTCCACATTTCGCATCCCTCTCTCTGGGTGTATATGGCTTTCTTCAGTGAACAATTGGAGGTGGTTTGAAACATATCATTGTTGAAGAGAGCCATGTCCATCAGAATTGGTCGTCATATAGTACTGTTGTTGCCGTGTATAATGATCTCCTGGTTCTGCTCATTTCACTCAGCATCAGTTCATGTAAGTCTCTCCAGGCCTCTCTGAAATCATCTTGCTGGTCATTTCTTACAGAACAATAATATTCCATAACATTCATATACCATAATTTATTCAGCCATTCTCCAATTGAAGGGCATCTATTCAATTTCCAGTTTCTAGCCACTACAAAAAGGGCTGCCACAAACATTCTTGCACATGTGGGGCCTTTTCCTTCCTTTATGATTTCTTTGGGATATAAGCCCAATAGAAATGCTGCTGGGTCAAAGGGTATGCACAGTTTGATAACTTTTTGAGCATAGCTCCAAATTGTTCTCCAGAATGGCTGTATCCGTTCACAGCTCCACCAACAATGCATCAGTGTCCCAGCCCTCCCACAACCCCTCCAACATTCATCATTAACTTTTCCTGTCATTTTAGCCAATCTGACAGGTGTGAAGTGGTATCTCAGGGTTGTCTTGATTTGCATTTCTCTGATCAATAGTGATTTGGAGCACCTTTTCATATGACTATAAATAGTTTTAATTTCATCCTCTGAAAATTGTCTGTTCATATCCTTTGACCATTTATTGATTGGAGAATGGCTTGAATTTTTATAAATATGAGACAATTCTCTATATATTTTAGAGATGAGACCTTTATCAGAACCCTTAAATGTAAAGATGATTTCCCAATTTATTGCTTCCCTCCTAATCTTGTCTGCATTGATTTTGTTTGTACAAAAACTTTTTAACTTAATATAGTCAAAGTTATCTATCTGGTTTTCAATTAAAAGTTCCAGTTCTTCTTTGGACATAAATTTATTCCATCTCCACAGGTCTGAGAGGTAAACTATATTATGTTCCTCTAACTTGTTTACAAAATCACTCTTTATATCCAGATCATGAACCCATTTAGATCTTATCTTGGTATGTGGTGTTAGATGTGGGTCAAGCCCTAATTTCTTCCACACTAGTTTCCAGTTTTCCCAGCAGTTTTTGTCAAATAGTGAATACTTATCCCAGAAGCTGGGGTCTTTGGGTTTATCAAAAACCAAATTGCTATAGTTATTGCCTAATTTGTCTTGTGATTCTATCCTATTCCACTGATCGACTACTCTATTTCTTAGCCAGTACCAAATGGTTTTGATGATTTATATGCTTTATAATATAGTTTTAGATCAGGCACCACAGTTTTTAAAGGACATTGAAAAATTGGAGGGTATTCAAAGGAGAGCAATCAGGATGACTGTGAGGGGGCTTGAATTCCTATCATATTTGGAGTAACAGAAATATGTAGAGCAACTATTTTGTGGTTGCAAGGAGGAATTGGAAACTGAGGGTTTACTTATTAATGGGGAATAGTGGAATACTATTGTGCTCAAAGGTTTCAGAGAAACCTATGAAAACTTCTATGTATTGATACAAAATGAAGTGAGAAGAACCAGGAGAATCATTTATAGAGTCAGCAATTCTGTAAAGACAAACAGCTTTGAAAGACCTAGGAATTTTGGTCAACACAATGATATAGCACAATCCAAGAAGGCTCATAATAAAAGCTGCTACCCACTTTCTGACAGAGAAGTAATGGGTTCAGAATCCTGCAGATTGAGACATTTTGGGGGCAAAATAGCCAGTGCAGGATTTTGTTTGACTTCATTATATGTTTGTAACATGTAATGTTTATTTTTCTTGCATCCTCAATGTGGGGGGAGAAGAGAGGTGGAAAAAAGACTTGCATGAAATAGTGAAGAAAAAAATAAGCACAACCAAGAGATTCTTCTATATGGTATCAGCAATATTATCTTAAGAACAACTTTTAGAAATGTCATTTTGATTTATAAATGCCCAAATTAACTACAAAGGACATATTAAAGAAAATGCAATCTGCATCCATAGAAAGAACTGACCAATAGAAATATATATAGAATGATTTTACATATATACATATTTGTTTCTAATGGTAGCCATCTCTGAGGGCAGAGAAAGGGAGAAAAAAAAAGGGGGAAAGAAATTTACATGATAAATTTATTATATATTTAAAAGAAACAGCAAGTTGTACAGAATAGATTTTCAATTTCTAGTCCACAAGCTTTTTAATGCTTTTAAAAAAATATATTGTTGGGGCAGCTAGGTGGCGCAGTGGATAGAGCACCAGCCCTGAAGTCAGGAGGACCTCAGTTCAAATCTGATCTCAGACACTTAACACATTCCCTAGCTGTATGACCCTGAGCAAGTCATTTAACCTCAATTGCCTCAGCAAAAAAAAAAAAATATATATATATATATATATATATACACATACATATATATATACACATATATACATGTATATATGTACACATATATATGTATATATGTATATATATATACACATATATACATATACTGTTATAGAAATGTTTGTCTTAATGGTCAAAAGATATGAACAGACAATTTTCAGACGAAGAAATTGAAACTATTTCCGGTCACATGAAAAGGTGCTCCAAGTCACTATTGATCAGAGAAATGCAAATTAAGACAACTCTGAGATACCACTACACACCTGTCAGATTGGCTAAAATGACAGGAAATGATAATGATAGCTGTTGGAGGGGATGTGGGAAAACTGGGACACTGATACATTGTTGGTGGAACTGTGAACGGATCCAACCATTTTGGAGAGCAATTTGGAGCTATGCTCAAAGAGTTATCAAACAGTGCATACCCTTTGACCCAGCAGTGCTTCTACTGGGCCTATATCCCAAAGAGATTTTTAAGGAGGGAAAGGGACCCACATGTGCGAAAATGTTTGTGGCAGCCCTTTTTGTAGTGGCAAGAAACTGGAAATTGAAAAGATGCCCATCAATTGGAGAATGGCTGAATAAATTATGGTATATGAATGTTATGGAATATTATTGTTCTGTAAGAAATGACCAACAGGAGGATTTCAGAGAGGATTGGAGAGACTTGCATGAACTGATGCTGAGTGAAATCAGCAGAACCAAGAGAACATTATACACAGCAGCAAGACTATACGATGATCAATTTTGATGGGCATGGTTCTCTTCAACAATGATGTGATTCAAACCAGTTGTTCTGCGATGAAGATAGTCATATACATCCAGAGAGAGGCCTGTGGGAACTGAGAGTGAACCACAACACAGCATTTTAACGCTTTCTGTGAATATTTCCATGCATTCTGTTTTCCTTCTTAGGTTGTTTTTTTTCTTCTTCTCTTTCTAGATCTGATGTTTCTTGTGCAGTAAGATAACTGTATAGATATGTATACATGTATTGTACTTGTCATATAATTTATCCTATCTAGCATGTATTAGATTACCTGTCATCTAGGGGTGGGGGG
>JAJPUD010003816.1:191506-205779 GCA_023553655.1 Myrmecobius fasciatus | reverse complement strand
TCTTTATTAAAAAAAAATAAAAAAAAAAAAAAAAAAAAAGAAATGTTTGTCTTATTCTATAAACTAAAAATAAAATAAATAAATTTTTAAAAATTACTTAGGTTATTTCAATTAGGTTATTTAATTTTCTGTTTATCTTATTGGAGTAATTTTATATATTCTTTTTCTTATTTACTCTATATCCAACCGATCTCATTTTGCATATAAAAATGCCTCTTTTCTTTCCTATTATATTTGAAAAGACATAAATAGAAATTAAATCTCAAAAGTTGAATCATTTTAACTTTCGATAGTATAAAATATTTGGGAATCTATCTGCCAAGGGAAAGTCAGGATCTATATGAGCAAAACTACAAAATACTCTCCACACAAATAAAGTCAGATCTAAATAATTGGAAAAATATCAAGTGCTCTTGGATAGGTAGAGCAAATATAATAAAGATGGCAATACTACCTAAACTAATCTATTTATTTAGTGCTATACCAATCAAACTCCCAAGAAATTATTTAACTGACCTAGAAAAAATTCATCTGGAAAAACAAAAGGTCAAGAATTTCAAGGAAATTGATGGAAAAAAAAAGCAAATGAGGGTGGCCTAGCTGTACCAGATCTAAAACTATATTATAAAGCAGTGGTCATCAAAACCACTTGGTACTGGCTAAGAAACAGAGTAGTGGATCAGTGGAATAGGTTAGATTCAAAGGACAAAATGCTCAATGACAATAGTAATCTAGTGTTTGATAAACCCGAAGACCCCAGCTTTTAGGATAAAAACTCACTATTTGACAAAAATTGCTAGGAAAATTGGAAACTTACTATGGAAGAAACTAGGCATTGACCCACACTAACACCATATATCAAGATGGGGTCAAAATGGATTCATGATCTAGACATAAAGAATGATATTATAAACAAATTAGAACAATGTAGGATGGTTTATCTCTCAGACCTGTGGAGGGGGAAGGAATTTGTGACCAAAGAAGAACTAGAGATCATCATTAATCACAAAATAGATAAGTTTGACTATATCAAGTTAAAAAGTTTTTGTATAAACAAAATTAATGCAGACAAGATTAGAAGGGAAGCAATAAACTGGGAAAATATTTTTACATTCAATGGTTCTAATAAAGGCCTCATTTCTCAAATATATAGAGAATTGACTCAAATATATAAGAATTCAAGCCCTTCTCCAATTGATAAATGTCAAGAGATAAACAGACAATTTTCAGAAGAAGAAATTGAAACTATTTCTAGTCACATGAAAAGGTGCTCCAAATTACTATTGATCAGAGAAATGCAAATTAAGACAACTCTAAGATACCACTACACACCTGTCAGATTGGCTAAGATGACAGGAAAAGATAATGATGAATGTTGGAGGGGATGTGGGAAAGATGGGACACTGATAAATTGTTGGTGGAACTGTGAACTCCAACCATTCTGGAGAGCAATTTGGTACTATGCTCAAAAAGTTATCAAATTGTGCATACCCTTTGACCCAGCAGTGTTTCTACTGGGCCTATATCCCAAAGAGATCTTAAAGGAAGGAAAGGGACCCACATGTGCAAAAATGTTTGTGGCAGCCCTTTTTGTAGCGGCTAGAAGCTGGAAACTGAAAGGATGCCCATCAATTGGAGAATGGCTGAATAAATTATGGTATATGAATGTTAAGGAATATTATTGTTCTGTAAGAAATGACCAGCAGGATGATTTCAGAGAGGCTTGGAGCTGATGCTGAGTGAAATGAAGAGAACCAGGAGAACATTATACACAGCAACAAGACTATATGATGATCAATTATAATGGACATGGTTCTCTTCAACAATGAGGTGATTCAAACCAGTTCCTATTGTTCAGTGATGAAGATAGTCATATACATCCAGAGAGAGGCCTGAGGGAACTGAGTGTGGACCACAACACAACATTTTAACGCTTTCTGTGAATATTTACATGCATTTTGTTTTCCTTCTTAGGTTGTTTTTTTTTCTTCTCTTTCTAGATCTGATGTTTCTTGTGCAGTAAGATAACTGTATAGATATGTATAATATATTGGATTTGTCATATTATTTAACATATTTGGCATGTATTAGATTACCTGTCATCTAGGAGTGAGGGGAGGAGGGGAAAAGCTTGGAACAAAAAAAAAAGTTTTGAAAGGTCAATGTAGAAAAATCACTCATATGTTCTGCAAATAAAAAGCTTTGAATTAAAAAAAAAGTTGAATCATTTTAAATAAAATCATTTCAAAGAAAGAAAGGGATACCATTTATATGGGTGATGCATTGCAGTGTTTGTCCCAAACAACACTTGTTTTTTTTTAAAAAATTCTGGGTACATGTTGTATTCATTGGCCAGATTTTTAATGTAATCAGCAAAGCAACATTTTATGAGACATTTTCACTTTTAAAACAAACAATGGAAAACCCAGGGGAAGTGAAAGCGGAGGTGGTCACAGAGGTGTTATTGTGACATAGCAAAGGATGCCAAGTTCTTGGCTGTAGGCAAAATGATCAGTTTTCATACACTCCCACTGGAACTGGGACACTAGGAGAAGCCACTATCCTTCCCTATTTATCCCTCCCAAAGAGACAAAGCCTCATTTTATTGCCTTCCTTGTAACCAGCAGCTCATGTTTTCTGAGTTGCTGACACTGATATTAGCCAGTCCCATTCACCTGTACCCTAGAATAACAGGAAGTAGGAGGGGTCAAACCACATCCTAAAATAGGAACCTGGAATGATAAGAAAGTTGGTTTTGTTTTTGTTTGGTTTTTTTTTTTACCAATAAGAGTCAAAATGATAATTTAAAAGGCTAAGAACATCAATGAGAGGTGGTATTAGAGCACTGACTCTTTTTTTTTTTTTAATTTAAAGCTTTTTATTTGCATAACATATGTATGGGTAGTTACTCAACACTGATCCTTACAAAGCTGTTACAAAATTTTCCCCCTATTCCCCTCCCCTCCCCTAGATGGCAGTTAATTATATTAAAATACTTGACAAGTTGAATATATGTATACATATTTCCATACTCATCTTACTGTGCAAGAACAATCGTATCTACATGAACAAAAAATACCTGAGAAAGGAAACCCAATGAAAACAAACATCAATATAGAGCACGAAAATGCTATGTTGTGGTCCACATTTCACATCCCTCTCTCTGGGTGTATATGGCTTTCTTCACTGAACAATTGGAACTGGTTTTAGACATTTCATTGTTGAAGAGAGCCATGTCCATCAGAATGGATCATCATATAGTATTGTTGTTGCCGTGTATAATGATCTCCCGGTTCTGCTCATTTCACTCAGCATCAGTTCATGCAAGTCTCTCCAGGCCTCTCTGAAATCGTCCTGCTGGTCGTTTCTTACAGAACAATAATATTCCATAACATTCATATGCCATAATTTATTCAGCCACTCTCCAATTGATGGGCATCCTTTCAGTTTCCAGTTTCTAGCCACTACAAAAAGGGCTGCCACAAACATTCTTGCACATGTGGGTCCCTTTCCTTCCTTTAACATCTCTTTGGGATATAAGCCCAATAGAAACACTGCTGGGTCAAATGGTATGCACAGTCCAAATTGTAGAGCACTGACTTTTTTAAAAAAAATTTTTATTTATTAATACTTTTTATTTGCAAAACATATGTATGGGTAATTCCTAAACATTAACCCTTACAAAGCTTTCTGTTACAAATTTTTCCCCCCTACTCCTCACCCCTCTCCTAGATAGCAGGATATCCACTACATTATAATTATGTTAGAATACTTAAGAAATTGAATATATGTATAGTTATTGCATCATTTTTTGTGCAGGAGAAATCGTATCTACAAGAAAGAATAATCCGGTAAAGGAAATACAATGCAAGCAAACCTCAATAGAGAACATGAAAATGTTATGTTGTGGTACACATTTCACATCCCTCTCTCTCTGGGTGTATATGGCTCTCTTCACCGAACAATTGGAACTGGTTTGAAGCATTTCATTGTTGAAGAGAGTTGTGTCCATTAGAACTGATCCTCATATAGTACTGTTATTGCCGGAGCACTGACTCTTGAAAGAAACAGAATTACTAAAAAGTTTGCAAACAAGACTGTAAACATAACAGGTATTTTGAGGGTATCAACCATACTGGAATTGGCCTCTGACCTGTGAAAGACCAGAGGTGAACAGAGCAGATCAGAAGCAGGTGTCAGGAATGAAGTAGCAATTTAATTAATTTCAAAGTGAGGAAAACACTAGCAAGCAGAATCTCCTTCTTATCCTTTGTTTTTCCCCTCCCTGCACCCTGAAGAAAGGCTTAACATTCTAGGATAAAGGCAGTGTTTTATATATAAAAAACCATAAAGGACTAGACCATAACACAATCATTCTTAGGTCCTGAGTAGTCCTTCTCAGACCAGGCACAAGCATGAGTAAGGCAGACATTCCTGGGTCCTGTGGAAACTGTTTCCAGGTTAACTGTTTTAGATCTTAAGGGTTGTTGAGACTATGATTATTCAGCAGGGGTGGAGAATCAGTTAATGTGTCAGGCACAGGAGTGCAGCAGAACAGTTCAGGAATTATTAGCACGTTAGGAGATGTGGTAGATGACTTTAGGTTGCAGACCACCCCCTGTTCTGGCTTTCGGGTTCCTGGGAAATAGGGGGAGCTCCAATCTAATCAGTTATTGATTAATATGAAAATCATAAATCCCTAAGTGCTGGTGCTAGTCAAAGAAATAAACTTTGCCAGCAGGTGCAATCATCCAGAGAGATGGTTTATTGTTATGCCAAGCTCTGCACACAGCCTGATTGCTGAACCTTAACTCTGGAAAACAGGATGTCCAAATATCTTGAGAAGGGCCTTGCTCTATTTGGGGTTATGCAAGTCCCAGGTAGAAGTGACCCTCTCCAACCAATTTACTAATTCTGTTAATACAAAATTCCTATATAAAGTCCTGGCAAAAGTTCCTTGAAGTGGGAAAATAACAATAGCACTTTAAGCTTATCTAGTGTTTCAAGTACATTTTGAGAGGTAGATCCTTGATGTTATTCCCATTTTACAGATGAAATTGAGGCCTAAAAAAGGTGAAATAATTTGCTCATGGTCTTCAAAGAAGTCAGGTCAGGTTGTTGTTTGTTTTTTCTTCTTGAAGAGGACTATGACATCAGGAAAGTTATGACATGACATTCAAGTGAATTGGATTTAAGTGAAGGAGAGCACCAGCCATACTTTCTCCTCCAGAGTCGTCTGGGTCCGGTGGCAAGTTATAGATCAAGATGACAGGGATGGCCCTTAATCAGGTCAGGACTCATGTGGACTCTACCTTCCATCAATAGTTCTCCTAGGTTTGGATTCCTGCCTGCCCAGAATAAGCTGATCTTCAAAAATTTCCATCACCCTGCAACTAGATTTTGTTTTTGATATCTTCTTAACCCCTCTGTAGCCTCTCCTCTCCCATTTCTATCAGTCATTCTGTTTGAACTCCACCAAACCTCAGTTCTATCCCCTTTCTCCTCTTTCCACCTCTATCCCCTTTTCAGCTTCTTTTTGTGTGTGGTTTTCCTCATTAGTATTCCCAGCACTGTGCCTGGCATATTTGTCTGTTGTTAAGTCCTGTTTGAATTCATCTATCGAATTTTCTTGGCAGGATGTTAGAGTAGTTTGCCATTTTCTTTTCCACTGTGTCCTCATTTGAACTCAGCTCTTCTTGACTCCAGGCCCAGTGCTCTATACCTAGCCATCCCAATATGAATAGATGCTTTCTGTCATTTTTCAACCATATTTGACTTTTGATGACACCCCCTGCCCCCTGGGGGGCCTTCTTAGCAGAGATGCTGGAGTAGTTTGCTATTTCTTTTGTAGCTCATTTTACAGATGAGAAAACTGAGACAAATAGCATTAAGTGATTTGTCCAGGGTCACATAATTTGTAAGAATTAGAGGACAGGTCTGAATTCAGAGAGATGAGTCTTCCTGACACCTGGCCAGACACTCTAGCTTCTGTGCTACCTAGCTGTCCTTGGAGAGAGATTTCAATCATGTCTAACTCTTTATGAGTCAGGGAGACATTGGAATTTATTGAGGGGAGTGTGCACATTGACAGATCTGCACAGTATTAGAACTTTGATGGATGAATAGAAGAAATTGGACTGGAGGAGGAAGAGACTGGAGGCAGGGAGATTGAAAGAAGCCTATTGCAAGAGTCCAGGTGCAAGATGAAGGTTTACACCAAGATGATAGCAGTGAATGAAAAAAAGGGGCCATGTTGAGATTAAGATGTCTATCAGGACATCCGGTTTGAGACTAGAGATCAGGAAAGAGATTGTTCTTTAGTCCTGCCTGACTTTATGTGACCCCATTTGGGGTTTTCTTGGCAAAGATATTTAACAGATGAGGAACTAGATTAAATAGGTTGTCTACAATCACACAGCTATCTGAGGCCACATTTCAATTGTCTTCCTAACTCCAAGTTCAGCACTTTATTCACTCACTACCTAGTTAGATAAATAGATCCTGAGAATCACCTACATAGAAAGATTAATTGGGCAGCTGTTGAGATCACTAAATAATATAGAATAGAGGCAGAAGAAAATTGAGCCCAGAAAAGAGGTCCCTGAAAGCTAATCCCAGCAATTAATAGACAAAATCTTGAGTGATTTTAACATAAAAAAATATTTTGAGGTTGATTTTAAGCCTTTATTCTTTTCTGTTAAGTTAAAGCTTTATATGTATATAAACACTCTGCAGAATTGTTCAATCAATGAATCAACAAGCATTTATCAAGTGCTTTTTTTTTAATTATTATTATCAAGTATGAGGCAAATACAGTTAAAGTCTTTGAGGAATACAAAGATAAAATAAAATAGCCCCTGCCTTCAAGGAGATAATATTCTATGGAGGGAGATAATATGTACATATTTATTTAGGAGAAAAACATTCAAGAGATTATGTGGATCAATCCTACTTTTATGAATTATAATCAGACACTAAAAATCTTATTTCAATGACTCATTAAAGTGAAGAGGTGATCCTATTTCACCTCTTGGCAAGTCCTACCAAAAAGAAAAGGCTTTAGGTACTTCCAAAAACAGCTTACAAATTATTTGAGGACCACAGTAGCTAAGTTCAGTGTAGGTTAGCCATTGATTAATACTTTTTTTTTTTTTTTTAAAGTTTACAGAAACTTAAAAAGACTAAAGAATTTTGAATCTGCACTCAGGAAAGAGCTCCCACACTGATAATATCATGAATGCTTGACTTATTAAAATATTATTATTAAAAACATTAATAAATTACTACTCTTCTGGTAGTGATTTTCAAACTTTTTTTGTCAGTTGAAAACTTGGGGGAAGGAGAAAAAAGCCAAAGATCCTATTGGTTACCTATCTGTTTGTCACTGGGGGTGGGAGGGTGGGATGGGGATGGGGAAGGGGAAATACCCTTATGAGAATGAATTAAAATCAATGGTATTTTATTAGCATTACGCAAATAAATTGTGGTTGATTATTTGTAAATACGAATAGCTCAAAAACTCTTGGACGTTTTGAAAATCTCTGCCCTAAACACATCCTGTGCCCAAAGACAGTTACCAAGAGAAAACCGAACGAATCATTTAACCTCTCTGAGCCTCGGTTTTCACTACTTTAAAATTGGGACAATAAAACCAATAAAACAGGGCTTTAAGTCTTAAATAAGATTGCATAAAGCCCTTTACAATTTTAAAGTACTATCCTGTACAAATGGTTGTTATTATTGTTTTTATTACTCAGGATTCGAAGTTTTTCATACGTACTCATATGAGCAAAAAAGAAGAAACACCTGGTTGGGAGGTAATGATTTTATCTTTTTAATAGTTTCTGGCTCCTGTGGCCTGCTGGAACAGATCCCATGAAGTGACTAAGCACCGTGTGCAGAGTTCAATCCCATACCACACCTATTGTTCTAGAGCTAGGAACCGGTATTTCCGGCAGAGCAGGATCAAGGGATGCCAGGACCAGGATGGGGGTGGGGAAGAGCGAAGCCAAAACCAGGGGAAAGGGTTAACTTTTCCCCAACTCTTCGGCCCCCTCCTATTCACTGCCAAGGGCAGAGTGGACGGGCCCGCCCACTGGGCAGCCAGCCCCCAAAGAGCCTCCTTGCCATTTTGGTGTAGGAGCGGCCATCTGTGGCTCCTAAGATCCCGAGGCCTGTGCAGTCTTTCCGGGCTGATGCACAGAGAAGTTTATTAGGAAAGAAATCAGGGTATGAAAAAAGAGGGAGAGAAGGGGATGCAGAGGTATCGGAAATCCCGGCGTAAACTCTGAGACATCCAGTCGGGAATCTCAGGGCCTTTTTGACCAAATAGAGCCAATGCTAGAAAGCTCTGGCATAGGCGCCCACAGGCCCGGTGGCTACGCTCGTCCTACAATGGCGTAGGCAAGGACCCATCTCTTTCCCATCCCATTCCCCAAAGTAGGAGCCGGGCTCGTCACAAATCTTGCTTCCCTTGGGAAGCGAAGAAACAGGTGTCGAGGCGGCAGTTGCTACCAGTGGCGCTTGCTTCCTCTCTTGCCCATTACCTTTTTCAGTTTAGGACATTAGGGGCAATACCCCAGGGTGCTCACCTGGCCGCTAGGGAAGACGGACCTAAAGGAGGCGTTAACAACTGCCCCTTTCCCCACCCTGGGTGGCTTGCCGCCTTTTTTTTTTTTTCCTTTTTCCCAAACTTCCAAACAGGAAATAGCCTGAGTCACAATAATACACACTAGAGCGGCGGCGACTCACACACCCAAATCCCGGGTCAAGAGCACCGCGCTCTGGCTCCAGTGAGTCGTCAGCCTAGCAGGGAGGGCAGCCCAGAAGCTAGCGCATAAATTGCAGAGCGAACTGTTCATCTGGGCACGAATACCAGGACCATCGGAACTCTCCAACTAAAGTCCTCTCTCTGCTTTCTGCACCTCGGGCTGTGGCGGTCTTGCACCAGTCGCTTAGGCCAACGACTCCAGGCAAGTACCTTCCATAATTTCCCCCGATCTAGCCATTCCCGCCCTCCCTTAAGAGCCAGGAGTCCGGGCGTCTGGGCTGTCACTGGTGGAGCATAGGCTTATCCTCGGAGCCTGGAGGACTACCCAAGCCGAGCTGAGCCCGAGGTGCCGGGACTGGGCTGCGTTGGGCGTCGCCGGGACTTCCTTTCCTCCTGGCCGTACTTTAAGGACGCCGCACGCGGTAGGATTTGTGGCATTCGGTTACCTAAGCCCTTTACACCCCGGGGTACTTGTGGAGGCGGACGCTGTGGGGAGGTTACATCCAGATTCTCTTTTTTTGAATCTCCTTTTTCTTGGCTCTTGCTTTTTGGTCTTAGAGGGAAGAAATCCCTTGTTCGGGTCGGAGAGCATGAGGGATTTGTACACTTGCTCCTGTGCAAATTGGAAGTAGGTCTCCGTCCGAAGTCCCTTCGTTTCTTACTACAGGTGCTCATTAAGGAGTGCCTCCATTTCCCCCATCTGGCCCCAGCCTGGAATCTTAGGGGGGGACATCCTGTATTGAAACTGTTTCACTTTCGCCTGAGATTCATTTTAATGCGCGTGTTTCTTCTTGCTTGTTCATCTAGTATTTAACTGCGATGTGGGTGGGGGTCAGAGATAACTTTTTCACAGATCCTAGAGGGAAAAAGAGGGAAGGGCGTTACTTTGAGGAATGTGAGCTAGCTAATAAACAACACAGAAAGATCAAGCAATCAAAACCAATCAATGCGCTGGTGGTGAAGCAAACATCAGTAAAGCTAATTTTGAATACCAGGGTACGAATAAATAATACAAACATTTGAAAATAACTGAAGACAATTTAGGTTTCCTTCTAAGTGATATCTGTGGGAAGTCGGTTGTTTTGCTAAAATAAAAAAAATTTCCACGGTTCAAGCCAAATTATGAATAAACTAGGAGACAGAAATTAAAATTCATAGTTTAAGCTATTATACTTCCTTTTTACGTCATTTAACCAGCCCCATTTCCACATTTATTAGGCCCCATTGTGTGCGTAGCTCTTTGGAGAAATTCAGAATTTAAATAAAAACATTTGAGAGGGGGAAGGAGATAGTGGAATGGACTTGTTTTTTAAAAATTCAATGATTTGGTTAGTTTTCAGTACTTTTCTACAGAGTTGTTACACATTTGAGTCAGACAGTATGAGATCTTTGATCCCATTTTTAAGGAAGAGACCTTAAGAAGCTAATAAAGCCAACCTTCTCGTTTTAAGTATGAGGGAACTGAGGGCCAGAGATTGAGTGACTTGCCCAAACTCTAAAGTGGCAGAGGTAGGATATGGACCCAAGATTTGGGCTCCAAATCCAGAGTTCTATCCACTGTATAGAGCTGCCTCTCTCTTTATTGGCTAAAGGCCACCGAATTCCAGGCGTTTTTTTTTTTTTTTTTTTTTTTTTAACCCTAAGAAGGGAATTTCAAAATTGTTTTAAGTCCTAACTGGGGTCTCTCTTTGGAGCTGGGTCTTAGTTGAATGAATGAGTCCTTGCTATTTCCCTATTGGAAAATTGTTATGCTCCGGGAGAAACTGAGATAGTAAGTCTGGGTCGTTTAGATAAGAGGTATGTCGAGGCTAGCCATTTGGAAGTTTTATGATTCCATTGGAATGTGAGTCCAATTATTTCTGAAGGTCAGGAAGTGGGGGTTGCTATTCTGGGACAGAGCAATTAAGGGAAGTTTTGTACATGGGAACTATAGCATTAAGGGAAACAGGGCAATTTAGGGAAACATATTGGGAACTGTGCCTCGGACAGAGCAATTGAGGGAAACTGATATATATGGCACAACAAAATGAAGTCCTGCTTCTTGCCTATTAACTGTAGTGCTTTGCGGACTCCAGTCAATCATTGGAGGATTTCAGATCACTTCACTATTATTAGTTCGTTGTAGCTTATAATAATAAATAAAAGGGGAAGCTCAAAAGATACCCCTGTTTACTTGTAATTGATAAGTGCTTTAGGGTACCCTTGAAGTATTCTTTGAGATATAGATTATATTTTCTGTATTATATTCTGTTCTTAATCTTAGCAAAGTAAAACCCACTTCCAAACCAATACCTGTTGGAATACCTATGTCCTAAACACCCCTAGTAACAATTCTGTACTGAGATTTGTAAGAGAAGGATTTGCTCTTTTTTCCTTATATATCAAATTGTGTTGTGTAAGTCTAGGGATTTCCCCAAAGAAGAAAGTTGTAAAGGTAGTTTGTTATCTTTGTCAGCTTTGTATACTGTGTGAAGACAACTATAGAATTAAAATATAGAATCAAGGATCAGAAAACAATTATTGAATGGATCTAATGTAAGAAACACACAAATTGGTCTGACAAATTTTTCATTTATATTCTTTAAAAAAAAAAAAAAGATTAGTTTTAAAAATTTTGTACCAAAGCCCATTGTAGCTCATTGGATAAATGCCAAGAAAACCAATCAGTGTATTAATGATGAAGCAAACATCTATAAAGCTAATTTGAATATCAGGCCACAAATAAATAATACAAAATAACTGAAGACCATTTAGGTTTCCTTCTAAGTGATATATGAGGGAAGTCAGTTATTTTGATAAAAAATATATTTCCACGGTTCAAGCCAAATTATGAATAAACTAGGAGACAAATTAAAATTTATAGTTTAAATTGTCATGTGTTTAACAACATCTCTATTAGCATATTTAAATAAAGGGGAAAAAAATCACAAAAATTATACTGAAGCATCTTAACTTATTCAATAGTCTTTCCAGTTAGAAAGCATAGATAACAAAATAGTTCCTTCCTCTCACTAAAAATATTGTTTGTAATGTTGAAATGTAATAAAGATTTGGAATGAATTGGTCTGGAAATGTATAATTTTTAAAAAATAGCCTATTTAGTACCACTGCCATTAAATGTTTGAAAATCATTTAAAGAGATTCTGCTGCAAGAATTCCACCACTTTTTATTTTAAAGTGGAAGGTTTTTGTTTTTGTTTTTTATCACTTAACATTTGGATTCCTCCTCTGGTCTGTAGTTGGGTTTTGTTTTGTTTTGTTTTGTTTTGTTTTTTACTAATTTATCCCATAAAAATAACTGACATTTATATAGCACCTACTATGTGCCAGGCACTTTACAGATATTTTTTCATTTGATCTTAATAAATGCTATTATTAGCTCCATTTTACATATGAGGAAATGTAGAGGAACAGTGGAGTGATTTTGCCAGGATAGCATAGTTAATAAATCTTTCATTTTGAAAAATTTGAACTCAGATCTTCCTGACTTCAGACTCTGAATTCTACCCATTGTACCACTTTGCTGTCCACAGTAAGAAATTCTTTAAGATTAAACTCAAATGTAAGTATAGCCCATTTTATCAGACACACTTAGTTATAAAAACTGCATGCTATCCAAAGGAGACGTGGATCCAATGAAATGGGCAATACCTACTTTTGAGTTTAAAAATTAAAGTAGCATCAGTCTATAGGTATACCTCATTTTATTGTTAAAGTGATTTGTCCAGGGTCCTATCACTATATAAGTCTCTGAGGCAGGTTTTGAACTCAGTTATTTCCCCCATTTCAGGTGCATGAGTACACGACACTATCTTTTTATTCTTTGTTTTTTCTAGAGCACAAAGGACATATCTTATTTTAAGCCTATGTGCATCCTTAGTCACAAATACTTTTATGTTTTAGAAACTCCTCCATAGGAATGAAATTGGATATAACTGCAGTTTTGTTAAGTTTCTGACTTTTGGTGATACCCTTTTCAGCAAGATCATACAAATGATTCCATAAACAAAAAGGGGGCAGATAAATAGTACAGTTGTTATAGCACTGGCCCTGGAGTCAGGAAACCTGAGTTAAACTGTCACCTCAGACATTTACTAGCTTTGGGACCCTCGTCGAGGCCCTATTTGCCTCAGTTTCCTCATCTAAACTCATTTTGTTCTTTAGCCATGCTAAGTCTTGAATGAACAAGTTATCCAAAGGCAAACATAATAAAATGATTTCATTTTAATTGGAGAAAGAAATAACAAACCATGCCACTATCTTTGCCAATAGAGCCCTAAATGGGGTCACAAAAAATCAGACATGACTGAAACAACTGAATAATAAAATGCATAATTCTGCCAGATATCACTGAGATACCTGACTTTTGGTAACTGTTTGCCCCTGGAGTGGAGCTAATCATCTTATATCTAGTAACTTCTGGCTTTTTCTTTGGAATTCAATTTGACAATGGAAGAGGGATGACTGAAAATGCCTTTTTAAAAAGGCTCTCTAAAAGCCATCTCCTGAATTCCTTTCTCAGTTTGAGTGGTCTGAAGAAAAAAGGTTTCTTCTACAAATACTGTAGGTTTCCAGGCCCCCCACTTTCTTTCCACTCCATGCATTCTTTGGCATTGCTTGATTATTATGGCAATAGAATTTAACATTCCAGTTTGAAGAAACACAATAATAGTATCACATTCAAGCAGTCTGCAGGTCCAAAAAAAATTTTTTTTTTCTTAGGCTCTAGGCTACAAATACTATGAATCATCTGCCTAAGATACATAATAATCAGAAGGTACAAAAGATCAAGGGAAGAATTCCTCTGTGTTAAACATAAAAGATAATTATTAATTTATACATTCTTAATACAGACACCCCAAATATTAGCATTCCAAAGTTTAACAAATTTAATATGCCTGAGATTTGAAGTTGAGAAACTGCAAGAACTCTACAAATTCACTGAGTTTTATAAACAAAGTTTGACAGTGAGAAGGAGAGAAGGTGGAATAATAACTAGGAGAAACAGTAGTCAGAACTGAAGGTGGTTTTTTTTTTTTCAAATTTTATTTATGCCTTTTATTTTCCCACATTCCTGTTCCCACCATTCAAATTTCCCTTTTAATAAAGAAAAACTAAGAAAACTGACAAACTGACCTATGTGAGACAGTATGTGTCATTGATACTTTACTTTCCCACCAAGAGGAGAAAAGTATTTCATTTATGAAACAAAGATGCCATTGAAACTAATAAAAAATTGGCTTCTCTTTAATGTCATTTTCATTTACATCATAATAAAGGACAATGCTCCCCTTTGGGAACTTCATTTGTTCTTTGGGATACTTAATATCCTCTATATGAAAACTCATGGAAACCCTAGTGGGATAGAAACTGGTGCCATCCTTAGGATTATGTCTGCCCCATGGTGCTTTTCCTTATACTGTTGAGGGGTGAGATATACCCTAATAGTGATGGGGGCCCCAGGCCAGTGTCACAGCATTTTTTTTTTTTTTTTTTTTTTTTT